>JARHVA010004217.1:432500-772500 GCA_037957365.1 Torreya grandis
CTCTCTTCACCTTTCCACTCTATTCTGAGTTTTTTTTCACCCATTTTATTCCCAATATACATTCAAATATAAAAAAAGATAAAATAATAAATATATTTATATATATTAGCTTCACAAAAAAAATGCCTATGGAAATTTAGAAAACAAACACAAAAAATGGGGTTAAACCAAATTGGTAGTTGGACCACATAAACCAAGACATGGATTTAAATGTCCACTACTAGAAGAGATGGTCGTCTAGGCCCCATTTATTTTTGAAATAATACTAAGCCTCATGTTAACCAATGATCCATCACATAGTGATGGCCTCAAGTTATGTGCATAGTGATCCCTAAATTGGTAGTTGGACCATATAAACCGAGACATGGAGTCAAATGTCCACTTCTATAGGAGAGGGTCATCCAAGCCACATTTATTTTTTAAATAATACCAAGCCTCATGTTAACCAATGCACCATCACATAGAGATGTCACCATCCTTGTCTTAGGGGTGTTCAATCATATTGAAATCTCTGCATACCAACCATGTGGTAGTAAGCATCCCATCAATCAAGGATATCCAAATCAAGGAATAGTTAGGACCATCATTAGGTGCATATATGTTGAGAATGCCAAAGGGATGGCCACCAATAATCAATAATAATCCAAACTACCCGATGTGAAGGATCCTCACCCATAGTAATAATGTTATGTCCCTCCTCATGTAAGGTTGTGATCTAGGTGGCATCATGTTAAATGCTTTGTAAGGATGTTTGAATAAGAATCAAAATGTAGTCATATAAAATGTCACTTGAGTGCAATGAGTGTCTCTTAATACCACCTACCCATAACTCAGCCTTAGACCTATCTTAGGGGCCCTTTTAACCCTTATCCATCTTTAATGTAGGTATTACACATCCCTAGACATCCCAAAATCAATACAAAACCTTCCCATAGGAATTCAAGCCATTAGTGCTCTAAGTTATAACACATATACACTAGTGCACTTCTTTAGACACTAGTACACTACACTAGTGATAAAGCAATCGTGCTTGTGTCCCTTACCTAATTTTAACCCAAAAGATAGGTTTTCAATTTCTAAGACACCCAGGGTTGGCCTAGACCTATCTCACACTCCACACAAGCACTAGATCAATATAAATGAATGACATTTATCCTTTTATCCACTAGATGGAAGTCAGATACAAATATCCACAAACAAGCTCAAAACAAGTGGTGCATAATCAAGGTCATGTTGACTAAATTTTGACCTCAAGTCAGAATTGGTCACTCTCTATAGGTTCCAACTTCATAGGGTTATTACAAACTTATCATTGTCTTGTCATGGTCTTAAATGGTCTTAAATAGTTCCATATGGTCATGTTTGTCCTTGTCTAGCATTATCTAAAGTTTGGTCTTATGTTCACTTGTCTAATCCTAGGGGTCAATCACTAAGAGTGACCATAGGTCAATATGTCTTATCCATCCAAGTAGGGTCTATTCTTGTATTTGTTTCTCCAATTTAGAATTAGATGGAGAATAAAGGTTTTTAAGTATGATTTTATAGGTCAATTATATCATTTTCATATTGGTTTCATCATATAACTCATCTCCAATAATTATCTTCACTTGGAGGAAAAGCGTCTTAGTGTACAAGCATCACAATCAACCCTGTTGAAATTTTTGGTTTGTCTAAGATTTTTTTTCACTTTTAGAGGTTTAAAGTATTCTATTTACCATATGAAATCCCTCACTTTTCAATAATTCATAATTTCTTTCTCTAAATTGTCTCCTTGTTAGTTTTTAATAAATACCATGTGCCTTATTCTTGATATGCATGGTACTATTAACAAATGGTCTTCCACTGGTCTAAGTGCTATGTTTGATTAGAATGGTGATGAAATACTAATGTTTGATTTTTTTGATGGGTTTTACAAGTTGTTGAAATTTTCAATCAAACCATAATCTCAAACAAGGCAATGAGGTGCTAAGGTTACTCACTATCAAGCATATCTGTAAGTGACCATTTATGGATCTCAAGTTTCAAGCTAAATGAACTTAATTTCCTATAGAGAGACATAATACATATCATTATACATTCATATGGCCTTGACTGCCCCACTAACATCATTAATCAAGTGATATAAATGGATTATATGTTGTAATTATCAATACATGGACCCTATACATAAGATTATTGTATACAATCCATATATACCAGTCAGATGGGGAAGTTGAAAATAATGAAATACTCAGTCATAAGCTCTATAATCCATTAGAGGAATGACAAAGAAGTGTGATGAATTATATAAGTTTTAAATATTTAATAACTCAAGAAGTGGATCTTTGTATCTCTAAACAAGCAAGAAGAGACCTATAGGCCTTAAGCTTATAGGTCCTCATTTTGGATCAAATTAATATTAGATCAATAAAAGAATAAGCCAAATAGGATATTCAACTTTAATGCATATGAAGATAGTGTCACCACTCATTGGAGAGTACCTAAGTGATTGGATAGTTAAGAGAAGGGTATGATTGAGCTAAGAAGCCTAAGACACTCCTACATATAGGGTATATAAAGAATAAAGTCACTTAAAAGGGTGAAGGTATCAATGGTTTAAATGAAGAACCAAGTGAATGCTTGAGTATGTAACTAGATCGACTATCTTCATTTACAAATGGCACCATATGCTAATTCAAAACAATAATCAGATGTTTATAACTCCTAAGGAGATCACTACCTACATCTAAGCTAAAATGGTTAAGGATAGAGAGTAAATGGAGTTCAAGAGTTTAAAGTCAGTGAAAAAGTTGAGTGGAGTTTAAAAACAAAAACATTGAGTTTGATCTGCCTTTTGAGATAATAAGAGATGAATTAAACCTAGGTCTAATCATTATACACATAGCCTTCATCACCTACAGTCTTTCTCAATCCATGTAAGGAACCATATTTATTATCATAAGGGATAAGAGGATTTCTAAGTATGCAATGAAGTTGTCAAATGAGAAAAGGTACCTTAACTTCTTCAAATAAGGAAAATAGGCCTAGTGAGAGCTTGAGAATCAAACTGGAGTCTTGGGAGTTTTTTTAGGAACCAAAATGGTTTATTTTAGGTCTAATATGATATTTGAAGACCATATATGGATAAAGAGTCACTTTAATAAGATAAACTTGAGTTTTGGGACACTTTAACCAAGCTAGGTGTGGGAAATGAAGAGTTTCAAGACACTTATACATATAAATGATGGAATGTTAGATTATATGAGTTTCTTAAGGCATTATGGGTGTATAATTAGTTTTTGTAAAGACATTCATGGATAATTTATGATTGATATGTCCATTTTTCACTCTTCTTATGCAAGGAAGGGTAATTTTCAAAAATCTAGTCAAGATGTCAAGCAAAGCTCTTACTCCTATGCCACATGGAGGGTTGGAGCTTTTATGTATTTGGAATTCTATTTATGACTATTCCATAACCCCCTTTCTTTTTTAACTCACATGGACACTTTTCAATATTTTACTACACCCTCTCTCTATTCACAATTCCCTATATAAGTAGCCATTTTAGCTTTGTAAATAATTAACATCAAGTATGGTGAAAAATTGCTAGTTTGAGTGCTAATTTTTTCCTCTGAATAAAATATTTCAAGCTGGATTTGAGTTTTTAATTTCTTGTCTAAGTGTGTGAAGTATTTCATAGTTGAATAGAAAGTGATAGTCATCTCTCCTTATGTTTATCTTACTCTTTCATGTTTTGTGCAAATATTCTACCCTCTAATAGGTCACATGAAGTTTAGTTAGTGTTTTTGTATGTGTTTAATTGTAAATAAGAGTACTAGTTTATATAATCAGACCTCTTATTCATCCACCTTAAGAAACACATTGCATCTTACCTCCATGTTGAAATACTTATGTTAGAGAAACCTTGGATGTTGAGATCAATTTTATGAATCACCTTTCATAGTGCAAGTTCATGGTAGTATTTTGGAGTTAAACTTGGTGAATCACCTCATTAGGTTAGGTTTATTTCATTTTTCTCTCTCCCTTTTCATCCCAGCAAGTTACTAACATGGTTGATGAGCTTCAATAGATATATTAAGGGAGATAGCCCTATTAGCTTGAGGTTTACCCCCACTATATATATCCCACATGTCTAGGGGTAATCTCATTATTTCAATCAATTGGATTAGGCTTGAACTACCTCTCCAAGTGTTCAAAATTTAGTGACAATAGTTAATTTATCATTATTCTTCCCTACTTCTATATACAGTCATTTACAACCATCCTAAGCTCATATTACATAGATTTTTAGTCTCAATCCCCAATCAAATCACTCAAGTTAACACTCATACTAGCATTCACTTGTACTTTAACCAACACTTATATTATGATTACTATATTGGGATTGATCCCCTCTTGAGGTATTGGCATGTAGGCAACTCTCAACATAATAAGGTGTTGATGATGTCTAGCCTACCAGTTAAAATCACACTTTTTATATTTATACTTTTAAAATACCCTAATAACATGGAATTATAGGCTTTTCTCACAATAAGTCAAAAAAATGAATAAATATTGAATCATGTCATGTCCACATAGGCACAAGTAGATCAAACTCTAAAAATTAGATTCAACCATAAGTACACCTAGAATATCACATAATTTTCTACACGAGGACACTAGCATGGTAGGGAGGACACTAGTGGAGTGTGTTATTGTCTAAGGTAATGTGATACTATCCAAGAGGATTTATAACACCTAGATCTTATTTATGACACTCAAATCAATTTTTACACCAATTTTTAGCCCCTAAATCATCTGTCTCAGTCAATTTCTAACTAAGTACTTATTTATGTCATTCATTATTATTTTTAGAAAAGCAAAATTAGGTTAATTATTGCACAAATTAGTGGTTATATTCATTATATATGTATTACCTCATTTACTACACTCAGACTTTTAATAATGTAGGATTTAAATACACTAAGTCTTTAAAAGTTAAATCATTTGATGAACTTGACTTACTTTGAATACTGCTCAAAACCCTAGCCCTAGATGTTTTAGGGTTTCTATCCTTTTGTTTTCTTTTTTAAGTGGATACGTTAGGGGTTTTATACCTAATATATTCTACCATATCATCCCTCTTCCAAGTTACATTTATAAATTTCATCAATAAAGAATATTATTTTCCTCCTCATCTCCAAGAGGGTGATAACTAATTTCCCTCTAACCAAGTCCATGGTATTACTCCTTCATGAGATGAATCAGCCCAAGGCTTTTATTGATGTGGATTTTATACACACCCTATAATTTCCTATGAGGTAGCCTCTAACATTTTAGGATTTGTGAACAAAATCACTCCAAGACATGAGTTGTAGGGTATTCTATTTTATAACAACCTATTGGTGGAATAATGGTGAGAAACACAAATTATTTACCATGGGTGGACTGGATATGGGTTAACCTAGATCTACTTGGAGTGGGTAGAAGGAGGATGATTATAACTAAGGTGGGTATGATTTCAAAAAAAACTTCAAGAGGCAAAGGGAAGGTAGAAAAGAGAGTTATGGATGAGTAAGGATAAAACCTTTCAAGACTATCACTTGAAATCATTTAGGATAAGGGATCTAAACCAATACTTGTAATCTACTCTAACACACCAAAAATAAAATATAATGAAGATTCAAAAGAACCATAACACATTATACTCAAACATACAAAATCAAACGTTGCCTAATTATCATATTATTATTGTAGATCTATAAGATGGATTATGATAAGCATGTAAATTTTTTTGAATCATCTATAGCTAAACATGAATGATTGTATTTAAAATATATAACTCATACACAATCAAATCATTAAGATACTAGAATGATGGAATGAATTAATCCAAATTATTGGATAAGAATCAAGATTCATGCAGAGACAAAGTAAAGCAGATTTTTTTTTAAAAAATTTCCTATTAATTTGAAAAGCCATAATTATCCACCCTTTTATATTGGGAGGATAAATATATTTATAATATTGGGATGGGTAATTCCTCATCTCTTATATCTTCACCTAAAATTGCAATTTAAAAATATAACCTTTTGTTCAAACAATCATATAAAGATGCATGTATAATGATAATGCCTAAAATAAACTCTCTAGCTAAAAATATAATATGTATGTACAATAAATAGATTGGGAACTAAAGTTACACCTTGTTAATAAAAAACATCTACATAAAATTTTAAAAACAAAGTAATGATGTGGCACTATTAACTAAAGGAACCAATGGAGTAACTACAGTTACAACTAAGGTAAGGACTAAAAGATTTACAAAGATGGGGGACATTGATAACTAGTTATATGCATGAAACTGACCCAAAAATTACTTAGATTTTAACTCTTCACCTAGAGCATAATCTACATCAAAAAATTTGTATATAATTTCAAATTTGAGTAATGAAGGATTTTATATTCTGATAACATCAATCATCAACCTTTCCTATTTGACCTCTTTGCTCTTGAATTTGACTACTAGAGCTATTGATCTTATTACCCTATCCATTGAAAAACTAACCAACTATAATATTTCCTCATTGGTTTTATAAATAGTCCTATCAACTTATTGCTTGAAATTATTTGTAGATTCTTAGAGAAGATTCTCAAAATTAGGTCTATTGACAAGCTCCCTAGCTCTGGCAATTACCCTTGTAACTCTCATGTCCCTCAAAATTTGTAGTGCCTCACTCTCATTATTGATAAAAATTCTGAGCAACTTCATCTATTTATTCCAATTTAAGGAAACATCTATTTTGGAAATAACATAGTTCAAACACCAAGAAGCACCAATGTTGGTCATGAGATTCAACTAGTTGAAAGCACTAATCCTTGACCACTAAACTAGGAAATTCAATATTGTTTCTACATACTTCATCTTATTCCAAAGTGTAACAAAATTTTCTCTATTGGTCTAAATACCTACCCTATAAACCTTGATGTTGTACAAAATATTTTATAGCTTAGTGGTTACACTATGAACATCCATAATAAAATCTTGAGGGGCCTATGTAATTTGCATTTGATGCCAACTTTATAATGCCTCGTTAGTACTTTGAATCCACAAAAGTGTTGAAATATTCAATATATTTTGTAGTGTCATTGGTATTTCTCTTGGGATTATTTGATAAAGATAATAAGTTCTCTATTTTTTCAAAATTCATGTCAACTTTTGTTTTCACATTCACCATCTTCCTCTTCCTCACTATTTGAATAGTCCCACTCTACTTATCAAATTTAGTGGAGATTGTGGGGAGCTTATTTAATACCAAATTTTATCTTTCATCCCTAACATTATGCATCTCTCTCACCCATTAGGGAATTATAAGTTCACTCATTTCAACTTCTTGAGTAGGTTATGAGGATGTAGAGGGCATAATGGTCATTAAAATGGATGTAATTAAAGTGGTTAGTAGGGATGCACTTATTTGAACAATAAATCAAGTAATTTTATATCTAACCTTCTCCCATATTGATGTTTCTTACATAGGGATAAATTTAACTAAGAATCTAGTAAGACCCAGGGTTACATCTATAGTCACTATTTTTATTGGCATGTTCAATGGTTGGGGCATGTGGAGCTCTATTTGGGTCAACCTTAGGACTAAAAATAGAAATAATGACCAATTTTTCAAAATGGACTACCTTTGGAGTCCTTATTAGTCTAGGAGAAGAAAGAATATCAAAATCAATAATAATACTAATAAAACTAGATGATATAACCCTAAAAATAACTGAGGGTAAACCCACAGTTGGGATCTCTACATTAGAAACTAAAGAAATAATAGAAGAGAATACCCTATCAATTATTTGAATTTTCTCTTGAATGAGGCCATCTAATGTTTCTTTCATTTCATTTTTACTTAGACTTAAAGCTTTGAATTTTTCTAACCTCTTCATCACCTAGTTGTGTAAGGCTTATTTCTTAGTCTTCCTCATCAAAAGGATATTAAACCAAAGATATTACTTTTTTATCTTCCTCTTCTTCTTCTGCAAGTTTTATTGTAATGTTTTCATCCTTTTCCTCTTCCTCTTCACTAACTTCCTCTATAATGGGTAGACCAAGTGATGGCCTCTCTTCTAGTTTATTATCTTGGGAGGGGAGTAGGATATTCATTGTGATTCCTTTGATAGGTGTAGATAGGTGGAGTGTAAGGTGGATGATATGGTGGAGTGGTTATAGTAATAACTTTGGTAGGAAGTGTGATTGAAGGTGATGACATGGATGAAGTAGAAAAAATAGGGCTTGCCTAAGGAGACTTAGGAGATTGAGAAGAGTTTGAAGTAGTTCAAATAGAAGGGAAATCCATTTGTAAAAATTTATGGAGACTAACCTAGGTAATTATAGGAAGGAGAGGCAAAGGAGTTGTCATAAAATTGTTCTTCCTTTGTTCAATTTAATAAATTGTTGACCTATCCCTTATAGTAGTTATGTCCAAAAACTAAATGTCAATAAATTTTGTTGTATAAGGGACTTAAGGACATGGAAGACCTCCAAAGATTTCCATCATAATTAGAGGAGTGGATTCTATTTGAATACTATATTCATTTAGTTTTCCCTTTTTAGTCTTTGTTGAAGGGGAGGGAGGTTGATCCTATAGATAAGAATCATGTGATTAAGAAGCAGGCCATTATTGACTCCATGAATTTTATGCCTCTTCTTTTATTACCTCAAGTTATATTTAAAGGCTTGGACATATATCATAGACATCAATTTATCTTTCATAATTTTCTATACCTTTGAATCATCTAAGGCATTTAGGAAGATTTGATCATGATCATACCCTTGATGATCATATGAGATGTGCAATTTATTCTTTTCTTAAATATACTTGAGATACCCTCTTACTTTCCTCTTGGGGTCCCATTCCTTGAAAGGTGCAATTTATAAATCATATTAAGTTAAAGCTTTACCAAATTGAATATTTTATGTCCTAATCATGTACTGATTCTTCCCAATGCTGAAAGGAGTCTTGAAATAGTAATCCAAATGCCTTTGACCTAATTCTTCATCAATGTTATTAGAGACTTGATATGAAATTTATTATTCCATTATAGTGTCCAAAACATGATGTGGTAGTATTAGGGGATTTGTCCTTATTCCTTATACCTATATGATGGTTAGATTTGGGTCTAACCAATAGTCTCCCATCTTATTCAAGATCCTTATTATGTTTTTTGATAAATTGGGTATTGAGGTGCCTTACATTACCTGATATCTATGAGGACACACCTCATTATGTATTCTTATTATTATCAACCAAATTTGAATTTTTGGAAGGTATTTCAAGCCTTCCAAATTTAGGGTAACATGGGTTATCAATAACTTATTGAAGAGGTGAATATCTAGGTTATAGGGAAATATCCCCTTGATGAATCACTTAGGCTCAAACACTAATCTAAAACTTTATAAGAAAAGGAAGATAAGCCTATTATAATGGGGGTGATGCACCAAATATGTGGTCATCCACATGTATATCATACACTAAATACATGAAATACAACATTAATTCAATTGCACTACTCAAATAGGAAGGTCTTTAGGCATGAGTATTTCACATAGAAGTTAGTGCATGGTGTATAGATTAAAATATAATAAATAGGTATCTAAAGACACTAAGAAGGATTTCTTCATTTTTAAATCACACAATGTCTTATTAACACTATGTGACTTGCAAAGATGACTACTACTTACATAGAGATAACTAAGAAAGGACAAATGAAAGGAATCATTTGTTATCACTAGTAATTTATAAACTAAGCACATAAACTAGACACAAGCTATGAGAAGTCAAAACTAAGTCTTATTCAAGCTCAAATACAAAATAAAATTATTTCTCTAAGTAGGGCTTCACCATCACTCAAGTCAAGCACATTTTAGAGCCAAATTAGGCCATATATATAGAGAATGTGAGAGAAGAGAGAAGAGGACATATAAGAGAGTAATGATGAGCTCAAAGAAATCATGAAAATAGTTACCATCTTAAATTAAAAAAAATATAGTCATAATAAACTCCATTGATAACATGTGTTAACTCTCTTTACAAGTAACTCCATAAGGTTGGTGAAGGTAAGAGGAGAGGGCACTCATTGAGCATCTTGAGACTTGGGGAGCTACCACCTCATCATAATGGAGTTATAATATTTAAGACATTATTATAAATATTATTAAACTATTTAAATATTTATCTATCTCTTACTTCTCTGCTTGACACCTCCATACTTCTCTTCACACCAAGAGACATCTTCTTTAGCTGGGAACATAGGCTTACTAAGCATTTAGGCCTATTCACTTGGTCATAGCCACTTATATGGCTATGAAATTTATATATAACCTTGAAAATAGGTTTATGATAATTATTTATAACAAAAATAATCATATTATACCATGTTTTATGCCTTTAAGGCAATGTACACCTATTCTTTATCATCTATGTGACAAGGTCATCTTTCTACTAGCACCTCTTGACTGCCTTTCTAGTTTAGGCTTGAAAAATCAATTAAAGGGAAAATTGAGTATATTTTATGGACATAGTGTGAATAATAAAACCCAAGGAAAAATCCCCAATATATTTTACTTTATCTCTCACCTTTGCACCTTGAGCTTGATTCAAAACTTCACAAAAGGTGAGAATTTAATGCATCTATACAAGTGACAATACCATCAAGTTAAATGGTGAGGAATTACCTAGAGTATTTAAAGTGTTTTAGGTGTTTTAAAAAAAATAATAAGGCATTTGAACACATAAATCTCACTTTCTTTCCCATTGAGTCCTTACCAGGGTTTAACAAGGGTTTTAAGTATCTTCATCTCTTAAGGATTGTTCATAGAGAACATATCCTATCTCTCCTTGATAATGATATAATATAGAAGTCAGGGACATATATATAATACCTAAACACCACAAAATTCCATGAAAATTATCCTCTAATATCCAAGGAAAAATTTTACCCTCTCAAGCTCTTCACAATGTGAAAAGAGGCTTTCTAAGTATTTAGTCTTCTTAGCAATAGTTAATACTGGTTAAAAACCCAATCAAAAAACTAATGATATAAGGTTAGACTATAGGGCCCATTAACATCTATAAAACCTAGTATATCCCATACACAAGGTTAAGGTATCAATGAGCTGGAATAACTTGGTCTTGAAATGTAGTCCTGCACCTAAAGAGCTCGAGGAGGTCTCATCAACAAAAATGACCACTTTATTATCTTTATATTCTTTTTGATGTCGTTATATGGTCTATTAAAATATTATTAAAATCCAAAATCCTTCATGTCTTCATTAAAACCTCAATAAATCACTTTCATTCCACTATGCATATAGGCTTGTGTATGGTTTCTTAGGCTCTACAGGTCTAAACAGGGTCTATCAACATTGCCATTCTTCTCACTTTGACTATGATGATCTAATGAGATAATAATAACATTATAAAATCATTATAATGTGATTTAATTTATTTTAGTGACATGTTATCTTCAAATTGGACAATCACCTCCCATGTAGGTAGGTAGGCCTATATGATTCATTTTGACTATGTATATGTAGGGTCAAATGGGTTCTGTAGGTAGTCATTTTTTGTTCTAACCTTCTTTGTATCTTTTAATCTAATTAAAATCTTTCACCTTATTCATCTCTCTAGGTTCCAACCCCTATACTATGCATTGTGTCTTCCTTTCAAGTTTAAAATTAGCTTGAACTATCTGAGTAGACCTATAAGTAGTCGTTTGGGGTTTTAATTGCACTTTAGAGTCTAGGGTTTTTATGAAATTATATGATATTTTCAAATGAATTTTTTCTAAAGTGTTTATAAATTAGTATCTTTTTATTTTAACCTTCTCAATTTCCCAAAGACTTCATATCTTCACAAGATATCCCTTCTCTTTCCCATGTCTATTTATTACATGGTTGTAGGTGCTTATATCTAGCCCAGAGTTCTCTCTCAAGTTATATTGATCATCCATAATTAAGTATGTTTTTTGAGGCTAGATATACCCAATTATTAATTCTAACACTTTTTGTATGCATTAAATACCACCTTTTACACCAAACTTCATCAATGTTAGGGGTTTTAGGGGCTAGTAATGAATCAAGACATCCACTATGTATAGAAATAGTACTCCACATGTCTAAGTTTTTAGCTTCGGAATGGTATGGATGAAGTAATTGGTCATTCATAGTATCCCATATCTCATTGATGTCTTCTTGGCCTTACTTGTGTGAAATTATCTCACACTTTGTAAGAAAACTTTGAAGATTTGTGACTCTTAACAAAACATACACCATTTATGTCATGATAAGACTTAAAAAATCATAATATGCACCATTTGTGATATTGTGAAGGGACCTTGGCTCTATGATAAATTATTTCAATCTTTTCTCTTCCCTCATCGAGGTTCAAAGTGTGCTTAAAAGGGAGAAAAATAACTTGCATGCATTGATAGGTGCTTGGAGGTAGATATCTTGATAAAAATGATTCATAGAGCATGAGGGATTTTTTTAAAAAATAAATACCATGAAATTAGTGATAAAAAAGAGGGACTTAAACTCCTATAAACATAGATCTCAGGATGCTTCCTTATTTATGAATGATCATTCACAAATATAGCATCTCAAGTCTGCCAAGAACCCAATAGAGGATCTATCTGGGTTTTAACATTTTTGAGCATTGTAACTCCATTATAAAACTAATATTGACCATAAGAGGATTTAGGGAAGTTTTATGAGTGATTTAATATAATTATGGCCACCTTACACCTAATCTTTATGTCTCTTCTTTGGATTACTCTAAACATAGTTTAATTTTCATGAAGTTACCTTCTACAACAAAGTTATCCTACCAAACCTTTGAATCAAAGGATGATAGAGATCTCACTAACTCCAATTTTTAATGTATAAAAATCTTATATTATCCTTATTTTTCCTTCCAATACTATATATAATAAAACTTCCCATTTAGACAAGTGTACCTCAACATACTCACCATCTATTTGACTTACATCTTGGCTTCACAAGCTCAAAAATATGTTAGATTTGTAAAATTCCATTGAAAATTTTTATTTCAATGTGACATAAAAAATACACCTTCCTCAAAGGCTTATAGTATTAAGGTTGACTTAGATGACATGTTTTTAAAACATTTGATGACCTTAGAGACTCATTTCCTTTTGAAACATATAACAAATTAGATACAAAATATGACCTTGGATATACCACTAGACCTAATATAAAGACTCAAAATGTTATTTAAACATCCCTCATACCTTTCCAACATTGACCTATGTAATAAATTAGTTAGGAAAATAAATAAAAGGTGAGAAATTGAAGCGTTAATATCATCAAAAGACCTTAAACACTGCTAACTTATCTTAATATATCCAAGGCATGATATATGTTGATTTATACTTATAGAGACTTATAAATATCTCTCTTTCACCCACACATGCTTTCATGAAGGATGAAGACACCATTTTATGAACCAAGGCATGGTCTTGCATAAAGAAATTCTAGGTCACATTAGCACACATCGTGAAACCTTAAACTATACTAAACTAGGATTAATTAACAATTTTTGAAGATCATGACAAGATATAGATAACAATATACAATCTTATATGTCCCTATGGTAATTTTTTTAAATATAGGGTTTGATCATTTTGACTTAGGGGTCAAAATTGGTCAAAAAATTAGTGATTTATAGGGGAAGCATGTTTTTTATGCTTACTACATCAGTTTCCTAGTCCATTCATTGGGAAATGGAGTCATTTTCACTCTAATAAAAACATTATTTGACCTCAAAACACATGAAAAACAATAAAAAAACACACATAACAAGACCAAAATAAGACACATGCCAACTTGTGTCATTAATCACTTAGGGAACACAACAAACATAAACAAACTATTTATGTAAAGACTAACCTATTGAGATTGATCCTCCTAGATCAAAAGGGAATATTTTGAGATCATAATATTAATTTGATGATAAAATATGTGAAAAAATATTCCTCTTGGACCTTTGATTTTTTGAGTTCAATTGTTTCTTGATTGCTAATCTTCTTGGCAAACCTTCAAATGAATCATCAACATCAAATATATTCCTAATGAATACAAATTCATCTTGATTCTAAACCTTTACCTCATGTTAATGTTACATATTAGGATAGATATCCAATGTGATTATATATTCAAATTGAACCTTTTATGACTCATTAAGATCATGTTTCTCAATGTGTGTACTTTGATTTGCTTCTTCTTGAGCATGTTTACTTAAGAGTATAAGTTTGTCATCCAAACTCAAACAAAAAATTTCAAGTTATTCCCAAAATACATAATCCTCTTTTTATTTTAAAGGATTTAAATTTTAACTTTATTCATGTCATTCTCTTTAGGGACAATAGGCTCATAAAATGCTTCAATTGAACCATGGCCTAGCTAGGTTTTGAATTCTTCAGCCTCTACCACTTGCTCATGATGCTTAATGGGCATAGTAACCAAAGTGTTTTTTGAGGTATAAAAAATGAATTTTGGATTTAATCAATGTTAAAACTCCTATTTAATTTCCATATATCATTCATTTATCAATCAAATAGATCTAGAGATATAACAATGCATAAACAATTATTCATATGATCAAGAAGTGAAAACAAAAAACACGCGAACTATATTTATGTGGGAAATGTTATTAGGGAATTAAAAAAATGATTAAAATAT
Source organism: Torreya grandis (assembly GCA_037957365.1). Taxonomy (NCBI): domain Eukaryota; kingdom Viridiplantae; phylum Streptophyta; class Pinopsida; order Cupressales; family Taxaceae; genus Torreya; species Torreya grandis. The sequence goes on from JARHVA010004217.1 coordinate 447,241, forward strand.
TTTAATATAGTACTATAGTCAATGAATAAAACTTTTAGTGAGGCATCGACCCCACAAGGAGCACTAACCATTCACTAGTCAATCACAAACTCAACTAGTGCTTTATAAAGCTTTAACTTACAAGGAGGATTTAACCCCATAGTAAACCAAGAACTAAATCATATACCTTGAATATATTATAACCATTTGACACTTATTTATTACCCAACTAAATATTACCTCCTTTTTTTCTCTTCTCACACTTCTTTCTCTCTCAAACATCCTATTGCCTTCTCGCTCAATTAACCCTCTCCTTGGTAGAATTAGGTAAAATAAACTTGATCAATACCTATAAAAACATATTTATATATTAATATAATATTAATCACACCTATATTATTATATTCAATCCATTTACCTATTTTTTAAAACTCTATATCCTTTGCTCATATGCACAATTTTCTAACTTGTCAAAATAGGCCTATTAGAACTTGTCTTTATACTTAACTCTTGCTCTTACCCACATTGGTCAGACAATCAAATAATCACACTTGGATAATAATTTAAATAGATAAATAAAAAAAATTAATAAGTGATATAAACATTACACATAATAGTCACTACCCTTAAGGGCCAAAACCATCATTAGGCCTAATAGAGACCTAATGCAATTAGGCATTCTCTAAGAACACATTTTGCTTAGACCTCCTTATAACACTTTGAGCCTTAAAAAATGGATGAAAAACTTAAAATTTAACTTTAAAATACAATTTATAATCTCACCTTATGTATCCAAAACCATTTGGCTCTTTTCACTTCTGGAACCACCTAATTAAGTCTACTCACAATTAGGCCTTCATATTACCAGAAAGTTTGTCTTGTAAATATGATGCATGAAATCAATTTTATCATATAACACAATAAAAAAACACATTAATAGGATATTAATGACCTAAAAAACATTCCCAAGTTCTGTATTCTTCACCACATAGACCAAAAGGCCTCAAAGAACACTCCTGCAAAAGGTTTACTCAGAACTACCATACATTATCAGCATACAGTCGAGAACATTTAACTTATCACACTATATCAGGGACTTATCATGTATATAAATAAATTAATATTATATTTATATAAATATATAACACCTTTATGAATATTAGATCCTTAAACTCAGTGTAAAATGACTCAAGAACATCATTTTCACTCATACATAGAAAACTACCTATAGCAACAAAAACACAGTCAAATAATCTAAGCCTTAGAGAACCTATGTGAACACTTTTTTGATCTTTCAATTGGTTTAAATGAACATTAATAATTATTATATCATATATTAAATTATATATTTCATGTTTGTATATCAATATTGGTCTTACAAACCAATCTCACTACTTCACTCTACACAGACTTCACTGTGTTAGATAGACCAATTTGATGATAACTTCTTGCTTGAGTATAATCATCATAAACAATTATAAACCAAGGTGATAGAAGGAATAGGTCTTGAATTAAAATTTCATAAATATTGATATTTTAAATGATTACAGGATTTACTAATGGATTTTAAATATCCATAATATATTAAATTTAAAGAGTGAAATAATAATACATGAGACAAATTGATATAAATACCAAACTAATTTGATAATGAAGTTTGACATAATTTCCTATGTCTTTGGATCCACTCAAAGTGAGGATCACTCCATTAAATTGTCAGAAAATAGATTTAAAATTTATTTAGAAGTCTCTCAAATAATCTTTACAGGCTTAATGTTTTCAAAGAGATATTGTCAAACCAAAATTATATAGCTTGAAGATTTTAAACATCTCTCTATGGCTCTATATCACCCTTTTAACACTCAATCTTCAAATACATTCAATACTTGATTAGAAAATGAACCCCTCACCCCTTAATATAGGTTCATGGGTCCAAAAAAGGTGGGCTTGGATGATTATCCTTTCCAATTTCAAATAATATTAATAATTATCCCAAGATCATTATTTGTGGGATTTAACATTATCCCATTTGTTAATAATATTTATCTCCACCCTTTTTTATGGGATTTATATTATCCCATTATAATTTTATATGGAATTTTGATAATATCCCACATATTTAATTTATGAGCTTCCAAATAATTATCAAAATACCAATTAATTATAATATGTGAGGAAGGAGTGAATTAATAAGCTAGCATTTAATTGGTCCATGTTGCCACATCATCATTTAAACACAACTTTTATTGGCAATAACATTTGCATACATACTCAGAATTGGTCCATTCAAAATGCATCAAAAATCTCTTGATGAGCTCTACGATGTGGTAATGATCAATATACAATTTTATGACTTCATTTGTGGAGTGTATATGGATCTTCCTGGATCAATCCTCCCCACTAGGAGCTTTTGGACCTCCAAAATTTGATTAATTGGTAAAGAGGTGAGGGTATTTATCCCTCACTTTTTTGGCTTCCATCTATTTGGACTTATTTGGGTGCATCCTTTTGAGACCAACATGAATATATTCAACATATCCTCTTCATGAAGTCTGAACCTTCCTATCAAGAATTTTATCTTCTTGTAGTTCTATTAGATACTCAAGAGCAAAATCATCAATAGAAGGAATGGATACTCTCTCATCATGATCTACAATCATCTAAGGCTCATACAATTTCAGATTTTCCACATTCACAACTAAATAAATCTGCATATAAGATGGAAAATCTAACCAAAAAGCATTTTTACCAATCATTTTTATAATCTAAAAATGACAATACCAGATTGGTTTCAATTTGTTACCTTCACCTATCAGCCTTTCATTACTATTGTGAAGCTATACCAAATCACCTACAATAAATTGATGATCAATACGATGTTTGTCATGTCTTGATTTATACCTTGCTTGACTTTTCTCCAATTGATCTCAGATAGTATAGTGTACCTACTATATCTTTTCAATGAACTTGGCTTTAACAACACCATTATGTTCATCTACAATTGAATCATATCCATAACAAACATCTAGATTAGATTTAGACAAATATCCATAACAAACTTCAAAAGGAGATTTCATAGTAGAAGAATGAAGTGCATGGTTGTAAGAATGTTGAATATGACATAAATGCTCATCCTATAACTTGGGATGTTTACTGTAATATCTTGTAAGCAAGTGTACCACTGTGTGGTTCACAACCTCTATCTGACCATTAGTATGTGGATGAAATGTAGTACTTTTATTCAACTTAGTATCCATCAATTCCCACAATGTTGACTAAAATTCCCCAAGAAATTGATAATCTTGATTAGAAATAATAGAAGTGGGAAAACTAAAATGAACCCATACATGCTAAAATAACAAGTGTGTTGTACCTTCCCTTAAAATATTCTTAGTGAAAGGAATAACAACACACATTTTTATAAATCTATCCACTACCATATATAAGTAATCATGTTTCTTTCATGACATAGGCAAAACCCCTATAAAATCCATGTAAATACTTTCCCAAAGATGGGTAGGAATAGGTAAGGGATTGTAAAGTCCCAGTTTCCTATTACTAGGATTTATTGTGGCATAAAGAACACACCCCTTGATATATTTGGTAACATTTTCTTGCATATGAGGCTAGTAAAAATACATTTTCAAATATGTAACCATTTTACCAACTCCAAAATGACCAAAAATAAGAGAATTATGTGCTTCCCTAATCATGTGCACCCTTTCCTTTTTAAGAATGCAAATTTTACCTAAATGATACAAGAGTCCATTATGCACATGATAGTTTGATTATTCTACCTATTTAGCACTCATTAAATCTTTGTACACATCCTTAAATTCAACATCATCAACATACTATTCTTTATAAATTTCGTGAGTTAAATAACTGTCATAAAAGAATATATGCAACTACCATAGGAGGTCTAGAAAACATGTCAACAATTTTATTTTGAATACCTTTCTTATACCTAAACACAAGATGAAACTACTATAGGAAACCCATCCAATGAAAATGCCTAGACTATTGTAGCTTGGCCTGTGATTAGAGATACTAGAGGGTCTAATGATCTGTATGTATGACTATCTCCTTGCCCATCAAGTAATGTTTCCATTTCTTTACACTCTAAACCAATGCATACAATTCCTTATCATAAGTCAGATAGTTTCTTATCACACCTATGAAGGTCTCATAATGATAGAATATTGGTTTCTTTCCTTGTATTAGAACATCTCCCATAGCATAATCATTTTCATCCATCTCAATGTCAAATGGATGCTACAAATTAGGAAGTGCCAAGATAGGAGTAGTACTAATCTTTGTCTTCAAAGTGTTGAAAGCCCTTTGTTGTTTGCCTCCCCACTGAAAGACCTATTTAGTACTAGTTAAAGAATGCAACGGTGATGCAATATGTGAGAAATTAGTAATAAATTTCATATAATATTGAAATATACTTGGAAAAATTCTAACCTCAATTACATTACTAGGTTTAGGCCATTTAACTATAACCTCCAATTTTGTAGGATCAATTTTTAACTCACCATGTCCTACAATATAGCCCAAGTAAACCAAAGAGGTCTTGCAAAATTCACATTTAGACAATTTAAAATAAAGTTTCTCCCTTCTCAATTCATCCATGAATTTCCTAATATGAATCACATGATCTTCCCAAGACTGACTGAAGATAAAAATATCATCTAAGTAGACTATAACAAAATCATCAAGGAATGGTTTGAAAACATCATTCATCAATTGCATGAATGTAGCTGGTACATTACACAATCTAAAAGGCATGATAATCTATTCAAACAATCCCTATTTTGTCTTAAAATTATTTTTACAAATATCACCATCATTAATCATAACCTGATGATAACCACTTTTTAAGTCTAGTTTAGTGAAATAAACAACATTTCTTAACTGATCAAGAAAATCATCAATAGGAGGAAGAGGGTACTGATTATTAATAGTAATATTATTTAGAGCTTGAAAATCAACACACATTTTCCATTTTCCATCTTTATTTGGCACCAAAATGATAGACAACCCAATAGGAGATGTACTAGGATGAATAACACCCTTTTCTAAAAGTTCTATTACCTACTTTTTGATTTCCTCATTTTCCACTACTGATAACCTGTACATGCCAATGTTAGGGAGAGGATAATCCTGTAATAATTGAATTTCATGTTGAACTCTTATTTTAGGGGGAAACCCTTTGGGATCCTAAAACACATCATCATAACTAGAAATGATTTCAACCAATTCTTTCTTATGTTTAGGATTAGAATTTTCCATAGCCTGGGAATATTCTTTTTCCTTAGACTTAATCAACATGAGACAAAAAGTCTTGCTTGAATTAAATAATATTTTCATTTGCCCTAATGTAACCAAGGAAAGACTCATCTTAACACGATGTGCTCTGACTATCTATTTAATGTCATCCTTAACAATAAAGTACTTATTCTCCTCCCTATAAAAGATTGCTTTTTTATCATAAAGATAAGGGCTTCCTAAAACAATATCACATATGTCTAGAGGAACTACATCTAGATCAACTTCATCCATGAATTTGGATGCAATGGCAAACTTCAATCTACAAGATTTAGTTACTTGAATTTTTGCATCATCACATACCCAACCAAGTGGATAGGGTTTTAGATGGGGATTTGATTGTAGGCCTAAATTTTTAATGATCTCTTCAGAAATCAAGTTTGCTTGTGATATACTATACAATAGAGTGTCAATCTTAGTATGTTTTGCAACAACCCTAATGTGGAATTACTCATTTATTTTCTTATCATCATGAAAAATTTTCTATTTTGAAGAGGAAGCAACATTAGATGACTTAGTGCTAGAAATAAAAAGAGAAGAACAATTTTTCATACTCATAGTTATGATCTTAGTTTCATCCCTAGAGTCTGAACCTAGATCCTGAACCACAATATTAGTTTTCTTTTCCTTCTTAAACTTGTTAAAAGGACTTAATTTAGGATGTAATTTCTAGTGCTTAGATTCATCATGATTTTTCCTCTAATGATTTAAAAATGGCTTACCCTCTTCTTTATGAACAGTATCAGTGGATTTTTGTTTACCCTTTCCAAAAATTTGCCCTTAAGCATGCTTAACATCAAATTGCTTACTTTTAACTTTAGGAAAAGATTCTTTTATTTATTTTCCTCTGGCCTCTAAATGAATGGATTTAACATATGCTTCATCTATACTAGTGGGATTGAAAACAAGAATTATATGTTTCAAGTAACTATGTAACCCACTTATATACTTAAGTAGTGTTTCCTATGTATAAAGAGGAATATTCAAAAGTAAAGCCTTTTTCCTAAATTCTCATCTATAATCTTGAAAAATTTGGCCTTTAGTTTATTTGAAAGATTGCCAATCCATCATGGCTTTCTGCATATAGCCTAAAGGATAAAATTTCTTTCTGAGTGCATTAACAAATTCAATCTAAGTGGAAATTGAGTTACCTATATTAATCTCTTTCCTTCAACTTACTATCTCACCAGATGAGAGTTGTGCCTCCCATTTGAAGAGTAGCTAGGTGAATTTTAGCCTCATTATCTACAATATTTTGGACCTTATAATATACTTCAATTTTATTTATCTAATTATCTAGATTTTTTATATTAATCTCACCATTAAACATCGGCAATTTAAACTTAATATCTAGCTTTAGTGAAGGGAGAGATTCAATGGCTTTTTTGTCTTTACCATCATTTGAAGAGGAGGAAGGTTTCTTAAAAAATTTACCACCTTCATCATGCTCCATTTTTTTCATCTTTTATAGTAAATCTCATCGACCATATCCTTCATTTCTAAGAAGTCCTATCAAAAATCTCATTCAGACTCAAAGTCATCTCCCATTTTTGTAGTATGTCTTGATCCAACCTCTAGATTTTACTCTATTAATTCTCTTTCACCCTACCTAGATCTTGAACTTGTCAACATACACTATCAATCCACATGGTTAAATACCAAATTCTGCTTAGATACCAAAAATTTGATTTGTAATCAATAATAATCAAGTTTTATAACATCAAAAAACACACTTGAATAATGGATCGAAACCTTAAATTCATGATTTAATAAAAATTAATATTTTAAATGATTACAAGTTTAATAATGGATTTTAATATCCATAATATGTTGAATTTAAAGAGTGTAATTATAATACATGAGACAAATTGATAGAAACATCAAACCGACTTGATAATGAAGTTCAACAAAATGGCCTACGTCTCTAGGTCCACTCAAAGTGAGCATTGCTCCATTAAATTGTTGCAAAATAGCTTTATATTTTCTTTAGAAGTCTCTCAAATCATCTTTATGGGCTCAACTCTATCGAAGAGATACTCTTAAACCAAAATCATACAGCTTGAGGCTTTTAAAAATCTCTCTATGGCTCTCTAGCACCCTTTTAGCACTCAGTCTTCAAATACATTCAAAACTTGATTACAAAATGAACCCGTCACCCCTTTATATAGGTTCACAGGTCCATAAAAGGTGGGCTTGGATTATTATCCTTTCCAATTTCAAATAATATTCATAATTATCCTAAGACCATTATTTATGGGATTTAACATTATCCCCTTTTCTAATAATATTTATCTCTACCCTTTACATGCCTTGGAATACATTCTCCATGACCAAAAACATGGCTTCAAATACAAACTTCATCCCTTTATATACTATTTCCACCATTATCCCAATAATTTGGGAGCTTATCCTTTTATCCCATGGTGGACTAGTCTTCTTCAACTAATCCCTAATCACATTCTTATTCTTGCCTAATTTTCTCACTGTCTTGCTCATTAGGCATGTTTAGTGATAGGCCAAATTTATGATTATTTTATCAAATTTTTGGTCTAAAACATACTCAAAAATGATCATGGGAATAAAATACAAGTCTTACACATCATCCCCCATCCATTTGCATGCTTTGAACTAGTCAACCCTTCCTATAACAGTAAAACTATGAGAAATAAGTGGATTTTTGTAGCTTATATTTATTGTAATGACAAACCAAAACCATATAAATAAACCTCAAATAGTTCTTTGCATGTTTCAAGCATGAAACTAGGTCAACCATTCTAAGCCATAACCAAAAAGATCTTTCCTATTGGGTCATTATAAGGGGTTTAAGAGGGTTTTGACTATTTTCTCTTCTTATAAATCATTAATAAAGGATTTCCCCTCAACTACAAAACCAATAATAGGAAAATCAAGATATGGAACTTCCCCAACTTCCATGAAGTGCTCAAGATCTCATGCAAATGTTACACATACCTATGAGTAGAATAAATTCCTTTTTGGGTCTGTAACACTCCATTCTATACACATAAAGGACCTTATCACCAATTTTCATCCTTTATTATTTAAGAACTAATCTAAAACCTTTTACACACACTTAACATAACCTATCACACCTTTTTCAATGCTCTTAATAACTATGGAACCCTTGTAAATGATCTTGACCCCTCATTATGCCACTATTAGTCACGATATACACAAGACCTTACACTACTATTCATACTTAGACCATGATCATACCTTCAAACCTATTCTACTACTATCAAATCCTAAATAGTATGTCATATGACCTCATAATAGGTTTATACATTTCCAAAATTTCTCACATAGGTCTCATATGGCTCAACTCATCATTGTACTAGGCCTATGTCATTTCACTAGGTCTTTCAAGTAAGTCTTTATGAACTCAACATCAAGAACAAAAATTCAAACATAAAATGACATAAATGACACTTTCATGACATCAATGACAACTTCATTCATACCTTAGAACACATTCCCAATGATCTCCCCATTTGTCATTGATGGAACTTACTCAGAGAGGCTTCTTTTACTGGGAAACATCTTCTCAATATATATTAATCTTCCCCTTTGAAATTAATGACAAATAACTTACTTGAAATAACACTTCAATATATAGAAATAAAATATCATGTTAAAAAAATTCCCCTTTCATATTTCATATCTTAGATAACTTATTCTTGATAGATGGATATGACTCCCCCTTTGACCTCATAGCTTGTGCACTTCTTTCCTATTCTTAGAGATAAAACATCCCTTTATCATCTCCCCCTAAGAAGTTTTATTTGGTTAATGATTACTTGGAATAGGAATCACACCTAATTCCTATCTCGGATGTTCAAAAGTGGCCTTTATAAGAGGCTTAGTCAAGATATCTATAATCTGATCCTTGGTAGACACAAATTCAATCTTAATGCTTTGTTCACTCTCCTCTTCTATTAAGAAATGATACTTGATAGGGATGTGTTTAGTCATTTAATAAATGATAGGATTATTTGAAACACTAATGGCACTAATATTATCATAAATAATAGGAATTAGGCCATCAAACTCCACATTGTAGTCTCTCAAGATTTGTCTCATCCACAATACTTGAGTACAACATGAGGCTACTGTAATGTACTAGACACTAGACACTTACCTAAGAAGAAGTCTCCTCCACTAGTGTTTTTTCTATCATCTAGAATCCCAACCTAATCTACATCTATATAGGCTATTAAATCAAACTTCTTACTCTTTAGGTACCATAAACCATATTCTAAAGTTCCTTTTATATACCTAAGTATCCTCTTGACTGCTTATAGATGAATTTCCTTAGGATTTTCTTGGAATCTTCCCATGAGACCTACTACTTGAATGATATTAGGTGTCTATATAGTATACAACAAACTCCCAATCATGGATCTATATTTTATCTTATTAACCCTTGAGGATTTATCCTCCTTGATTAGCTTGTATCCTATAACCATAGGTGTACTTATAGCCTTACAATCTTCCATTTCAAACTTCTTTAACATCTATTTTATATATTTTAATTGTAAAATGAGCATACCTTTCTTAGTTTGACTAATTTGAATTCCAAGAAAGAAGGATAGTTCTCCAACCATAGACATCAAAAATTATGACATCATCACCTCTGAAAAAGCCTTAGTCATGTTCTCATTAGTTACATTAAGATAATATCATCGACATAGACTACAAATATCAACTAATGATCATTCTTATTTTTGACATACAAGTTACTATCTACAATTTCTCTCTTGAAACCTTGGTCCAAAAACTACTTATGAAGTCTACCTTACCAAGCTCTAAGGGATTGTTTTATACAATAAAGGGCAATTTCAATCTGTAGACATAGTCCTTGTTATCAATCAATAGGAAACCCTCAGGTTATTCAATGTAAACTTCTTCTTCTAAGTTCCCATTTAGGAATGTTAACTTGACATCCATCTAGTATATTTTGAATCCTTTGAAAATTACATAGGAAATAAACATATTAATGCCCTCTAACCTTCATACAAGAGCAAAGGTTTAATCAAAGTCCACTCCTTCTACCTGAGTGTATCCTTTGCACACAAGTTTGGCTTTGTTTCTAGTGACATCTCCAATATCATTCAATTTGTTCTTGAAAACCCATTTTATACCAATTATGTTTTTGTTATTAGGCCTAGGTACTAACTCCCAAGTTTCATTCTTCTCAATTTGATTTAGATCCTTATTCATTACATCTAACCAAAAATTATCTTCACTTTCTTCTATATAGCTTTTAGGTTCAACTTTTGAAAGTAAGGTAGTATTTTATTGATTAGCATCACTCACCATTCTTATCCTTGTTTGTATATTTGCACTTTTATTTCCAATGATCTGACATTCAAGATGATCCTTTTGAATCTGCCTAGAAGGACCTTTTGAGCCCTTTTTTTCCTCACTCTCTTCTTCATCCTCATCTATCTCTATTTCTCCTTCATCTTTCTTTAACTGACAATATGACTTCTTTGTCTCATCAACCTTCACATTTGTGCTCTATACTATAGTTTGTAACCTTTTATTATAAAACATGTAGGCAACACTTACTAATGAATATCCTAGGAAAAACCTTCATTAGACCTTGAATAAAACTTGTTTAAGTCTTCATCATCTCTCTTAATATAAAATTTACTCCCAAAAAACTTGAAATTTTCAACACTTGTAGGTCTGCCATTCCATAATTCATATGGAGTATTATCATCATTGACACTAATCTTAACTATCTTCAAAGTCTAAAATTTATTACTCACAAATTTTCTCCAATAACCATATGATATCTTGGACTCATTCAAAAATGTCCTTGACATTTATTGAACTATTTTTTTTCTTTCTTTTAGCCACCCCATTCTATTGAGGTGTTTTTAGTAGTTGAGAATTATCTTCTTATTCCATTGACCTCAAAAAACTAATCAAAATAATTTGATCAAAACTCTCCTCCTTTATCATACCTAAGACACTTGATATTCACATTCATCTCATTTTCAACCAAATATTTTAAGGTTTTGAACTTGCCTAAAGCTTCTTACTTCTCCTTTAAAAATGATACCCAAGTCATTCTTGTGAAATCATCTATAAGAAACATGAAGTAATTGTCTCCTTGAATAATTTGAATCCTTGTAGGTCCACAAAGATTAGTATGAATTAGTTTTAATGGTCTAGTAATGGAATATTATTTAGACATGAATATATTCCTAGTCTGATTACCATGTTAACATGCCTTTAAAGAGCATCTACTAGTTTAGAGATTTTGGGCATATTCTTCACAGATCCCTTGGAGCTGATCTTGACTAGATTGTCAAAGTTCATATGCCATAACCTCCTCTGCCATATCCAAATATCATCCACCTTGCTCATGAATCATTAATATTTTGTGTTCTCATTTAGTACACATAGATTATTCTCATTTCTCTTAGATTTGGCAATCAATCTTCCTATTTTTCTCTCCTTATCTCACATCCTTTTTCATGAAACATTAGGGTATGTCCTTGGGTACACATTTGACTTACAATCAAAAATTTGTGTTTTAATCCATCTACATATAACACAATTTATGTCTTGGTCTTCCCATTTTCTAAGATCAAAGCACCATTTCCAACTATGTTAGTAGATGTGTTATCCCCAAACCTTAATGAACTAATGCCATTCTTCTTCAATGTTATAAATTTTATTTTATATCTTATCATGTGACGTGAATGTCCACTATCTATGTACCACTTCAAATCCTCATTTTGAGTGTGAAAATTAGTTTGGGATATCATATATTCTTATCCATTGTATTTCTACTTATTTTCTACAGGGTCTGCTTTCTTGATCTATTCTATAGTGTTATGACTCCATAAATTCTCAACATGACTAGTTTTCATGAGAAATTTTATCTTACACTCTCTTTTAATGTGTCCTCTTTGGTTTTAATAGTAACATATAATTATAATTTTCCATCTACATTGAACATCTTTATGTCCAAAGTTACCACAATATAAATAATAACCAATGAAGGAGCCCACATACTATGATTTTTTTAACTTATTTATCTTTTGGTGAATATAGGATGATATATTATTGCCCTTGGTAAATCTTGATGAAGAAAGGACCTTCTTAGCTTTTTGATGCTTGACTTCAAAATTGGTAGCTTTTGCATAGGTCTTGAATCTACCAGTTTCATCACTCTTTGACTAATCAATGTCTTGAAGAGCCTAACATTTATTGAACTCCTTTTATTATTCTTTGAAGCCAAGACCTTCCATATCATAAAAGGATATTTGACTATCTAAGATATTTTTAAGCTTTATAGTAGTTTCCTCATACTTCTAATAATTCCTTATCTTTGATTTCATCTTACTCAAATTATGCCTTTAAATTCTTTACTTTCATTATAAGTTGGGTGTCTTATTCTATATGATCCTTCTCTTTTGAATAGCATTCACAAGTTATTTCACTGATTATGGATAGATTCTCATTAAAATCATAGAAAACACTTTCAATACCAAGATCCATATCTATGTTACAAATATATACCTTTAAATATTAGGTCTACTCAAGGGACCAGGCTTAATACCAATTGTTGGAGGTATAACCATTGAGAGGGGGGTGGTGAATCAGTGTGAAAACTCCTATTTCATTTCCATGTATCATTCATTTATTAATCAAATAAATATAGAGATATAAAAATGCATAAAAAATTGTTCATTTGAGAAAGAATTGAAAACACAACACATGAGTACAAGATTTATGTGGGAAACCCTCTTATGGATTAAAACCTACTGATGCATAGTTTGGAATATAGTCTTATAAGCAATGAATCAAACTTCTAGTGAGGCACCAACCCCTCACTAGTCAAGCACAAAATTAGTTAACTTTAATATCTTATCATCATTAGACACCTATTTCTTACCCAACTGAAAATAACCTCCTTTGTTTTCTCTTCTCACACTTCTTTCTCTCTCAAATAGCCTATTAGGCCTTCTCGCTCAATTAGCCATCTCCTTGGTAGAATTAGGTCAAATGACCTTGATCAAAACCTATATAAACATAGTTATATATTAATAGAATATTCATCACACCTATATTATTATCTTAAATCCCTTTACCTATTCTTCAAACTATATAACCTTTTCTCATATGCACAACTCTCTAACTTGTCAGAATAGGCCTATTAAACCATGTCTTTATACTTGACTCTTGCTCTTACCCACCTTGTTTGTCTAAGGAAATCATCATAATTGGATATTACTTGAAATATATAAATACACACATTTAATAAGTTATAAAAACATTACACATGTTGGTCATTACCCTTAAGGGCCAAAACCACCGTTAGGCCTATTAGAGACCAAATGAAATTAGGCCTTCTCTAAACACATGTTTCAATTAGACCTCCTTAGAACAATTTTATCCTAAAAAATAGATTGAAAAATTCACATGTCACTTTAATATACCCATAATAATCTCACCTTATTTTTCCAACACCATTTGGCTCTTTTCACTCCTTGAACCACCCAATTAGGTCTACTTGCAATTAGGCCTTCATATTGCAAAAAAGTTTGTCTTTTAAATATGATGCATGAAAAAAAAAATTTAATATAAAAAAATAAATAAAAATACATTAATATGATCTTCATGAACTCAAAAACATCCCCAAGTGATATATCCTTCACCACATAGACCAAAAGGCCTCAAGAACACTCCTGCAAAAGGCTACTTAGAACCACCAAACACTATCAACATACAATCAAGAACATTTAACTTCCCATAAGTTATTAGGGACTTATAATGTATATAAATACATTAATATTAACATATTATAACTATATAACACCTTTATGAAATTTCTATCCTTAAAATCAATGCAAAATGACTTATGAACATCATTTTCACTCATACATAGAAAAATGCCTAAAACAACAAAAATACCATTAAACTAAGCCTTAGAGTACATGTGTGAACACTTTTTTGATATTAAAATTGGTTTAAATTAACATTAATAATTATTATATCATATATTAAAATATAAATTTCATGTTTATATATTAATATCAGTCTTACAAACCAATCTCATAACTTCACTCTACACAGACCTACTGTGTTAGATAGACTAGTTTGATGATAAATTTTTGCTTGATTATAATCATCATAAAAAATTATAAACTAAGTGGATAGGATTAATAGGTATTTAATAATTAACCCATTCATTTTTATCCATCCCTATTCCTCTACAACTAATCCCTAATCTTGTTATCATTCTCACTTAGTTTTCTCACTATCTTTCTCATTAGGCATGTTTAGCAATAAGCCAACTTTCATGACCATTTTACGAAAATTTTGGTCTTAAAAATACTTATAAAATTTAATTTCCATAAAATAAAATTATTACAAATCATCTTCCATTAATTTTCATTCTTTGACCTAGTCAACCCTTCATGTTACACCAAAATTATGAGAAACAAGGGGTTTTCTGTAGGTTATACTCACTGTCATGGCAAAGAAAAAATATATGAAGAAACCTTGAATATTAATTTACATGTTTCAATAATCAAACTAGGTCAACAAGCTATTTTAAACCATAACCTATAATATCTTTCCAATCAAGTCATTATAAGGGTTTTAAGAGGGTTTTGATTGGTTTCCCTTCTTAGCAACTATTTTTTAAGGATTTCCCCTTAAATCCAAAAGCAATGCCAGTAAAATAAATATAGGGAACTTACAAAACTTACATGAAGTTATTAGTATCTCATGAAAATCTTACATGTGAAAATGAGTAGAAGAAATTCCTTCTCAAGTCTGCAACACCCCATTTTGTGTGCATAGAGGACCTTATCACCAATTTTCATGCTTTTTCTTTAAGAACTAATCTCAAACTCTATAAAGAAACTTAACATAAACTCTCACACCTTTTTAAATTCTCTCAATATCTCTATCACCCTTGTAAATTATCTTGACCCCTTATTAGGCCACTATAGGTCACTTTGTACACTAGGCCTTATACTACCAGTCATACTTAGACCATGATCATACCTTGAAACCTCTTGTAATAATTGTAAAGCTTTAATGATATGTTATATGACCTCATAATAGGTTCATACACTACAAAAATTTCTTACATAGGTCTCATATGGCTCAAATCATCATGTTACTAGGCCTATTCAATTTCACTAGGTCTCTCAAGTAAGGCCTTATAAACTCAACATAAAGAACAATAATGAAAACACAAAACTACATCAATGACACTTTCATGACATCAATTAAAATTTCATGCATACATTATAACACATTCCAAAAAAGTGTCCTCATGAAATATTACCCCATACTTAGCTATAACTTCATTTAAGACCACCATATCATCATTAGTTTCTTCAAGATGTACTTTATGCTCTATCTTATTAGTATTCTCATCTTTATCTTCAAGATATACACTACTAGTGAACACTTCAAGCTCTCCCATGAAGTCATGGTACAAATTCTACCATGATTTCTCTTCATCTTGCTTGTCAAGGGATATCACTACTTCTTCATGCTTATTTAGAGCTATAGATTGCTCATGTATGCCTTCTTGAAGGCTGCATCTTAATGGTTCCTCTACATTTAACTTATTCAACTCTTTTTTTCTACAAGAGATAGAATCATCATATTCAATGAAGAAAGGAAATTCAAAACAAATATTTACCTCTTCTTGGTCATTTGAAAATTCTTGAAGATTTTCCAAATACTTTTCAATTGCTACAACTTTACTCATAGTTTTTATGTTATCATCCACTCTCTTTTCAAGCTCAAAATTATCCCAACCCTATCTCATGTTTTATTTTTTAGTGCAATAAATATTACCAATGGTAATACCCTCATCATACATATCACCTTCTTTGCCTCATCCTTGATTCTCTTTTTTAGTTGTAACCTCATTATCTACCTTCAAAACCATAGGTTATTATTGACACAAAGAGAGGGTGGGAAGGAAAGAGAGCTCATTGGGCTGCTTGAAATGTGATAAAGTATCTTTCCAACTTAATATTTTTGGTTTAATATTATTGGAAGATTCTTGGAGAGTATTTTAAGGAAGGGAAAATATTTCATTGTATTAACTTCTAACACCTTCTCTATTTCTTGGTCTTTGGTGGGAATAAGAGAAGATTTATTCAAAAGGGTTGGAATGTTGTAATTGAGAGTCATAGTCTAATAAGGATTCCAAGATGAAGTTATCTTTGGTTATTGAGGAAGGGTGGGTATAGATTAAAGGAGGATTGAAATCAAAAGAGGTTAACTAAGGGTAGGATATGATGGTTAAAGTTGTTTGGACTAGATATTTTACTTTCCCATCTCACTAATCTGCTCTCAATGAATTGAATTATGTCTCTTATCTACAACCTATCACTTGTTAGGACATGTTGGATTAATTTTTAAAATAATGTCCATTCCCATTTTTCAAAATGTAATGAGTATTTTAACTATTGAAAGAGGATTATTGGAATGATATGTCCAAGCTCAATTCTCTTATCCATCTTCCTCATTAATATTTCATTCTTTTACATGTTCATTCTTTCCTAGCTTGAATTTTCCTAGCTCTAAATTCTTCCTCAAACTTCAATTTTTGATGATAAATAAAGTTATGATATTGAATATTTTCATTTTACTTAAATATTCCCTCATTCTATGATTCTCTTCCATTTGATTCTCAAACAAGAATCAAATTTATAACACTTTGTTTAGGTTGACTTGGAAGACAATGACCTTACCAAGGTTGATTGAATGTATGCATAGGAGGAAGAGGGGAATACATGATATGACAAGAATGATATGTTGTTTAAGTGATAATTGAGGAAAGGCCATGAACATTATCAGTCTGATATGAAGAATATATAGGTATGGGATATGTATTTTCACCAAATGGATATTAAGAATACATACCAATTTCCAATTTTTGAGACACTTGAACTGCTTATGCTTGATATAGTTTTTTTGGAGTCTCCATTGATATTTATTTAATGTCTCTAAATGTTGATATGTAAAACAACAACATAAACAATCCTTCCACTACTTTGGACCTTAGTCCAATCATGCATGCCAAAAATATTATCAACCAAATTTACACCATTGTAAGGTAGTTCAAGCCTTCCAAATTTGGGATAACATGGAATCACCTCAAGGTTATGTGTGACATATTAGAGTTGTGAATATCTAGGTTATAGAGTTAAATCCCCTTGATGAATCACTTAGGTTCAAACACTAATCTACCACTTGATAGGAAAGGGGAGATAAACCTATTATAATGGGGGTGATAAACCAAATATGTGGTCATCCACATATTTATCATACATTAAAGACATGAAATACAACAAGAATTCAAATACACTACTCAAATAGGAAGGTCTCTAGGCATGAGTGTTTCACACAGAGGCTAGTGCATCATGCATAGACTAGGAAGATGATAAGTAGGTCTTTAAAAACACTAATAAGGAGTTATTCACTTATCAATAACACAATATTTTATTCACACAATGTGACCTGTAAAGATGACTACTAATTTCTTAGATATAACTAAGAAAGGATAAATGAAATGAAGCATTTACTATCACTAGTCATTCATCTACCAACTAAGAACATCTAATAGACACAAGCCATGAGAAGGACAAAATTAGTTTTATTCAAGTTAAAAGGAAAAATACAAGTTTTTCTTTGAGTAGGGCTTCACCATCACTCAGGTTAGGACCTTTTGAAATCCAAACTAGGGCATTCATATAAATAAGGTGAGAAGAGAGAGAGAAGTGGATTTATGAGAGAGTAATGATGAACTCAAATAAATAATTAAACTAGTTAACATAATTAAAAAATAATAATATAGTCATAATAAACTTCCTTGAGAACATGTGTCAACTCTCTTTGCAACTAACTCCATAAGATATGTGAAGGTAAGAGGATAGGGCACTCAATGAGCATCTTGAGAATTGAGAAACTACCACCTCACCATAATGGAGTTACACTATTGAAACCCTTATTCTAATTGTTATTAACCTATTTAAACCTTTCTCTATATCTAACATCTCTACGTGACACCTCCATACTTCTCTTCACACTAAGGGACATCCTCTTTAGCTGGCCAAATAGGCTTATTAGGCAAATAGGCCTAGTTGCTTGGTACTATCCACTTAAATGGATATGAAACTAGCATAAAACATTAAAAATAGGTTTATGAGCATATTTTATGACCAAATAATCATCTTATACCATGATATATACCTTTAAGGTAGTGTACACATGTCATTCTTGCTCATATAGCTGACTAGGTCATCTTTCTACTAGTACCTCTAGATTACCTTTCTAGTCTAGGATTGAAATAACACTTCCAAGGGAAATTGATTATATTTTATGACCTAATAGGGTATAAGACAACCAAAATAAAGCTCCCTAATATATTTCACTTGTTCTCTCACCTCTGTACATTGAGTTTCTTTTAAAACACTGTAAAAGTGAAGCATTTAATGCATCCATATAGGTGAAAATACTATTAGGTTATATTGTGAGGACCTCCATAGAGTATTAAACAATTTCAAGAGTTTTAAAATATATACTAAGGAATTTTAACCCATAAATCTCAATAAGGGTTTTAGGTGTCTTCATCTCTTAAGGATTGTTCATAGAGAACAAATCCTCTCTCTCATTATTAATGATACAAGATGGTATTAGGGAGACCTACCCATCATCCATAAAAACCAATTAGTCCCATGCAAACTGTCCTCCATTATCCAAGAAAAAATTTGACCCTCTTGGGCTCTCCTTAATGTGAAAATAGGCTTTTTGACTATTTAAACTTATTAACAATAGATCATACTGGTTAAAAACCCAATCCAAAAAAATGATATAAGTTTGGATTTTAGGGACCATTTCACTATATCTAAAATTACTAGACCCCATTCACAAATTTAATGTATCAATGAGAAAGAGGAACCTCATCTTGAAATGAAGTCTTGCACCTAGAGATTTTGAGGAGGTCTCATTAGGTAAAATGACCACTTTTTTATCTTTATCTTCTTTTGGATGTCCTTCTAAGGTCTGTGACAATATTATTCATCCCTCACCTCCTTCATATATTCATTCCACCCTTAACAAACTAATTTTCTTCCACTAAATATATAGGCATGTGTATGTTTTCTTAGGCTTTATAGGCCTAAACAGGGCCTATCAACATTGTCACTCTTCTCTCTTGACTAGGATGATATTATGAGGGCATACTAACAATAGAACATAATTATAATGTGAATTACTTTATTTAAATTACCTATTCTCTTCAAAATAGACAATTACCTCATATGTAGGTAGGCAGACCTATATGAATCATTTTGAGTGTGTATATGTAAGGTCAAATGGGTATTATAGGTATTCATTTTCTATTCTGATCTTCCTTGGATATTCTACCTTAATGGACCTCTTTTAACCTGCTCATATCTCTTAGTTCCAATGCGTATGCTATGCATTATGTCTTCCTTTCAAGATTGAAATTAGCTTAAACTACCTGATCAACATATAAGTAGCCATTTAGGGTTTTAATTGCACTTTAGAATCTAGGGTTTCAATGCAATTCTCTGAGAATTTCAAATGAATTTTTTATATAGTGTTTATATCTTAGTATCCTTTTTTAAAACATTATCAACTTCCCAAATACTTTATATCTTCACAAGATACCCCTTTTCTTTCTCATGTCTACTAAGTACATGGTTGTAGGTGTTTATTTCAAACCAAAAGCTCTTTCTCAAATTATCTTGATCGTCCATGATAAATTAGGGTTTTGGATGTTAGATTAGACCCAAGCATTTATGATATACTTATAGTATGCATTAAATACCACCTTTTACACCAAACTTCATCAATGTTAGGGTTTTTAGGGGCTAGCAATGAATCAGTTCTTCCATTGTGTATAAGCATAGTACTCCACATGTTTAAGTTTTTATCTGAGAAATGATATGGATGAATTAATTGGTCATTTAGATTATAACATATCTCATTTATGTCTTCTTTGCCTTATTTGTTTGAAATTGTCTCACACTTTACAAGAAAACTCTAAAGACTTATGACTCATAACAAAACATACACCATTTTTATCATTATCAAACCTACATCATGATCATATGAACTAGTTGTAATATTGAGAAGTTCCCTTGGATCCATGATAGAGCCTTTAAATCCTTTATCTTCCCTCATCAAACTTCAAAGTGTGCTCAAAAGGGATAAAATGAACCTTCAAGCATTCATAAGTACTTAGAGGTGCTTGTCTTGAGACCAATGATTCATAGAGCATGAGGGATTTTTTAGAAAACAATACCCTAAACTTATAGAGAAAAAAGAGGCAATTTAACTCCCACAAACATAGATCTCAGGGAGTTTCCTTTTTTATTAATGATCATCCATAAATAATCCTATTAGGTCTACCAAGAACCCAAAAGAGGATATGTCTAGGTTTTAACCATTTTGAGAATTGTATCTCCATTAAAAACCTAAAATTGACCATGAGAAGACTAATGGAAGTTGAATGAGTGATTTAATATCATTTATGACCAATTTACACCTATTCTTTACATCTCTTCATTAGATTGATATGTACATAGTTTAGTTTTCATGAAGAAGCTACCTTCTACTGTAAATTTATCATGCCAAACCTTCAAACCAAATAATGATGAAGCTCTCAATGACTCCAAAGATGGATTTTAAACATATAAAAAGTTTCTATTCTCCTTATTTTTCCTTTTAAGACTATATGTAGGAAAACTTCTCATTTGGACAAGTGTACCTCAACATACTCACCATCTATTTGACTTACATCTTGGCTTCGCAAGTTTAAAAATGTGTTAGATTTGAAAAATACCCTTGAAATTTTTTATTTAAATGTGACATACAAAATATACCTTCCTAAAATGTTTATAGTATGAAGGTTAACTTATATGACATGTTTGTAAGGCATTTGATGACCTTAGAGACTCATTTCCTTTTGAAACATTTGACATTTAAGATATAGAATATGACCTTGGTTAAACCACTAAAACTAATATCAAGACTCAAAATGTGACTTAGACATCCCTCACACCTTCCCTACATTAACCTATGCAAAACATTAGCTAGGGCACACAATAAAAGGTGAGAAACTAAATCATTAATATTGTCAAAAGACCTTAAAATCTTATAACTTACGTTAATTTATCCAAGGCATGATATGTGTTGTTCTAGACCTATAAGGACTCCTAAATCTCTCTCTTTCACGCACACATGATTTTTAGAAGGACTAAGACACCATTTCATGAACAAGGCATGATATTGCATGAAGAAATTTTAGGTCATATTAGTACACATCATGAAACCTTAAACTCTACTAAATATGATTAATTACCATTTTTTAAGACCATAACAAGATCTAAATAACCATATACAAGCTTGGAGGGCCCTATGAGAAAGTTTCAAACTATAAGGTTTGACCATTTTGACCTAGGGGTAAAAATTGGTCAACACATATTATCTCATTTCTATATCTATGAATGAACATGAAATAAAAGTCTTATCTAACCCTATTTTCCAAATATTCATCTGATGGTTACCACTCCTGACCATAGGGATTATAAACTATGGCCATCACTACATCCAGTAGGTAGGACATCATATAAAAGTTATTGTCAACCAACCTCTAATCAAGGTAGAAAACCTATGATTTTAACCCAACACTTTTAATCTCCCCATGTGCCACCAATTGGTTAGATGTTTGAAGTATATCCAACAATGGAACCCATTCAACCTAAATGTATACAATACTAGGGACACCATATTTTTTATTCAAAAAGGACATGGATATCATAATTATAGGTCTAAATTTGATAATACAATTGAAGGAGATAGCCCATTTGGTATTCATCCTTTAAACTTTTATAAGCCATTTTTTTAGCTTTCCATCTACTATATTGTTCTCTAGCCAAACATTAGCTGAGACTTGATTATAGGTAGTCTCAGGACAAGGAAGCATAAGGCATATATTTAATGCCCTACAAAAAATGTAAGCAAAAGAAATCTTGACTCTCCTAACATGTAAAATATCTCTAACAATGGATTTATTAATAAATAAAACATTTAAGACGCTGATACACAACATTACCTCATGTTTGGTTGCTACCTAGTGGAGTACTTAGTCTTTGATTAGTAAAAAATCATCAATGTATTATTTTACTTATAGAGTGAGTTGATCTTTGGTAGAGTATAGATTGAAAAAATCCACCTCTTACTATAATGTTGAGTAATGTGGAAACCTAGAATTTAGGGTAGTCATCTCGAATACTGTATCTTTATACTCTACTAACACTGTAAATGAATATGGGGAGGGGACAGAGGGATAACCATATTTTGAATAAGAGTCCATTATTCTTATTTAATTTATAAATTTTCTCTAGTGTCTTGGTTGGTTGGTTATACATTTGGTAGCTGAATAAAATTAGGGCTTGTTTGGTGTTAGAGAATCTTGAAAATTCACTTATTTGATTGAAAGAGTAATGGCAAAGTGAATTATCATTAGCGTAGATTTTGCATACATCATTCACAGCATTGAGTATTGAGTTTATTCATGTAACTTCAATGCAAATAAGGAACTTTTACTTTAATTCTTATTTCAATTTGACTATGTCAGTCAACTATGGTGGGTGCACTTATTCTCTAAAGGATAACCCTTCATTATTTTTTCATGTTTAGTCATCACTTTTGAGATAACTATTAATTATTTATTGATTTGATCCATTACATGTTGTCAATATTTTATTTTCATGTTTCAGCCATGTCTTTTTTGGATAAATCCACTTGTCAAATCTTCATTAACCTAGCCCTTTAGATTTCTTCATTGTGTTATATAAGTTCCTTGATCATTAGTTTATGCGATCAAGCCACATGGCCTGATATCATAGCATGGGAGCTTAGACCATTAGATTAGTATACCTTTTAACCATCAATATTATCATTTATTAGGTTAATGTGATTGAGACATGTGGAGTGATCTTGAAACCATTGGAATGTAGACTAAATAATCACTTAAGCCTTATGTAGGTTCATTATAATGAGAATGTGCTAAGTGTTAATCACTTGTAACCCTAAAGGCTTGGGAACATTAGTACATGGGAATGTGGAACCTTTAACCTTTGATGGTAAATATATGAAGTCTTTGTGTTTTTGCCTTAGTGAAAATGTATCATGTAGCAAGTTTGTGGAATCTAGGAGCACATAAGACTTAAACTTTTAAGTATTTCTAAAAACCCTATTTTAAAGACTTAGTGTAGAAAAAATAAACTATTAATAGCATGAAATATTTTGAAGACTTGCACTAAGGAATCTAAAGGTATGGGCCTAATTTAGAATATTAATGATCCTTAGCCTTTAATACTTTGATCTAAAATATACCAACTAAGACATATAAAGATTAGTATTGTTAGTTCATAGATTAGAACATTGATCTTGAAATAAAATTCATGAAAACCCAAGATTTGAAATGACTTAAGATACTAGTTTAAGAATATATTTTCATAATTTGAGCTTATGTTATGCTGGATTCTATGGTAATAAATCTATATGGAAAATAAATGATAACTAAGCCATAGATTTTTATGTTCATAGCTCCCTAAATAAAGTCTGTACAATAATGGGTCCCTTTTTTAATAATTTAAAATGGGGTGTGTGGGTTAGGGTAAAATAAATGGAGATTCACAAAGGAAAATACTTGAGAATTTTGAGAACCCAAAATTTTATAAATATATTATGATAAAACTTCAGCTTTAATAAATAAATAATAAAGAAATCTAACTTATGGAAAAAATTTCTTACTTCTTCATGCAACATACTAACCTTCCCATTCCTTGGATTAGTGTGTGATTTAGTGAAATTAATTTCTCTTGGCTATGAAAATTTTAGCAACGAATTGAATAAACACTATAGGTTTCATTTTAACTATTAAATTTGCAACCAATGAAAATAATAAGTCTAGGTATTACCTTGTTATCAGCTAGGCATCCATAGTCCCAATAGATATACCTCTAGTTCCACCCAAATCCTTATTATACTTCCATCAAAGCATCCATAGACCTAGTAGAGTTTACTTGAATCACCTATTCTCTATCAATTTGCATGGTTTTTAATTTTTTATTTTATAACATAGATAGAGAAAGATTTGGAACCACCTTTAGCTAGGTGTATGAATGAAAAAACTTAGTGGTCAATATGTCCCTATCAATATATATTTGGTCCTATGTTTATCATCTCCTACCAAAATTTTAACAAGTGATAGTGAAATATATATTTGGAAATGGAAAACTTTTTTAAAATTTGCATGAGTATATTAGAGAAAGTACTGATAACTAAGTAAGCCTATTCAATCTAAATAAAACAAAGTTTAATCACCATACATACCTCAACTCTAAAAAGTTTAATACAGTCAAAATAAATTTTTGTGAGCACTAATTATGTTCCCTTTAGGTATCATCCCCTCTCTTTTGGCACATTTTTTTCTCTTAGTTTCTGAAATTATTTGAGACAATTTTTTAGATTATAAAACTAATGTAGAAAGTAAGGAAATAAGTTACTAAAAGTAGCAAGACCAATTTAAAGGAAACCAAAAGTAGAAAGTAGGAAATTTAATCTAGAAATTAGTAAATATAATCTATAAATTATTAAATATAATCTAATCCTACTCTAAATATCCACTTAAATTTCACTTTGAAGCACCTTCAGTTAGAGTAACCATGAAGTTATGCTTCAAAAATTGTGTACTGACTAGAAAGGTGAGGTCTTTATTGTATGGAATAAAAAATTCATCATGTTTATAAATAAATCTTAACTCAAAGAATATAAATCATACCATACACTTATGATTATGGATACATTAGATAATCAAGAACATGACCAATATGGGGATCCATTAGACCTGATTAGGGAATCTCTTAACATAATACACTATGCTAGGGAGGATTGCAAAATATCCAGTCAATCACAATCATGCAATAATCCTAAGGGATTCCTATGTTTTGATATCTCACTAAACTAATAATAAATAAATAAAATCTAATCTAGTGCTCACCAAGGCTTGTGGCACAAATTAAGGGTTAGAAAAAACAAAAGTATAAATGTATAGAAGACATATACTCATGTCAATGTATATGGAATCCTAATGCATAGAAGAGAAGTACAAATAAATATCTATCTACTATTATAAAAGAGAAGAAAATTTAGGAATACTTACCCTTGAAGATGAACCCATCGAGCCTCAATATCTCCCTTAGCCAAGGTGCTTCACAAGAGGTTATTCTGGTATGTAAGGATGACAAAGACAAATCAACTCTAGGCTACATAACCTATCAATGCATCCAAAAGACATATCCACAAGACAAGATCCATATCTCTAACTAAAGTATGAAATCATAAGCTTGATCCTCAAGTAGAATGGTGGATAAGAAAATGTATAATAACTCTTAATTCTTCTACTCTTCTCTAAATAATGGCAAAATGAACTTGTATATATAGGTGGATTTAACCCTAAGCCATTCCAAAAGTTTCAATTGACAAGGTTGACCCAATCAACCTAGCACAATATTGGCAAGAATTCAATAAGGCATGGGCAAGGTCAGCCCAGAACCAACCTAGAACCTAACTTAATTTCATCCAAAAATGTACAAGGTAAACCTAGTCAACCTAGTATAGTAAATAGTTAAAAAGGGGCTAAGAATAGAAAAAGGAGAAAAAGGTAGAAAATGGTTAGACAGTGTGTAATAAAGAAGAACAAGCTTAGGTATAAGTTTTTTAAGATACAAGTGTGTAGATAAAAATTAAGAAAAAGGACACTAAACCTAAAAAGCACCAATGGTCTACCCACCCCTTTCTCGGTACACCCCTTAAGGCATGTACTCAGAGAGATTGAGACTCAATGGGTTCCTTCAAGATAGAGAGTGTCAGTAATCAATAAAAGTTTGATAATATTATGTGTATACATATACCCCACTCAAATCTCATCACATTTCATGTGAGTACAAAACACGGGATTGTACTTCGGTAATAGAACATGATAACACATAACACTAATTCTAATTAAACTGAAATAAGGAGAAAATAAGATAATTAAAAGGACAACATTGAAAAACACATACCTTTTATTACCTTAGTGTTATAGATAAATAATCAAACTACAAGAGAAGTGAAGGTGTCTAATGTGAAGAACATTAGGTAAACTTGTAGAGATTTGTACAAAAAATAGCCAAAATTTGAAATTTTTGGAATATAGGCATATAGTAATGAAAAATGAGTTAGTAGAGACAAAGATATGAGGGACTTTAAAAAAATTGAAAAATTGGGATTGTTTATAATATTGAAGGTAAATTAATTACAAAAGGATGGAAAATTAATGACAAATTATTGCATAACACAATAAATCATCTTGGAAATCATGTAAAACATAAATTACAAAAAGGAATGTAGAACATACTAAAGCACATTGGGAAGTATGTAAAACATGAATGGAAAGAAGGAATGTAGAACATACTAAATCACATTGGGAAGCATGTAAAACATAGATGACAAATGAAATATTAATGCAAAACAAATCTAACAAAAAATATGGAAGTAAATGACAAGTATCCCTATGTAAGATAAGCATGTCGAATCATACACAAAGAAAAATAGGAATGGTTGAAAATGAAATGTAAGAAAAACATGACAAATGAATGTGAAGAAGGCATAAATAAATGAAAATTAAATTTAAGTCAAGATGTAACATAAACATGAAGAATTCATACATAAAGAAAAACATGTAAGAATTCCAAATTTCATATATAAGATAATTGAAATCCACAAAAATCAAACAAGAACATGATAAATAGATGAAAATCAAAAGCTATAAAGGATGAAGACTCAAACTTAGTGTTTATTCTAAGATTTAATGTAAGAAAACACAACCACCTAATGAAATGACTATGATGATAATGATGTGGTGTGGTAAATAAATGGTGTAAGGGTGTTTGTAAAAAAGGTTTAGTCCTATCCATGGTCTTACAATGCAACTCACAAACTATAAACCAATAGCCATAATAAGGTAGATATGATCAGGGATGTGATCAGATAAAATTAATATCCAACAATGAGAATATATAGAAAATATGATTTAAATAAGGAATGTGATGCACCACATGGGTGATGTGAACATCCATAGAAAGAATGAGACACACTAGTCAAGTGAGAAAGACTAAGAACTATCAACACCAAGGACTTAGGACATTTTGAATAATGAACATAAAGATTGGGCTAAAAATTAAAGTATATAGATCATCCTATGAAGGATATATACATGAAAATTGAAATGGATCTATATTCCCAAAATATGTTCCCCGTTCCTCAATACCTTTACAAAGGCATTAATATACTGTGAAGATTGGGTACTTGCATGAGAAAGTAGGTAGCACTAAAAGAATTATTTGTTATCATTTTCTAATATACTAGCCTACCACACCCTAATAGACCTAGGATATATCATGAGGCCAACTTTGGAGTTTGATATTTGACTAGAAGAAGGAGATATGCTTGGAATCATGTCTTTTAATGTGATTTGGCTTTTGAGAATTTTAAATGTTGCCTTTTGGATCATTGCCTTTTATTTGTATTTTATGATTTGGATTTTAGCTTTATTTATGGTTTTTTATCTATTCATCCTCCATATATATTTGGAAAAATAAACAAGGGTGTTTAAAGATGAAAAATATAAGAGAGCTTACACTTGGTCACTAGAGAAAAGGAACTAAATACCAAGGTGTCTAAAGACTCCTAGACTTTCCCACAAGTAAGTGTGCAATCTCAAAAAAATTTGATGCGAGCCTTAAATGAAAGGAAATAATGGAAATATGGGGATCATGAGAGATATATCTATGCAATAAGTGATACAATGATGTATATGATCATAGTTGATCACAAGGAGGTAAAATAGGTCTACAAAAGGGATGGAACTATGCTATGATATTCATGTCACTAGAGAAGCCATACTAACCTACAATGGATCTATCACAAGCACTAATAAAAGTAGTAGTCATCATAAAAAGTGTTTAAATATGTTTTAATGTGGTGATTTATGAGGAAGACTGGGTCATATTGATGGTCTTACACTGCAACTCATAAGGTGAACACCAATGAGGTGAATTCTAAATAATGGGAAAAATAATCATAAAGATACTAAGGCAAATAATGACATAAAAAGACAAAATGAAAGAGATAAAAATGAAAATAAATGCCAAATGTAATGTGAAAGAAACCCAAATAACTCAAAGGTGATAATTAGTAAAGTGTGACTAAATATAAGAAAAATTCACAAAAACAAAGAAACATAAGACAATAAAAATCTATGCTAACATCTATATCAAAGAAGAAAATGTGAAATACAAGTCTATAAGTCTCGAAAGGTTTTTTAAAGCTAATTTTTTTTATTCACTATAGAATAAGAGTGGGCATTGTAAGATTTACCAATTGGTAAGTGTATGTAGGTAGGGGCATCGCAAGATGGCCTAAAGTATGAAGGGACATGTGGATGGGCATCACAATATCCCCCAACATGTGAGGTGGAGTGAGGTAACATTAAATCATTATAATGATTTTTATTAAGCTGGTAGGTTCATTTGGAGATAGGTAAATTTTTTGGTTTGTTAGATTTGAGGGAGGTTGAATGTGACATAGGATGTGTAGGAGAGGTATGAAGAGGTAAAGGAGGTAAAAGAGTACCATGTATGATATGATTTGGAGAAAGTATTTGAACTAGGTACTGTTTTGGTTCATGTAGCCTAATAGGTTGAGGTTTGATGGATTAAACAATATGTTTAAAGTTGTTCATGTTAGTTATCCTTTCATTATTAGTGTAGGAAGAAGGATAAAATGTGGTTTGAATAAAGTTAGTGGATGAGGTGTAGGTATGGGGTAATTGTTGTTATTCATTAGGTAGTTGATGTTGATTTGATTGTGGTTCTTGATATTTAATTTGAGAAGCTTGAAGATAATCTTGATAACATTATTTTTTGAGTATCAAGATTGAAATGTGGAATAAACAATGAAGAAAGAATAAATTGGTAAAGATCATGACAAGACTCATGAAAACGACCTATAGTAGCATGTCACCAATAAAATATACCATGATTGTACCATTTTGAAGGAGGTTTAGAAAGATCAAATCTCATGGGTTTAGAGGGTGGAAATTTCTTCTTAAGTTGTTCTAGACTCAAGGGAGAGTGGGTTGGGATAAAATTGGTTGATTTAGATGCTCCATTTTAAGGTTGGGGAGGCTTGGATGAATAAATGTTATGAGAAAATGATTTGAAAGGTTCTTTAGTAGTTATTTAAGGTGTTTAAAATTGAGTCATAAGAAAGTCTTACCTTTTTTTTTGGTCTAAAGCTTTTTATAAATTTTTAGGTCAAAAGATTTGAACTTTGTATTAAAGGGGAGGTTTAAGATTAGTAACAAATAGTTTTAAAAGAGTATCATCATTCATATTATGGTCCACTTTATGAGAGAGAGACTTCCATCATTTTATGAAAGTATGAGAAAACTCATTAGGAAGTTGTTTGGCATTAATGAAATGGGTAAGGTAATTTTTAGGAAGGTCATCATGTTGAAATTCCTTCACTAGAGCATTGACTAAATACTCTATTTGTGAGATGGAATGTCTAGTAGTTTGGTTTTCCCATTCAAGAGAGTCAAAAACAAAGGTTTTGGCTAAGATATTTATGGTATTGAAGGTTTTAGTTTGGACCCATTCCTTATAGAGATTACCAAAAGACTTATGAAAGATAGTAGGGTCCTTAGTCCCATAATATGTGATAGTTGTAAAAATGCTTCAAATATCTATGGATGAAATTCATGGGGATAATGGTTCATTTTGAAGATGTTGAAGCATTTTTTTATTCATTGGAGGTTGAGGGATGATATTCCCATTGGCATCTCTAAGAGAAGGAGACACAAAATTTTGATTTGGTTGAGATAGGATGACTTAAGGTGGTTGACTAATCATGTTTAATAAATTTTTTTCATGTTCATCGAATGATTATTTGTTTGCACAATGTTCATTTATTGAAATATGTGAGCAAGAATTTGAGTTTTGTTAATTTTTGCATTAGTATTTGAAGGTGGGGTATTATTGTTGGTGAGAGGGGGATTATTTGGTGGAGGATTTCCAATATTGGTATTGGGAAAAGGATTATGATGAAGGACCTCAACTACATTACATTTTGTAGTGATTGGTTTTGGATTAGGAGAAAATGAAGGAAGAAAGTGAATAGTTTCATCTAAAGTAATAAAATAAGTGAGGTTATGATCTAAATATTTGATTATGCAATGTTCTTGACTAAGTGAAAGCTAAAAATATGTCATTATTATGAAATAATACTGGATAACCACATAACAAATAGATGAAAAATAAAATATATAGGGAGAAATAGATAAGAGTACAGAGTTGATTGGGTCAACCTAGTACAGGAAACTAAGGATGAAAACTGTATAGAGTCGACAATGTCGACCTAGTATTGGAAATAGAGGTTAAAAACTATATAGAGTCAAAAGTGTCAACCTAGTATTGGAAATAGAGGTTGAAAAGGTGTACAGAGTCAATAGGGTCAACATAGTACCAGAAATAGGGGATGAAAAAGTGTACATAGTCGATAGGGTTGACCTAATACTATAGGTAGGGAAAATATATAGTATGTAAGAGACTATGTAAATAAAAATGATAGTGTACTAAAAAAAGAATAATTTTAAAATTAATTTTGAAAGAAAGAAATAAAAGGAAACACAAAATCAATTAGGTCAATTAGGTTGATCCAATTAAGGCACATAACACAAAACCTTGCACCAATGTTGGCTAATGCAAGTTTTTGCAATACAACATATAATTGAGCAAAGAAGAAGTAATAAAATTGGAAAGTAAAAGCTAAATAAGAGGTCATCTTGAATGTTATTGGATTATTAGAGTATGATTTTAAGTGTGATAGGGAGTTGGTTGTAAGCAAGGAACTAGAAAGCAATCTATGGATGGTTTCAAGACATTTAAGATGAAAGAGATCTATTTTGGCAATGGTTGGCTTAGTATTGGGGCCTACCCCCTCACTTCACACACCATATCAATTAAGGTGTCATTTTCTTAGCCAATATATACCATTAACCACATTTTTATATTTGGCTAGAAAACCAAGTCAGCTTCCCCCTTGGTGATGAAATATAAGTAGATAGGCCTTGGGTAGACAATTGTAAAATTATGTTTTAATATTTTTTGATTTGGTAGTGTGTGCATAAAAAAATAAAAATAGTGAAACTAAATGGTATATTGAAAAACCACCTAATTAGACTATGTGATCTATTCTAGGCATGTAAGCAATAAGAAATGAAAGTGTAAGCTAATTACTAGTGTATAAGTGTTAATTCCAAATTTGAAGAATAATATAGTGTCATTTTAGATGACAATGTATGTAGAGATTCTAGAATAGAGTTGGTAGTATCACTAATATATTATTGAAGCAAGGGTTTAAAAAAGAACTACATCGATAATATCGACCTAGTATTCGAAACAAAAGATAGAATACAAAACTATGTTGACAGGGTTGACCTAGTTGACTATATAAGGGTAGTTTTAAAGACTAAAAACCATGAAAAATAGAATTGTAATGAATAACATAAATGAAAAAGAAGGAGAGAAAGGAACTTTGGTGGGTTAGAAGATGTAGAGGAAAATGAGAGTGTTGTTGAAGTACCCTGATTTATAGTTACAAATTCTACCAATTGGGTTGACTGGGTTGACCTAATTCTATAAAATCCTAATTTTTGAAACCTATAAAGTATATTGTGTCAATAGGGTTGACCTAATATGTTTTGTGGAATTTTGGAAATGTACTATGTCGATAGGGTCAACCTAGTAGCCTGATCTGGAAGTCTATAAATGTAATATGTTGATAGGGTCAACTTAGTAGCCTACACCTAATAAAAAAAATACATAAATAGAATAGAGTCATATTGATGTGACTATGTGTTAAAATTACACACAAAAGTTAGAACTATACTGACACTATCGACCCATTATCACAAATATAGAGAAATAAAATAATAAAATAATAAAAAATGTGAGATAAAACTTGCAAGGGTTAGATTCACATCAAATTCACTAGAATGTATGCAATCAAAAATACATCATGTCTATGAATAAATCCTAACTTAGAGAAGATAGATCATACCATACACTTTTGATTGGGGATACATTAGGTAATTGGGAACATCACTAATATGCAGATCCACTAGACCTGATTAGGGGATCTCTTACAAAAATATACTATGTTAGGTAGGGTTCCAAAGCCTCTAGTCAAGCACAATCATGCAATAATCCTAAGTCTTATGTTTTGATATCTCACTAAACTAATAACAAATAAAATAAATCTAATCTAGTGCTCACCAGAGCTTATGACACAAAGTGGGGTTTAGAAACAACAAAAATAAATATGAATAGAAGGCATATAGTCATGTCAATGTATACAAAATCCTAATGCATGTAAGATAAGTATAAATACATATCTATCTACTCTTATAAAGGAAAGTCAAAGTTATAAATACTTACCTTTGAAGATGAACCTATCGAGCCTCAATCTCTCCTTTAGCCAAGGTGCTTTACAAGATGTTTTTATCATATGTGAAGATGACAAAGACAAATTAACTCTAGGCTACACAACCTATCAATGCATCAAAAAATATTCTCCATAAGATAAGATCCCTATCTCCAAATAAAGTATGAAACACTAAGCTTTCTCCTCAAGTAGAATGGTGGGTGAGAAAATTTTCAATAACACTTCTTCTCTTCTCTAAATAATGAAAAAATGAACTTGTATATATAAGTAGATTTAACCTTAAGCCCTTCTAAAAATTTTAATCGATAGGGTCAACCCAGTAAACCTAGCACAATTTTGGACAAGAATTCACTAGGTAATAGGTTAGATCAACTAAGAACTAACCTAGACCCTAATTAAATTTCACTTAAAACTATATAAGGTTGACCCAGTTGACCTAGCATAGTAAATAATCAAAAAGGGGCTAAGGCAAGGAAAAGGGGAACAAAAGGTAGAAAATGGATGGGAAATGTGAAATAGAGAAGAAAAATCTTATGGATAATGTTTTCAAGAGATAAGTGTGTAGATAAAAAGTGGAAAAAGGGACAATAATCCTATAAAGCACCAATGGTCTACCCACCCCTTTCCCAGTGCACCCCTTAAGGCATACACTTAGAGAGATTGAGACTCTATGCATTCCTGCAAGATAGAGAGCATCTGTAATTGATTATAGTTTTAAAATATTATGTGTATACACTTACCTTGGAGGTATTTCAACTAAAAGATATTATTTCCAAGCATTTCAGACATTTTATATGGTATAATCCAAAAGGGAGTGAACTTGATATGTTTCCCTTTCTTCTCACGTGCTTTATCCGAGAAGAGTGCTAGGTTTAAAATTTTGAAATATTTGATTTTGGATCTCTTTTCAAACCAATGTTTGATAATATCTTGATGTTTTTTGAAGATGCATAGTGCTTAAATTATTATGTCTTCTAATTGGAATACATAAATAGTTTATATGCTATTATCTCATACTCACCCATATAATATTGCATGAATTGATATATTTGTTAGGCACCTAGAACAACAAACATGCTCTGATACCACTTGTTAGGATCTTGCTCCTCAATAAGAGCACAATATGATTACCTTGTATAAGCAACTAATCAAGGAATTAAACCAAAATTAACAAGTAACTAGAATGCACAAATGACACAGAATATGAGAGACAATACACAATCTTGTATTAATACTCATGCTAGAAGGAAATACAATGAATATGCCACAATATTCCACACCTCTCAGATGTACAGATCTCTTTCCCTCAAGAGTTCACTCTCCTACCAAAAATGGTCCCAACACAATACTCAAACACAGAGTTGGTTTTCACCTCCAACCAGTCAGTAATAACCCTGTCAGTACACAAGTACTCAAAGTACTTCAAGTAGATCTCCCCTGAACCTGCAACAACCTGCAACTCAAATGATCTTACTTACCATGTAGAAATTCTTCTTGATCTTGCTGCCACCTGTAGATCAACTGTTCTTACAATTGGAAGGATATCTTCCTTGCCTTAATCCTTGATCCTTGATTACAATACATGCTAATGAGTCTATAAATAGATCCCATACTAAACAATAACTTAGACTTCTAATTTACAATAATTAGACACGTAGCTCAAGACTCAAAATAGCATTTACATGCAAATAACCAGTTCAACAAACTAACTATTTGTGCAATGAGTAGTTTTGGAACTGCACAAGTGACCGACGTCGGTCCTTGTCTGCCTGGAGATGACTGACGTCGGTCAACTCCTGCCGATGTCGGTTGCCCTTCTGTTCACCCCTGACTGTCGTCAGTTGCACAGCTGATGCCGGTATCCCTAGAACTCAACAACCTCCTCCATGTTTGAAAATAGTGAAGCTTTTAGCTCCATAACCTAATAATATTGATATCTTAAGATTAATGGAGAAAATGGGTTATCGTCCATATACTAGTAGAAAATGTGAAGCCTTGAGAGCTTATTTGTGCCTGGTTATATCTACTCATAGTGCATATTTTAATAAGAGATGTCATTCTCTTGGTTTATTCTCTACTAAATTTTTTATTACATTCATCAGGTTTTTATTGGTTGACTCAGCTACTCTATTTTCCTGTAGGTAATGTTTGAAGAGAACTTAAGGGTGATCTGATTGTTGTAGGCCCATTATGTCAATTCAGTAGATTAGAATGTTGGACCATTATCATAGACCAATGAAATGAGTGTGCCAAATTTGGTGACTATGTTTCCTTCTAAAAATTTGATAACATCTATGGCTTAGGAATTCTTAGTATAAATAGACTTTGTGTGCCTAGTACAAAAATCAATAGTTGTGAAGATGAACTTGTGTCCTTTTAAAGAGTTTGGATTTATTACCCCAACAAAGTCTAGGTCCCATTGGGTGAAAATTCATCCTTCTATGACTGGCTATAAAGGCATCACAACATTCACCTCTCTTTAAAAATACCTAGCACTCGTGTCAAACTCTAACATGGTTATACACATCCTTGAAGACTATGGGCCAATAATAATCCATCTTCAGAACATTATGAGCTATAGTATTTCTAGATGGATTCTTATTTCTAAATCTTATGATTTAGGTTATTTAGGATGTCCTTATCTTCCTATTATAAAATGCACCTTATGTATATTCCTTAATAGTTATTTCTATAAATACCTATCTCTTGATCATGTAAAGAGTTGATTTGAGCCTGAGGGCTCACTTTTTCTCTCTATTCAATTCTAAATGGCATGTCCCTATAAGAAGGTAGTGGATAATATGTTGGTACCATTTTCTATCCATTACCTAGGCCTTATTGATTTGTTAGATGTGGATTCATAGTTAGTTTGAGTCATTAGTTGGATGAGGCCCTGACCTCTTACCATTTTAGTTGGTCTAATTTCAAGGTCAAACTACTAAATTTTGGCCATTCACTTTCCTCTTATTTTTCCTAGCTTGTTCTAGCTAAGCATGAGTCTGATAGCCAGGTTGATGGCAATGGAATGTCTTATTTCATATAATGTAATGTTTTAATTTTTTGATGGCCTTGATCAAGGTATATATATTCTTATCAATTATAGAATACTTTAGTTTTGTATCCTTCAAATTGGTGCTCATAAAGGCAATGGGATATTCATTTTATTCCACCTATTGTGTCAACACTGTAGTAACAATATTTTCTAAGGTGAATGAATAAAGATATAAATATTTATTTAAATCTAGACTGATTAGGATTAGGGCTTGAGCAATTACCATTTTGATTTCCTATAAATATTTCTTGGCCTCTACTATCCACTTAATCTTAGCATCTTATTTCAACATGGCATTTAATCATTTGTCAATTTTTATAAAACAAGAAATGAACTTTCTCAAGAAGTTAATCTTTTCAAAGATAAAATTTAGCTCTTTCTTATTGTTGGGTGGAGTTCGCTTAGAGATGGCTTAGACATGATTTGGTTTGATGGAGATCCCATTTTGGGTGATAATATGACCTAGAAATTTTCCTTCAATACATATGAAAATGCATTTTTGGGGGTTTAGATAAATTCCATACCTCTTACATCTATCCAAGATTGTAATATTATCCATGTAGATGATGCTACACTTCTCCACCAATCCATAAAAAGAAAAATAAATCACTCTCTACAAAATGGACCCTACATTGATTAGGTTGAGTGACATCCTTTTATATGTAAAGGTTACCCATTTAGTGGTGAATTTGATCTTCATATTATCTTCTACTTCAATCAATACCCAGTTGTAGCCTAAGAATCCATCAAAGAAGGGATTAATATTTGTACCATTCACCATGTGTATTACCTTTAAAAAAAAGGTAGGGGATAATTATCCTTTTTTGAGGCTCTGTTTAAGTTCCTAAAATCAACACACAATCTTATTTATCCATTATTTTTCCCAACTGGTATAAATTTAGCTACCCAGGTCGAGTACCTAATTGGGAAAACAATTTTGGCATCTAGGAGCATGTGTACTTCAATATTTATAAGAGGCTCCAAGATCACATTCACGAGACTCTATCTTTGCCTGAAGGGCTTATGTTCTATCTTTAGATGGATGGTGTGAGTAATGACCTTTCAATAAAATATCTTTAGGTGATCATATGTCCATACAATGACATCTTTGTAATCTATAAGCAACTTATTCATCTTGTACTTCTCTTTTTTATTATAACTTAGACCTACATTCACCCATTGGGGAGCCAAGTCAGTCCCTAAGTTTTCTTTAATGAGTTCAAACTCAGTTGTTTTCATCTATTTATACTTTTGGGCCTGATGATCAACTTCAAAATATCATTTTAAGGAAACTATGCCCAAGGGGATTTGGTTTTATTTCAGCTATAGAACACCATCTTCTCCCATATCTTTAGTTTGCATAGTTTGTATATTTCATTCATCTATTATCTAGGAATTTAAATCCCTTAATTTTTTTAACAACTCTATGATTTATTGATCATCATTAAACACCCAGAAATTATCCACATTATCTAAGGTAGAAGAGCATGGGACTAGTTTCACCAAAAATTTGTACATTTTTATTCCTTAAATTGTGCCAAATTAGTAGCAAAGGCTATCAAAAAATTAGTTATCTAATATATGAATGCTTCAAAATATTCAATCAAGTCCCAAGCTCAGTGTTTATACATATTTAGATATGCAAGCTTACACTGGTATTTATTTTATAACTAGTTTAGAGTCATTAAATATTATTAGTTGTTTGGAATTATGTTTTAATGTGATCTATAGACTACAGGCCTAATATTAGGACTTCATAATCGACCATGTTATTAGTGAAATGGAACTATAATTTGTAAGCAACTAGGTACTATTTTCCTTTTAGGTCTGATAGGGCCATGCCCATACTATAACCTTATTTTGAATGATCCCCATCAAATTTTAAAACAATAATTAATAAGTACCATCAAATTCTTGTTCATTTAATTTTTGTTTGGTGGTCAAAGCATGCATGCTTGCATGTGTCAATACAAAGTCAAATTTCTCATTATTAGTATTGTACTTAGTAGTTAAGTACTTCATTTTAGGATCCATGTCTACCCTGATTTGATTTGGTACTTATTTTTAGGGTAGCCACATGTAGGAGAAATCCATGGCCATTTACCCATTCAATGTCTTTGACTAGTCTCAGCTTAGTAATAAGCCATATGCTTTTAAAATGTCAACGACCAGGATATCAATAGTGTAATACACATGTGTATCTAATGCCAAGTATATGAGCATGTTTATAAATTACCTGATACATGGGATTGAATATTTATCCACTTTCAATACCACTCATTTTTACTTATCAGGAGTCAAACCTAACTTTTGGTAGATAGTTGTAGGTATCACATTATCTAATACCCTAGAGTCAACCAAGGAGTTATGTGCATTCTTAATAAACACTCAAATAGTTAATAAGAATCATAGTAACTTAGATTTATCTTTGTACATCATCATATTTATATGAGTAATCTTTAATTTTTTTTGAAATCCTCCCTATCAGGGCCTTGAGTAGTAGCTCTCTTTGCTCAGTTATTTGAGCCAGATTATGAAGACTGATATTGGATTTAATAGTTTTCATGTCTTCAAAAATATTATATCCTCCCTTTCCCTTATGTTCAAACCTATATGATTGATATTTGTCCTTAGGAGGAGGCATATCATCCCTCTTAGGTGGATGTGTATTATCTTTTTTTAGTGTGGGAAAATTAATTTTGGCATTCCTATCTGGGTGAATAGTAGCACTGTTATTAGGAGGTGATGAAGAAGTCATAGGATGCTTACTTATTAGGTTGTAATTGTTATTAACCTATTGGTACTAATATAAATCATGAACCTCATCACTTTTATCCGTAGGCTCATTGTCATCTTCTACTAGAAAGGGAAGTCATAAATGTCAAAGACCATAGATGTGTTGTAGTTGCCTAAATATTTAGATAAAGATGGTTCTGAATAACTGGTAGAATTTTATTATCTCTTCACCTTCTACTAGAATATTTTAAAATTAGCTCAAAACTCAATACAATCTAGTTCCTTATGTTGTATGTTTTTATGAACATGGCACCAGTTTGGAAGAGTTGCATTCATGATATTGATCTTTGGTATCCTGTTAGATGGAACTTGATGATCCTAATTATTTATAGACTTGGTGAAGGGCCTATTGTATCTTTGGAACCTAAAATAATGATTATTATTATTAAAATTCTATTCACCTATATTGGCCATACATTTTTACATGTTGAGGAACTCACTCATTACTTAGTTTATGCACCATTCGTAGGGTGGATTTCATCACTATTTTAATTGAGTTAGGAGCACTATTCTATGTGGAGGTAGTATTAACTAGTATAGAAGGTTGACTATAGATCTGATAGTTAGAAGCATAATTATTCAAGAAATTAGTATTTTGATTTTTCCCAACATGGGTTAACAACAATTGATTATGTACTAGATTCTAATTTTATGCCACAAAATTCTAGATTATATTAGGAATTAGGTTGAAAGCTAGGTACATGGGTCCAATACTTAGGGGAGGTAATGATAGAAACTAAGGGTATAGTTTTTTATACACATTAATTAATTATATGTTAGCTAGGGGTAGAGTATCAATACTAAAAACTCTAGGTAAAACTATAATATTCATGAGATCTAGGGTATTTTTATACATTTCAAGGGCCAATGGTAAATTAGGTTGATAGGCAAATTCTAATCTATTATACATATTTTTAAACTGAGCATTGAATGCTTGGATTGGATTGTTTGGCTCTTACCTCATGCTTTAAATGTATTTATAGATAAAAATTTCACTGATTACTTCACCAAATTATGCCAAGAAGGTATCTTGACATTTTGTCTAGATTGTAAATGACCTTTTTGTAATATTTAGAAACTAGTTGTAAGCTACTTTTTACAAAGTGAAGGGAAATAGTCTACAGGCCACATCTTTATGAGTTACATTAAAGATCCCAATATTATATTTGAAAGCCTTTATATGCTCTTACATAGTCCTTCCTCCTAAGGGAGAGAAGGAAGGAAGATGATTTTCTGAGTTTCTAGGTAAATCATTCATTTCTCCTATGATATTTATAGTTGACCCAATCAACTAGGTTATGGGGCTTGAGGTAGAAGATTAGGGTTGAATTCTGGAGATGGTCCATTAGAACTATTATAATATGAGGTTTCATTCCTAGGGATGATTATTGAGCACTAGGTCTTCTATAATTACCTTTATTAGACCTAAGCTTTCTATTGATTTCCAAAGGTGGATGCAATAGGTTATTTTCTATGGTTGACATTGTTAATTATTTGGATGCATCTACTGCAAATCAATTGATCTTTTAAAGGGATAGATAGAGCTAGAGGTGTTATAACTCTTTATATTTCCAATTTAAAACTTATGTTAATGTGATTTTTTTACACACTTCATAAATTCCTATGAGGTAGCCTCTAACATTTTAAGATCGGTGAACAGACTCATTCCAAGGCATGAGTTGTAGGGTATTCAATTTTATAACAAATTGTTGGTGGAATAAAGGTGAGTGACATAAATTATTTACCATGGGTGTAATGGATATGGGTGAACCTAGATACACTTTTATTGGGTGGAAGGATGATGATTCTAACTAAGGTGGGTAATATTTCAAAATAAACTTCAAAAATAGGGAAAGGAAAGGTAGAAAAGAGAACTTGTGGAGAAAAAAGGGATAAGGCCTTTCAAGGATAATAATTGAACTCAAATAGGATAAGGAATCTAAAACCATAACTTTTATAAGATACTATATCACACCAATAATCAAATATAGTGAAGAGTCAAAGGAACCAGAACACAATATACTCGAACATACAAAATCAAAGGTTGCCTATTTATCAAATTGTTATTGCACATCTACAAGAGGGATTACGATAAGAATGTAAAGTATATTCAAATAAAATATAGATAAAAATGAATGTATATATTTAAAATATATAAATCATACACAATAAAATCACTAAGATACCAAAATGATATAATGTCTCAAGAAATACATAGAATTTGATAAGTATCGAGATTTACACATAGAGACAAAGTCAAGCAGAACTCTTTTAAAAGTCACATTAATCTAAATATATAAAATTATCATCCCTTTGAGACTAGGAGGTTACACATATTTATAATCTTTGGATGGGGAAGTCCTCATCTCTTCAATCTACACTAAAAGTTACAAGTTCAAAATATAGCCTTCCATTTAAAAATTATGTAAAGATGCATGTACCATGATAATGCCCAGAATAAACTCTCCAAATAAAAATACAATATGTTGAAAGATTAATTAATAAGAGGTGGGATGAATCAGTGTTTATAAAATTTCTTTCAATTATACTCAATGATTCATGAATTATGAAAGCAACATAGAGATCTAACAAAGCATAAAGGACTATTCAGATGAGCATGAAATAAGATAACACATATATGAGTGGGAAACCCTTAGGGGGAATAAAACCCACTATGATATATGAAAATGGAATACAATACTATAAAATAAAATACCAAATTCAATTAATCACTAACTCAACTTGGAGAACCAACCCCAATAAAATAAAGGACCCACTTATCTAGGCTTTAACAAGCACCTACTTGCAAGAAAGCACCAACTCCCTAAGTGACTTAGCACCAAATCAACCACCTCATGATTTTTTATCACCTTACACACCTATGCTCTTATTTTATGGCTTAAAACTCATTTCAATAAATCATTATACCCAACCATGCATAATTTTATTTGTATATATATTTCCCACCAAATATACCTAAACTACCTTGTATACATATTGGTCTCATGGTCACACACCACTTGGTTAGCCACACAACTTAAGCCTCTTATGTAGGCCATAAAATAAGTCCTATTATATATTATTAACATTTTTAAATCATGATTTGAACCTATTTTGATCTGCCATAACTCAATTAGGCCTTACTCCACCTTTAGGTCTCATGGAGACCTAATTGTATTAGGTTTGCCCTTTTAACACTAAAACATGATCTTCTTGGGCCTATATGGCCTTATACAATGA
This sequence comes from Torreya grandis, assembly GCA_037957365.1. Classification (NCBI taxonomy): domain Eukaryota; kingdom Viridiplantae; phylum Streptophyta; class Pinopsida; order Cupressales; family Taxaceae; genus Torreya; species Torreya grandis. Next base: position 489,299 of record JARHVA010004217.1, read on the forward strand.
TAAAAAACCATTAAATCATTTATAAAATGAAATATTTTTACCTCATTCATGTTTCATTAGACCTACATCCTTCGTTTATACCTTGAAAGATCCTTTAGAACAAACTACCCTATTATACATGTGTAACTCAAAAGTATGTCCTACAATAATGAAGTTTAAACACCATTAAGCTACTCAATTATGACAAATTAAACATGTATAAATATTTTACATGACCTCAGGGTCATCAAAAAATTATTATAACACCTTCACTCAAGATATAAAGGCTCAAGAACATCTCTGTAACTCATTTACTTAGAACTACCAATACACCTCAAAAATTAGTCATGATGGATTAGACCTCGAACGCCTATTTAGACACTTTTCATGACCAATAATGCATAAAAATGGTCCTATAAGTTATTTATCACATCCTAATATATAAAATTCATATTTTCTAATGGCATATATTAGTCTTTCAAACTAATTTCTTGACCCTATATCTCAAAGTCCTATCTAAACCAGACATGTCATTTTGTGAGAAACTTTTTCACCATATACACTGACCTCAAAATATTATCAAAGAATTATCATGAATTATAATTAATAAATGAATTATTCATGTAATTTATTTCAACAATCTATCATGCATATATTCTCAAATCTATCTCTTCATCTCTACCTAGGTTTTACACTATTCACACCATTAGGTTTGTCTATGAATGGCTTACTTGGATGACCAAAATAGAAAAATTGATGGAAAAAACATATCCATAAAACTTTATGTACATTTAAAATGAGTCTCTATGTTCTTTTCCAATCCATTTGATCTTCTTTACCAATAAATTTTTTGAGAGCTAAAACAATTTCTTGACAAATAAGTTTGTATCTATGTATTTTCTCCCTCATCTAACTAACCACCACCTAGAGGTACCTGGGAGATTTGAATACATGATACAATATATTATCTAGGAATTTTAATTAATCCTAATATATTTTCAACAAAATATTTCATATCGAGTCCCTATTAGGGTTTTAGGGAAGTTTAACATAGGTTTTAGTGTTAACGATTATTCATAAAAGACCACAACTTGAATCCAAAAATAATTCTTAGATATATTAGCTAGGACACTTCCCCATCTCTCATTAATATCTCAGATTACCATGCATAGGTTACACATGCCAATGTATGTCAAAGTGCTTCTCGAGTTTGAGGCCTCATTATGTGAGGTTGAGATGGCTTAAAATAGTGATTCATGAACTTTTCCTTCAAATCTTGACCTCAAACTTTGTGATCATACCTAAAACAACTTATCTCACCTCTTTCCATGCTCTCATGTTCATACTTTCCTTTATATCTGATCTTCATACCTCATTAGGCCAAGCATGGTTTAGAAGTGGTATGGGTGCATACTTAAACTAAAGGTCTGACCCTTATAGGCTCACCCTAAAAATATCATGAATGATTTTATACCTTAATTACATGCACAAATAATTACATAAAACCTTCACATGCGTGTATTCATTCATTTCACCATGAATATACCTCTCCATGTCATGTAGGCATCCTATGCACTTGACATCAATGACAAGTACCTTCCATGTAGATAAAATACATTAGTTGCCTTCAAATTATTTCTTTATTTTTCTCTCATGAAAACACTCTTTCATGTACCATATCACATCACACACTACCAATTGTTATTAATCACCTTTGACATCAATGATAATAATGAATAATCTCCCCCTTTGTCATTGATGGCAACCACTCTCAAAAACTTATTTCAATAGGATATTTCTTTACCATTTTAAAATTTCTCCCCCTTTGACATCAATGACAAAGAGATACCTGTAACTTCTTAGATCACACCTCTTATAACTAGAAAACTCAACACATAGGATTATGAGTTAATGAAGCATCATTCAAACATGATCCCCTTATCTCCATGCATACCTCATTGGCACTACTCACCTAGTTTTAGAGATAATGAACCACCTAAGTATCTCTCCCTAAACACTTGACTTTCTTAATGATTGCTAGGGGTGGGAATTACACCCAATTCCTATCTTAGATGTTTAAGTGTTGTATTTGGAAGTGGCTTTGTTAAAATATCTACAATTTTACCCTTAGTAGATATATATTCAATATTGACATTTTATTCACTTATTTATTCTCATAGGAAATGATACTTGATGGGAATGCACTTAGTCTTTAGGCTCATAATTAAGTTCTTTGATACACTTAGGGCACTTGTATTATCATAAAATATAGGACTAGGACTATCATACTCTACTTTGTAGTCCTTTAAGGTTTGCCTCATCCATAAGACTTGAGTGTAACATGAAGCTACTTCAATATACATAGCTTCACAAGTAGATAATTCCACTTATGGCTACTTCTTGCTTATCCATGATACTAGGAACTCTCCTAATACGATATCTCCTCCACTAGTACTCTTCATATCATCTAGACTCCTTACCCAATCTGCATCTATATAGGTTGTTAAGTTAAACTCCTTGATCCTTAGATACTACAACCTAAACTTAATAGTTCCTTTGATATACTTAAGTATCCTTTTGACTACTTGCAAATGATTTTCCTTTGGGTTTGCTTGAAATACTCCCAAAAGACCTACTACTTACATGATGTTAGGTCTAGAGTTAGTAGTGTATAGAAAACTTCCAATCATTGACCTATATGATGTCTGATTGACCTTTAGAGATTCATCCTCCTTACTCAACTTACATCCTGTGATCATAGGTTTACTAACTGCATTGAAATATTCCATATAAAATTTCTTCAACATATCTCTTATGTACTTATGTTTTGAAATGAATATACCTCTTTCTGATTGATTTATTTGTAACCTAAGGAAGAATGATAGTTCTCCCAATATGGACATCTCAAACTCCATCATATCTATAAAGGCCTTAGTCATATTCTCACTATTTCCACCAAATATGATGTCATCCACATAGATAACCATTATCAATTGATGATTGTTTTATGTCTTTATGTATAGATTATTATATATAACTCCTCTCTTAAATCTTTGGTCTAATAGGTACTTGTCCATTATAGCGTACCAAGCTCTAGGAGCTTGCTTTAGACCATAAAGAGATTTTTTAAATCTACATACATAGTCCTTGTTACCTAATAATGAAAAACCCTTAGGTTTCTCTATGTACACCTCCTCTTCTAAGTTTCTATTTAGAAAATCTGACTTGACATCCATCTGATACACCTTGAACCCTTTGAATCTTGCATATGCTAAAAAGAATCTGCTAGCCTCCAATCTTGCTACTAGACCAAAGGTCTCCTCAAAATATACCCCTTCTACTTGTGTGTACCCTTTGCATACCAATCTATTCTTGTTCCTAGTGACTTATCAATATTCATTTAACTTGTTCTTAAACACCCATTTGTGCCAATGACATTCTTGTCTTTAGGCCTAGGTACTAGTTCCCAAGTCCTATTATTTTCTATTTGGTCTAACTCTTCATTCATAACACCTATTAAAAACTTGTCTTTGCTTGATTCTAAAAGGTTATTAGTTTAAATATTAGAAAATATATGAAAATTATATTGATTTAGGTCACTCACCAACTTTCTCTTTGTTTACATACCTTCATCCGTATTGCCAATGATTTGTGATTCAGGATGGTATCTCTGAATCTATTTTAAAGGACCTTTTGAATCTTCTCTTTCTTTAACTTATTTTTATTCCTAATATATCTCTATTATTTATTATTAATTTATTAATTCCAAAGTCTCTAATGTATCCTTTGACTATTACTGTGACTTCTTAGAACTTGTCTCATCAATCTTCACATTGGTGCTTTCCGTACACATAATATTTTCAAAATTTTATCGCTTACTAATAATTTGAATCTTGCATGAACCCATTAAGTCTCAATATTTTTGAGTGTATATCTTAAGGGGTACACTAAGAAAGGGATGTGCATGCCATTACTACTTTGAAGGATTATTATCCCTTTTTCCACTTGTTACGTATAAGCTTCTCTCTTGAAACCATTATCTCTAAGCTTGTTCTTTTCTATTTTACCCTTTCCATTCATTTTCTAAATTTTATCCTCCTATTCCTCAACTTAATCCCATTTTTTTATTAAATTAAACTAGGTTGATTGGGTCAACCCTGTATAGTTTCAGGTAATTTTCACTTAAGAATTAGTTTGGCCTTTGGCTCACCTAGCTCATGACCTAATGAATTGTTTTTTTAAATTCTACTAGGCCGATTGGGTCGACCCTATTGGTCAAGATTTTTGGAAGGATTAAGGGTCAAATTCACATATATATACAATTTCATTTCCATCATTTATTATGAGAAGAATAATAAGTAAGAGTGAACAAACATATGCTTATTTACCATTCTACTTGAGAAGCAAAGCTTAGGGTTCCATACTTTCTTTGGAGATACGAATCTTGTCTTGTGGGAAAGTATTTTGGATGCATTGATAGGTTGTGTATCCTATATATTATTTGTATTTGTCATCCTTACATGTCTAACAACCTCTCGTGAAGCACCTTGGCCAAGGGAGAGATTGAGGCTCGATGGGTTCATCCTCAAAGGTAAGTATTCCTAGGTTTGTTTTTCCTTTGTAAGAGTAGATAGAAATGCATTTGTGTTTCTCTTCTATGAATTAGGATTATGTATACATTGATGTGAGTATATGTCTCTCATGCATGTATTTTTATTGTTTCTAACCCCCACTTTGTGCCACAATATTTGGTGAGCACTAGATTTGATTTAGTTGTTATTAATATAGGCAAAATATCAAAATATAGGACCCCTTAGGGTTATTGCATGATTGTGTTAGACTGGAGGTTTTATAACCCTCCTTAGCATGGTGTATTAAGGTAATAGATCACCTAATCAGGTCTAGTGGATCCCCATATTGGTCATGATCCTACTTAACAAATGTGTCCCCAATTAGAAGTGTATGGTATGATCTATCTTCTTTGAGTTAGGATTGATCTATAGACATGATGCATTTTTTATTTCATACATTCTAGTGAACCTGATGTGAATCTAACCCTTGTAGGATTTCTTTCACTTATTTAAATATTTTATCATTTTTATTATCATATATTCACAATATTGGGTTAACTATATTGATAGAGTTTTAAATTTTGTGCACATGTTTAACACATAGTCACATTCATATGCCTTTATTCTATCTATTCTAGTTATTTTATAGGTTTAGGCTACTAGGTCAACTTAGTCAAAATGGTATAACTTTTCAAGTTTTTTAGACTTCAGTTCATACTACTAGGTCGACTCAGTCAACCCTATACACTTTTAGGGATTAGGTTCAGCATACTAGGTCAACCCAATTGACCTTATACATTTCAAGCACTTAGCAATAGGTTTATGTAAAACTAGGTTGATTCATTCGACATAGTTAGCAGAATTTTCAAGTGTTAATCAAGGTTTTTTAACAATAATCTCACTTTTCTACATCCTCCAACCCACCAAGTTTCCTTTCTATTTTTCTCTAAGTTCCTTACAATTCTATTTTCACAATTTGTAGTCTTTAAAACTACCCTGTATAGTGAACTAGGTTAACCGTGTCAACATAGTTCTATATTCTGTATTCTATCTAAAAAGATAGGTTGAACCTGTCGACATAGTTCACTTTCAGACCTTTGCTTATGTAGTATAGATTTGACATTGTCAACCTTGTTTTGTATTCTCTACATACACTGTTGATTGAATCAACATTGTATTATGTTTCAAAGTTGAAATTTATCTTTATATGCTAGTAATTAGCTCACACTTTCATTTCTTATTTCTTACATTATTAGAATAGATCACTTAGTATAATTAGGTGGTTTTAAATATGCCATTTAGTTTCACTATTTTATCTTTTATGAACACACTACTAAATCACAAAATCTTAACAAGCATTTTAATAATTGTCTACCCAAGGCCTACCTATTTGGATTTCAACACCAAGAGGGAAGCCAATTTGGTTTTCTAGACAAGTATAAACACATATTTAATGGTATATTTTGGCTAATCACCCAACACAATTATCACTATAATGTGTGAAGTGAAGGGGCAGGCCTCAATACCAATCTAGTACCATTGAAAATATAGATCCCTTTCAACCCAAACTTCTTGAAACCATCTTTAGATTGATTTCTAGTTCTTTGCTTATAGCCAATTCCCTATCACATCTAAAATTATATTCTAATAATCTAACAACATTCATGTTGACCACTTAGTTATATTTACTTTCCAAGTTGACTACTTTCTCTTTGCTCAATTTTATGTTGTATTACAAAAACTTGCATTAGCTAGCATTGGTGCAAGGGTTTGTGTTGTGTGCCTTAATTGGATCAACCTCATTGATCTAATTGATTATGTGCTTCATTTCATTTCTTTATTTCTTAAGTACTTGTAAAATATTTCTTGTTTTAGTACATAGTCATTTATATCAACACATCCTCTTATAGACGACATATTTTCCCTATTTACTATGTTAGGTCAACCTAGTCAACCTTATACACTTATTCAGCCTATATTTGTTGTGTTAGGTCAACCCAATCAACCTTGTACATTTTTTAGGCCATGTTTTTGTGCTAGATCAACCTAGTTGACTCTGTATAGTTTATGTCATTTCCTATTTCCTTATTTTTACATCTCTCTTGCCTTGCTTAATCCTTTTCCTTCATCATGGACTTTCTATTTGAAGATAATACTGAGTTGAATTCATCAATCATGATAAATTTGACCAAACCTCATAGGGTCTCCCATAAGAAGATTAGGTATCCTTTATTGGATGAGATTAATGTTCATATAGCCACTCACACAATAAACTATGGGACCCCTCCTCATTCTTATTCATAGCATAATCCTCTCTTCTCATTAGAATATCAACCCATATTAGAGTATACCCTTGAAATTATCTTCTTTATCTTTGAATTTACTCAACATTGAGGAAACGATCCTTCTACCATTTACCATCTCATGATTAGTGGTCAATTTAAAGAACCTCATTCACCCTCTCCCACATTCTCAAATGTATTTAGAGGTACTACTTTATTTTATTCTTAACCTCTTCCCTCGATTATGATCCCTTCTCATACTATGACCTCTTCTTCTCTAACTTCTTCTACCTCCATGCTTAGTATCTCCACTGACATGATAGGTTATACATCTAGTGGGACTCTTACAAGATTCACTACTTCTAATCCCTCTAATAGTGCATCATTTTATACCTAAGGTAATCATGGTTCTAGTGCTTCCTCTTTTCATCCCTTCACTAGTCTATCTTTTACCACACAATCAAATTTTTCCATGGGTGCCTCACATTCTAACAATTCTTCCCAAGCTCCTTCCAACACAAATAGTGATACCCAAACCACTAATACTAACTCTAATGCTTCAAATAATGCTAGTAATGCCAATAAAACCCATCAGCTCTTGTTATAACACTTAATCAAATGAATACTTTTCAAGCTCATAATATAAATCAAATGATGAGAATGAAAAATCACCTTCTCCATCTTCAATATCATCCTCAACCAATGTCTTGGGGCATGCATAATAAAAATGTTCCCCTTCCTCCTCTAAGATATCCTAATGGTAATATCATCCCTCAACCTCCAATGAATAACAAAATGCTTCAAAATCTTCAAAATGAACATGTAGCCCAATTTATTACATCCATAGATATTGGAAACATTTCTCCAAATATTATATATAATGTGACTAAGGACCCTACTATCTTTCTTAAGTATTTTGGTAATCTCTATAAGGAATGGGTCCAAACTAATACCTTTCCTACCACCAAAATCTTAGCCAAAAACTTTATTGGTGATGCACTTGAATGGTACAACCAAATTCCTAGACATTATATCTCACAACTAGAGGATTTAGTCATTGCTCTAGTGAAGTAATTCCAACAAGGGCCTTCTTGAAAATTAATTTAGCCATTTTATAAATGCCGAGCAACATCCTAATGAATTTTCTCATACTTTCATCAAATGATAGAAGTCTCTCACTCATAAACTGAACCATAACAGGAATGATGATACTCTTTTAAAACTATTTATTACTACTCTTAAAGCTCCCCTTTAATACAAAATTTGAATCTTTTCACATAAAAATTTAGAGGAAGCCTTAGACCAAGTAAAAATTCAATAATTTCTTATGACTCAATTTAAAACACCTTAAATAACTACTAAAGAACCTTTTCAATCATTTTTTCATAACATCGATTCATCCAAGCCTATCTAACCTCAAATTGGAGCATCCAATTCAACCAATTTTAACCCAACCCACCCTCCCTCGAGTCTAAAACAACTTAAGAAGAAATTTCCACACTATAAACCCATGAGCTTTGATCCTTCCAAACCTCCTCAAAAATGGTACAATCCTAATAAATTTTGTTGGTGGAATGATACTATCAGTCATTCTCATGAGTCTTGTCATGATATCCATTGATTTATTCTTTCTTCCTTGCTTGGTCCACATTTAAATATCGATACTCTCATAAAAAAATGTTATCAAGACTATCTTAAATCTTCTCAAATTCAATCTCAAGAACGAAAATCACATCAACATAAATTATTTAATGATCAACAATAATTATCCCATACCTACACCTCATCCACTAATGTTGTTCAAACCATAATTGATCCTTCTTACTACATTAATAAGGAAAGGATATCTAATATGAACAACTTTAAACATATTGTTGTATCCATTAAAACTCAATCTCTTAGGTCACATGAACCAAAGGAGTACCTAGTTCAAATGCCTAATCTAAAGCATATCATAAATGGTCCTCCTTTAGCTTTTCATACCTCTCCTGCACATCCTATGTCGCATTAAACATCTTTAAAATATAACAAACGAACACATTTTCCTATCTCCAAATGCACCTACCAACCAAATGAAAATAATTTTAATGGTTCAATATTACCTCACTCTACCTCACATGTTGGTTCATCTTGTGATGCCCATCCACATGTCCCTTAAGACTTTGGGGCATCTTGAGATACTAATCCCTGCATCCACTTACCCATTGGGGAATCTTATGATGCCCACTCTTATTCTAAAATGCATAATAACAAACACATTTAGCTTCAATAAACCTTTCAAGACTTATATACTTTTATTTCACAAGCTCATATTTGATACAAAAATTAACATAAATATTTCTTGTTGTTTTTATCTCATGTTTCTTTGTTTTGATGCACTTTTCTTCTTTTTGTTTCGTTTCAATATCATCATTGTCACCTTTGGGTTCTATGGTTTTCTTACACATTACATTTGGAATTTGTTTTCATTTTTGTCCTTATATATCTCTTTTCTTTTTGTTTTCTTATGTCATTCTTTGCGTTAGTAGCCTTATGATTATTTTCCCCCTTATTTATCATTCTCCTCATTGTTGTTCACCTTGTGAGCTACAGGTGTAAGACCATAGATAGGACTTGGCCTCCTAAAAAATTACCACTTTAAAAAATCCTTAAACCAATTTTATTTTGGGATGACTACTACTTTTATTGGTTCTTGTACTAGATCCATTATAGGTTAGCATGGCTTCTCTAGCAACATGACTATCATAGCATAGCCTTGTCCCTTTCATAGAACTATTTTACCTCCTTGTGATCAAATACAAGCATATTCATCATTGTATCACCCATTAAATAGATGGATCTCTTATGATCCCCATATTTCCCTTATTTCCTTTCATTTAAAGATCATGTAGGTCAATTTTGAGATTTCACACTTACGTATGGGCAAGTTTAGGAGTCTTTAGACATCTTGGTTTTTAGGTCCTTTTCTCTAGTGACCAAGTGTAATCTCTCTTGTGTTTATCATATTTAAGACCAAGTTTGGTTTTCCAAATTTATATGGAGGAATAGAAAAATCCAAAATAATTTAAAAGCCAAATCATAAAATATTAAAAAAAGGAAATGATCCAAAAGCCAACATTAAAAATTCCAAAAGTCAAATCACAATAAAAGATATGATTCAAAGCACATCTCCTTCTTCTAGTTGAAGTTAAAACTCCACAATTGGCCTTGTGATAGAGCTGAGGTCCATTGGGGTATAATAGACTGATAGATTAGAAAAGGAGAATAAAAATTATCTTTAAGTGCTACCTATTTTTTCATCAAAGTACCCAGTATTTGTAGTAGACCAATGGCTCTATAAGGGGTCCCGAAGAATGAGGAACATGATATGGGAAGATAGGTATATTTTAATTTTCATGCATATAGCCTTCATGGGATGATCTATATACTTCACTTGTTAGCCCAAGATTTGTGTTTATTGGTCAAAATATCCTAATTCCTTGGTGTTGACAAATCTTAGCCTTTCTCACTTGCCTAGTGTGTCTCACTCTTGCTAATGATGTTCACATCACCCATGTGATGCCTCACATTTCTTATTTCCATCATATTTCATTACATTCCATTTGTTGGATATTTATTTTAAATGATCACATCCCTAATCACATATACCTTATTACGCCTATTGGTTTATAATTTGTGAGGTTCATTGTAAGACCTTGGATAAGACCAGGCCTTCCTCATAAACACCTTTATACCATTTGATTACCACATCATCTCATTGTCATAATATTTGTGTCATTAGGTGGTTGTGTTTTCTTAAATTTTATCTTAGAAAAAGCACTAAGTTTGATTTTTCATCCTTTAGAGTTTTTTTTCATTTATCCATCATGTTCTTATTTGATTTTTGGGGACTTCACTTATCTTACATATGTTATTTTACATTATTACATGTTTCTCTTTATGTATGAATTCTTCATGTTTATCTTACATCTTGACTTACATTTTAATTTTCACTTATTTATGATTTATTCACCTTCATTTGACATATTTATATTTCATCTTAAATTACATTTCATTTTAAGTCATTCACATTTTTATTTATGTTTGACTTGACATGCTTATCTTACATGGGGTTACATATCATTTACTTCCATATTTTTGTTAGATTTATCTTGCATTAATATTTAATTTGTCATTTATGTTTTACATTTTTCCTAATGTGACTTAGTATGTTCTACATTTTTTTCCATTTATGTTTTACATGATTTCCAACATGATTTACTATGTTCTATAATAATTTATCATTCATTTTTTGTCATTTGTCATTCATTTGCCATCATTTTTTCATTCATGTTACCTAAATATTTTTGGTTCTAACCTTGAATTACACATTCTTAAATTGATAATTATACTAAGACCTTCATATCTTTATCTCTACTAACTCATTTTTCACTACTTTATGCCTTTATTGCAAACATTTTTATTTTTATCTCTTTTTGCACTAATTTTTATAGGTTCACCTAATGTTCTTCACATTTGGACACCTTCACTTCTCTTGTAGTCTAATTCATTATCTATAGTACTAAGGTAAGTAAAATTATGTATTTTTCAAATCTATCCTTTCATTATCTTATTTTTTACTTACTGCACTTTACTTAGCATCAATATTATGTGTTATCATTTTCTAATCTAAGAGCACCATCCTGTGTTGTACTCACATGAAACATGATGAGATTTGAGTGGGGAATTTGTATACACATAATATTTTTAAAATTTTATCACTTATTAACACTTTATATCTTACAGTATCCCATTGCATCTTAATCTCTCCAAGTGCATGTCTTAATGGGTGCACTAAAAAAGGGGTGGGTAGACCATTGGTGCTTCCTAAGATTATTGTCCCTTTTTCCATTTTTTAATCTACACACTTGTCTCCTAAAACCATTATCCATAAGATTGTTCTTCTTTGATTTACCCTTTCCAGTCATTTGATACATTTTATCCTCTTATTCCTCACCTTAATCCCATTTTGTCAGTCGACTATACTAGGTCGATTGGGTCAACCCTGTACATTTTCAAGTTATTTTCACTTAGGACTTAGTTTAGCCTTTGGCCAACCTAGCTCATGACCTAGTGAATTATTGTACAAAATTGTGCTAGGTCAACTGGGTTAACCCTATCAACTAGGATTTTTGGAAGGGTTAAGGGTCAAATCCACCTCTATATACAAGTTCATTTTCATTTCCATCATTTTAATATGAAAATAAGAAGTAAGAATGAACTAATATCTTCTTATTGACCTTTATACATAATAGCAAAGCTTAGGGTTCCATACTTTCTTTGGAGATACAAATATTGTTTTATGGATAAGTCTTTTGGATGCATTGATAGGTTGTGTATCCTAGAGATGATTTGTCTTTGTCATCCTTACATACCACAACAACCTCTTGTGAAGCACCTTGGCCAAGGGAGAGATTGAGGCTTGGTGGGTTCATCTTCGAAGGTAAATATTCCTAACTTTGTTTTTCCTTTGTAAGAGTAGATAGATATGCATTTGTGATTCTCTTCTATGTATAAGGATTCCATATGCATTAACTTGGGTATATGTCTCTTATGCATCTTTAGTTTTATTTTTTCTAACCCCCACTTTGTGCCACAAGTTTTAGTGAGCACTATATTAGATTTACTTTACTTGTTATTAGTATAGGTGAAATATCAAAAATTAAGACACCTATAGGGTTATTACATGATTGTGTTAGACTGGAGGCTTTGTAACCCTCCTTAATATGGTGTATTATAGTAAAATATCCCCTAATCAGGTCTAGGGAATCCATATATTGGCCATGTTATTACTTAACAAATGCATCCCCAATCAGAAGTGTATAGTATGATATATCTTCTCCAAGTTAGGATTGATTTATAGACATGATGAATTTCTGATTGCATACACTTTCCATTATCTTTTAAAACCTGTTATTATAGTATCTATAGGCTAAGCTTATTGATGAGTATCCCAATAATATTCCTTCATCAGACCTAGAATCAAGCTTACCTAATTCTTTCTCATCTCTTTTGATGAAGCATGTTCTTCTACACACTCTAAAGATAAGTCTACCTTTCCATAGTTCATAAGGAGTTTTATTTACATTTATCCTTATATATCCTCTATTAAAAATATAGACTATAGTTCTTAATGACTCTTTCCAGTATCTATCAGAGAATATAGATTCATTTAGCATAGTCCTTGTCATTTCTTGAACTTTTCTATTCTTTGATTCCACTACCTCATTTTGTTGAGGTGTCCTAGTTGCTGAGAACTATCTCCTTATCTCATTGACCTCACAAAAGTCATAAAATTCATTGGACTAAAACTCTCCTCCTTTTTCATATCTTAGGCATTTAATATTTACATTATTTTCATTCTCAAATAGATCCTTGAATGCTTTAAATTTATCAAGAGATTCTAACTTTTATTTCAAGAATGCTACCTAGGTCATTCTTGTGTAGTCATTTATGAGTAACATAAAATAACTATCTCCTTGAATGATTTGGATTCTTATAGGTCCACAAATATCAATGTGTATTAGATCTAAAGGTCTTGTCATATAATACTCCTTAGACTTGAAGCTTTGTCTAGTTTTCTTACAATGTTAACATGCCTTCCAAAGTGTATTTGTAGGTTTAGTGATTTTAGGCATATTATTTACAAAATTTTTAGAGATTATATTGACCAGATTATCAAAGTTTAGGTGGCCCAAAATTCTATGATATATCCAACATTCATCTATATTGTTCATAAATCATGTCTCCTTATTTATCTCATTCAATAGATATAGATTATTCTTAGTCATCTTTGCATTGGTAATTAGGCTTCCTGATTTGGCTCTCCTTAAATCACACCCTCTGTCATGAAAGATCAGTGTGTGTCCTTAGTTGCACATTTGCCTTACAATAAGCAAGTTATGTTTAAATCCTTTCACATAAATTAAATTCTCTATCTTGGTCTTCTCATTATCTAAACTCAAGATACCCTTGCAAAATAAGACTAGCGGTTGTGTTATCTCCAATCTCACTATCCTAGAAACATTCTTCTTTAATGAAATGAACTTGCTCTTGTCCCCTATCATGTGGATTGATAAATCATTATATATGTATACCATTTCATTCCTTAATATTTCATGTGAAATTTAGTCTAAGCTAACATAGATTCTTCTCCTTTAGTCTTCTTCTCATCCTTCACCTTGTTCACAAGGTTTAACTTCTTGATCCACTTCTTAGTGGTATGACTATATACCCTTTTATTTTGACTGATCTTCCTCATATGCCTCGTCTTTAAATCCATTTCAATATGTTCTCTTGGATCACAATTTTAGAATATAATTTCAATTCTACTATTAAAATAATAATTCATCATATTCCTCCATGAGGAATTGATTCTAACATGATTTATACAATTCAAAGTTATATGTCCATATTGATTTCATGAGAAATAATAACCATGGAATGAATTCACATGCCTTGTTTATCTAATGTTTAATGATACAACTCTACCTTTGTTGTCTCTTGAAGTAGTAACATTCTTCTTAACTTATTGATGATCAATTTGAGTCTTAGATTTGAGAGTCTCTACATAGGTCTTTACTCCCAAGACATGTTTTATCACATAGAGACCTCTGATTATTCAAAATATCACCAGAGACTTTATTGCTCTTTTCAAATTTATGATGTGTCTTTAATTTTATTGTTGCCTGATCTACTTATGCCTTTAAGGACTTCATTTATATTCAAAATGTGGTGCATTCTTCCTCCTTAGTTTAAATACTTGCAATGATAATATCAATTTGAGTTTTCAATTATTTGATGATATCCTCATGTTCATTGGTGTTGTTACTTAGTCTCTCTTTAAAGAGATTGATTTTTTCCTCATAACTCTTAGCCAATGATCTTAATTTATGATTCTTCCTTCTCTAAAACTTCAAATCTTATATAACACTCACCAATTTTGTTTCAACGTTCACTTCAACCTCTTCTTCACCTGATTCTTCATTTTCCATAATATTTTTCCCTTTAAAAAAACCTTCATTGTTTGTTTCTATACTTATATACTTGTATATTTTTCCCTTTTAAAAGACATGAATAGATTTTCATTACTATCATGATCATTACTATCATCTTCATTACTATCATCATCACTATCAAATATACTTGTGTCACTTATATTAGAGAAGCTATTGTCTTCTTTAGTGTAGAAACTTCTCTTGTTCTTGAATGACCCTTTCTTTCCTCAATACTTTTTGAAACTCTTTTTTCTCTTATCAAGTTTATATAACCTCTTATCATTACCATGATGTTGATCATTCTCTCCATCATGCTCATTATTATCCTTTTTAGGGAACTTAGATGCAAAGTGACCAATCTTACCATACTTAAAGCACTTAAATGACAACTTACCCTTATACTTACTTGATCCTCTGTTTAGTTTTTTAAAAAACATGGATTCTATTTTATCAACATAAATATTTGTATCAACATCATCCTTGACCTTTTTCCCTTGTGGCTTTTTCTCAACTTTGAAGTAGCTTCCTCCTTGGAAGGTCTTATGTCACTTGTTCTCATCTCATAGGTAGTTGGGATGCCATGAAGCTCATCCATCTGTAGTATGTTGAGATATTTGATCTCCTCCACAAGAAAGACTTTTGAATCAAACTTAGATGTCATGGATCTTAATACCTTTTGTATTAATATTAATTCTTCCAACTTCTCTCATATACCTATGATAACATTTACCACTTCATCTACTCTTAATAGATAAGATGTAATTTTTCCATCCTCCTTCATTCTCATACTTTCAAACTACCTCTGATGGGTCTATAATTTTGTTGACTTGACTTTGGTATCTCCTTCATAAATGGTTTGAAATTTTCCCAAATTCATTTTCATGTATCAAAATTCATGACCTTTATAAATTCTACCTCTGAAAGACCACATACGATGGCATTCATTAACTTAGAGTCATTTTCACTAACTTTCTTTCCTATTACATCAGTTGATGATATAAGAGGTAGAATGAATTCATCAATAATAGATTTCCATATGTCATAACCTAAGGACATTAGATAGGTCTTCATTCTGATGCTCTAAAATTCATAGTTAGTCCCACTAAAGAGAGGAGCCTAATTGGTTGAGAAACCCCCTTATACTTGATGATGAGACATGCTTGTCCTTTTAGGATCTCCTTTAAGTTGTTAGGCCTACTTCAAAGGACTGAGATTTGATACCAATTAGTGGAAGCACAATTATTAATTAGTGGGTGAATCAATGTTTAAAATTTTTATTTTAATTATAGCCAATCATTCATGAACTATGAAATCAACATAGAGATCTAGCAAAGCATAAATAACTATCCAGATGAGCATGAAACAAGATAACACATATATGAGTGGGAAACATTCAAGGGGAAGAAAACCCACTATGATCTTAAAAAATGGAATATATCCCTATAAAAAAATACCACATCTATTTGAGAACCAACTCAACTTGGAACACCAACCCCAAAAAATTCAAGCACTCATTTGACTAGACTTTAGCAAGTACCTACTTGTAAAGGAAGCACCAACTCCCTAAGTGACTTAGCACCAACTCATCCACCTCATGATTTTGAATCACATTCTAAACCTATTATAATATATTATGGTATATAACTAATTTTAATACATCCTTCTACTTAACCATGCATCATTTTATTCGTACATATAATTCCCACCAAATAGGCCTAAACTACCTTGTATATATATTGGTCTCATGGTCACACACCACTTAGTCAGCCACACACCTTCAACCTCTTAGTTAGGACATAAAATAGGTCTTATGATATCTTATGAATATTTTTAAATCATAATTTGAACCCCTTTTGATTTTTCATAAGTAATGTAGGCCTTACTCCTCTTAATGCTAAAACTTGATCTTCTTGGCCCCATATGGCCTTATATAATGATCATAAACCATTAATTTTTTTATAAAATTAACTCGTATGACCTATTCAGTTCTTCATTATACCTACATCCTTCATTCATATAATGAAATCTCCTTTAGGACAAACTTCCCTATTAGGCCTATGTACCTCAAAAGTTTGTCTTACAATAATGAAGCTTAAACACCCTTAAAATACTCAATTATGAAAAATGAAACATGTAAAAAAAATTTACATGACCTAGAGGTCATCACCAAATTCTTGGAACACCTTCATTTAGGAGATAAAGTCTCAAGAACATATTTATAACTTGTCAACTTAGAACTACCAATTCACCTCAAAAACCAGTCATGATGGATTAGACCTTCAACACTAGTGTAGACACTTGTCATGAATCTTGATGCATAAAAATGGTCCTATGATATCCAAATAACATCTTAAAATATAAAATTCATATGTTCTAGTGTCAAATAATGGTCTTTCAGACCAATTTATTGACCTTATATCTCATAGTCCTATCTAGACTAGACAAGCCATTTTGTGAGAAACTTTTTCATCAAATATACTAACCTCTAGAGATTATAAAATAATTATCATGACTTATAAGTCATAAATAAATTTTTAATTCACTTTATTTCATCAATTTGTCATGCATAAACCCTTAAATCTATCTCTTCATCTCTGCCCGGGTTTACACTATTCACACCATTATATGTGACTAGCTTACTTGGATGACCAAAATAGAACACTTAAATGCTATAACCTATCCATAAAACATAATTTAAATGTAAAATGAGTCTCTATATTAATCTCTCATCTATTTTATCTTCTTTACCAATATAAATTTTGAGAGCTATAATGATTTATTGATAAATAAGCCTATATCTATGCATTTTCTCTCTCATCTGACTAACCACCACCACTTGGAGGTATATGTGAGAGTTAACTATATGATCCAATAGGTTATCTAGGAATTTGAATCCATCTTGAATTTTTTTAAACAAATTATATCATATCAGGTGCTTATTAGGGTTTTTATGAGGTTTAACATAGGTTTTAGTATTAATGATTATTCATAAAGGACTGTCACTTAAATCTAAAAAAAATTCTTATATATCTTAGCTAGGGCCCTTCCCCATCTCTCCTTAATAGCTTAGAATCACATGTATATGTTAGACATGCCAACAAATGTTTGAAAGTGTTTATCAAGATTGAGACCTCATTCTATGATCTCAAGAAGGCCTAAAATAGTTATTCATGCACTTTTACTTGAAATCTTAACCTCAAAATTTATGATCATACTAAAAAAACTTATGTCACCTCTATACATACTCTCATGTGATACTTTCCTTAAAATATGGACTTCATACCTCATTAATCTAGGTAGGGTCTAGAAGTAGTTTGGGTGCAGACCTAGACTGAAGGTCTTACCCATATAGGCTCATCATGAAACTCTCATGAATTCTTATATACCTTAAATTCTTAAATAATGCCATGTAACCTTCACATGTCTATTTTAATTAATTTCACCATACACATACCTCTTCATGTCATGACTACGCTTCATATGCACTTGACATCAATGACTTATACCTTCTATGTAGATAAAAGACATTAGTTACCTTCAAATTATCTCTTTCTCTTTCTCTCATGATAACACTCTCTTATGAAAACACTCTTCCATACACCTTGTCACATCACAAACTACCAACTATGCTTAAACACCTTTGACATCAATGACAATACTCAACACAATATGCATGTTTAATAAATATATTGGGAGTTAAATTTATACCTTGGTAATAACATGAATATACATAATCAATTTTAGATCAAAGTGTTGATTTTTCACTGATAATTAGAGGAGTCAATGAAGTAACTATAGTTGTAATTAAGGTAAGGACTAAGATATTTGTGAAATTAAGGGATAGTAACAACTAGTTAAGTGCATAGAACTAACCCATAATCTACTTTTTTGGATTTTAAATCTTCACTTAGTGCATAAGATACATCAAACTCTTTGTCTATAATTTCAAATTTAAGTAATGAAGGCCTTAAGATTATGAAACCATCAGCCATCAACCATTCTTGTTTGGCCTCTAAGATATTTAATTTGGTTACTAGAGCTTCTACTCTTGTTACTCTATCTATTAAAAAATTAACATATATAATACTTTTTCATTGGTTTTATGAATAGTCCCCACAACTTCTTTCTTGAATTTGTCTATAGCCACTTAGAGAAGATTCTCAAAATTGGATCTATTGACAAGCTCCCCATCTTGGGTGATTGCCCTTGTAACCCTTGTGTCCACTAAAATCTATAGTGCCTTACTCTCATGATTTATAAAAAGTCCAAAAAAATTCATCTATTTATCTCAATTTAAGGAAGCATCCCTTTTGGAAATCACATAATTCAAACACGAAGAAGCATCAATGTTGGTCATAATATTCAACTAGTTAAAAGCACTAATCCTTGAGTAATAAACTAGGAAATTCATTCTCCTTTATACATCCTTCATCTTATTCTAAAGTGTAACAACATTTATTCTATTGGCTTGACTACCTACCCTAGAAACTTTGATGTTGTACAAAATATTATACAGCTTAGTGGTTTCACTTTGAACATCAACAATAATGTCCTAAGGGGATTGAATAATTTGTATTTGATACCATATTTTTAATTCCTCCTTAGTACTTTGATGCATTTATATCATTATTTCCCCTATTGAATCCATAAATTTTTTGAAATCCTTAATATATTCTATAGGGTCATTGGTATTTCTCTTGGTATTCTTTGTTAAAGATAACAAGTTCACTTTATTCAAACTCCACTTCACCCTTTATATTCAAGTTCATCATATTCATCTTCTTAAATATCTAAATATTCCCACTCTAATTATCAAACTGAGTAGAGACTGTGGGGAACATATTTAAGACTAAAGTTTATCTTTCATCCCTAATATTTTGTATCTCTCTCACCCATTAGGGAACAATAAGTTCTTTTATTTCAACTTCTTGAGTAGGGTCTAAGGATGTATATTATGGAGTGGTCATTATAAAGGATGTAATCAAAGTGGTTGGTAGAGATACACTTATTTGAATAGGAAATTAATAAAGTTTATGGCGAACCTTATCCCATGGAGATGTTTATTTCATAAAGACAACTTCAACCAAGAATCTAGTAAGACTTGGGGTTACTTCCACAGTCATTGTTGATATTGGTATGGTCAATGGTTGGGTCATAGGGAGATCTATTTGGGACAACCTTTTCATGGGAACTAGGGGCTTCCTAGGATTCAAAATAGAAATTAGTTATCAAAATGGATGGTATTATGAGTCCTTATTAGTCTAGGAGAAGAAAGAATATCAAAATCAATAGTAGTACTAACAAAATTAGATGATATAACCCTAGGAATAACCTAGGGTAAACCTATAACTGGGATCTCTACATTATAAACTTAATAAACAATGGAAAATATTACCTTATACATTCTTTGACTTTTTTCTTGAGTGAGTCTAACTCAGGTTTCTTCCATTTCATTCTCACCTAGACTCAGAGCTTTGTATTTTTCTAGATCAACCTCTTCATCACCTTATTTTAAAACACCCATTTATTGGTTTTCTTATTTATAAGGATAGTCAAACAAATATATTACTTGTTCAGCTTCTTTTTTTCTTATATAATATCTAGGTAACCTTTGCATCCTTTTCCTCTTCCCTTTTAGTAATTTCCTCTATAACAGGGAGAACAAGTGATGGCCTCTCTTCTAGTTTATTATCTTCAGAGGGAGTATGAGAATCTTTGTGCTTCCTTGATATGTGTATATGGGTGGATTGGAAGGTGGATGAGATGGTGGATTGGTTGTATGAACAATTGTGGTGGGAAGTGTGACTAAAGATGATGAAGTAGAAGGCACATGGCTTGCCTAAGGATACTTAGGATATTGAAGAGAGTCTAGATTAGTTGGAATGGAAGGGAAAGACATTTTTAATAATTTAGGGAGACTTACTTGGATGAATATATTAATGGGAGGCAAAAGAGTCATCTAAAAACTACCCTTTGTTTATTTGAAGAAATTATTGACCTATCCATTTTAATAGTTGTGCCCAAAACCTAAATGTGAATAGTTATTGTTATAAAATGGAATTGAGGACCTAAAATACCTCTCAAAATTTCCCTCATAATCTAAGGTTTAAATTATATTTGACTACCATATTCATTTGGTTGTCCCTTTGCATGTTCTATATAAGGGGAGGAAGGTTAATCCTATGGCTGAGAACCCTATGGTAGAGATGGAGGCCATTGCTGTCTCTATGCATTTTATGCCTCTTCTTATATTACCTCAAGATTGTACTATAAGGATTGGACATATATCATATGAATAGATTTATCTTTCATCCTTGTAGACACCTCTAAATAATTTGAGGCATTCAATAAAATCTAATCATGATCATACCCTTGATGATCATATTAGATGTGCACTTTCTTCTTTTATTTGATAGACTTGAGATCCCCTTTTACTTTCCTCCTAGGGTCACATTCCCTAAAATGTGCAAGCTATAAATTATATTGAGTTATAGCTTTAACAGCTTGAGTAAAATGTGGCCTGATCATGTATTGATGTTTCCTTATGTTCACACGAGTCTTCAAATAATAGGACAAATGCCTTTGACCTAATTCCTCATCATTGATGTTAAAGAACTGGTATGTAATTTATTATTTCATTATAGTGTATAGAACATGATGTTGAAATATTAGGGGATTTATCCTTGTTTCTTCTACCTAGATGATGGTTACAACTAGGTATAGCCAATATTCTCCCATATTTATCAAAATCCTAGTCATTTTTTGTTAATAAACTAGGCATTGGGATGCCTTGCATTACTTGATATATATGGGGATAGACCTCATTAAATATTATTCTAATTTAATTTATATATCTATGAATGAACATAAAATAAAAGTCTTCTCTAACCCTATTTTACTAATATTCATCTGAGGGCTACCACTCCTAACCATAGGGCTTATAAATCATGGCCATTACCATGTCTAGAAGGTAAGACATCATATATAAGTTGTCAATAGGCATTTTATTAGGGTGGATAACCTATGATTTTAATTAGGCACTTATAATATCCCCAAGTGCCACTAATTGGTTATATGTTAGGAGTATATACAACAACAGAACCCATTCAACCTTGATGTATGCAATACTAGGGAACCATATATTTTATTTAAAAGGGCCATGACTATCACAATTATAGGTATGAATTTGATAATGTAATTGGAGGAGATACCCCTTTTGGGATTCATCTTCTGACCTTTCTCAAGACATAATTTTAGATTTCCATCTACCATGTTTTTCTTTAGCCAAACATTGTATGAGACTTGATTATAGGCAGTCTCAAGACATGGAATCCTAAGGTATCTTCAAATTTCCTATCTAAATTATAAAAAGAACCACTCTTGACTCCCCTAACATGTATAATATCTCTAGTAATGGTTCCATTAATAAATAAAACTTTTAAAAGGTTGATAAATAACATTACTTCAGGTTTGGTTGTCAGCTAGTGGAGTCCTTGCTCTTTTATTAGTAGAAAATCATCAATGTATTGATTAGATTATAGAGTGAGTTGATATTTAATAGAGTATTGATGGATATATTCCACATCCTCCTAGAATACCAAGTAATGTGGAAACATGAAATTTAGGGCACTCTTATCAAATATTATATATAATACTTTATTAACCTCGTCAATGAATATGGGGAGGGGACTGAGGGCTTACCTATTTTGAAGAAGAGGCCATTATTCTTATTTAGTTGATAAATTTAATTTGGTTTATCTATTTGTTGGTTTTGTACTTGGTATCTATAGAAAATCAGGGCATGTTTGGCATCAAGGAAGCTCATAAACACACTCATTTGATTGAAAGAGTAATGGTAAAATAAATTTTCCTTAGCGTGCATTTTGCATATATCATTCACAAGAATGAATATTTAATGTATTCATGCACCTTCAATGTAGGTTACAAACTTTTTCTTTAATTCCCATTTAAAATTGATTATGTTAGTTAGCTTTGGCAAGTGCACATATTTACCAAATGATAACCCTTTGTTAGTTTTTTATTTCTACTCCAAGGTAAATTTTAGTGGTAAAATTAATTTATTCATGAATATTCAATTTTTGGGAAATTATGTTTGGCAAATTTAGGTAAATACTACATAGGACCAATTCACCCAAAATTTTAGGATGTACAATTTTTTAGGGTTTGGCTTACCAATTCACCTAAAATTTTAGGACAATAATTATGGGGGAAGCCATGTAATTTATATTATATATAGTACATATGTTATCAAGGGTTACCATATAAGTTTCATTATTTACCTCATTTCCATGTTGAATATTGAGGCTGCTTGATAGTATCCCTACAACCATCTTATTATCTATCACCCCATTGTTGCCACCTGACTACATATTGTGTTGCTTGACTGATATCACTTGAATACATATTGACACTATCTAACTATTATCACCTAATAGTGACTCTCACTACCTAGCTTTTTTCTCTTGATTGTGAGTGCATCTTGAGTCATTTCAACTTCCTTACATTAAAATCGCATCAGGTGGTAAGGGTAAAACACCACAACAAATATCAAGAAAAGTGAGAATATGATTAACTTAACCAATCTATATTATCAATTTGAAAACCTTTACCTTAAATAAAAATATTCCCCTTTCACCTATATATATACTAAATATGATTTTGT
This sequence comes from Torreya grandis, assembly GCA_037957365.1. Classification (NCBI taxonomy): domain Eukaryota; kingdom Viridiplantae; phylum Streptophyta; class Pinopsida; order Cupressales; family Taxaceae; genus Torreya; species Torreya grandis. Next base: position 512,850 of record JARHVA010004217.1, read on the forward strand.
ACATCGATATAATTTGAGAAGTCACTGTGTACATTAAAGAGTTAAAATAGACAGATTGTGGGATAAATAAAAAATAGTATCAAAACTTTCCTAAAATTTAATATTATTTAATATTTTTATTCTTCTTGAAAACCTATACAATTTTTTTTAAAAAAATTATCTCAATTTTAGTTCGTATGTAAAAGTTATAGCCTCAAGAAGTTGGCATTCCATGCATTGCATCATGCCACTGGGCAACACATGGTGCTGCTCGATTTCATCATGTAGTTAGGAGGCACCATGTGTCACCAAATAGCATGATGCAATAAAAATAAATTCTAACTTCTTGAGGTTTTAAATTTTACATATAGACTTAGATTGAGAAGATGTTTTTTTGAAATTGAATAGCTCTTTAAGAGGAATCTAGATATGCAATAATATTAAGTTTTTAGAATGTTTTGGATATTATTTTTTAATTTATCCCACAACCTATCTATTTTAACTATTCATAGGGGTAGTTTTATGGATTCATGAAGTATTCAAATAATATTCACCTAAATAAACCTAAGTGGGTTTCAGATATGAGCTCTTAAAATTTAACCTAGTATATTCACCATACAACTATCAATTATTCATTAATTGGATCCTTTAATATGTTGTTGATATTTTATTTTCATGTTTTTTACATGACTCCTTCAAATAATTCTACTTATCAAGTCTTCATTAACCTATACCTTTATATTTATTTGTTGTGTTGTGCAGGTTTTATGGTTGTAAGTTTACGTGATCTTGATCTCAGAGCATGGGAGATTGTACCATTAGATTAGTATAAATTTTAACCATATATCTTACCATGGCTATGAGTTAATATGTTTAAAAATTTTGGAGTGATATTATACACCCAAAAAACATGAAAGCTTGGAACCATTAGAATGCAAACTAAATAATTGCTTAACCCTTCTGTAGTTCCATTTTAATGAGAATGTTCCAAGTGTCAATTGCTTAAAACCCTAGAGGCTTAAGAACATTAGCACATGGGAATGAAAAAACTTTAATCTTTACAAGTAAATAGATGAAGTTTGTATGTTTCTACCTTAGCAAGAGTGTGCCACATGGTAAGTTTGTAAAGCCCTGGAGTGTACAAGACTTAAACTTTTAATTATTTATAATAGCCCCATTTTAAATACTTAGTGCAAAAGACTTAAAACTTTAATGGAATGGAATATTTCAAAGACTTGGACTATGGAACCCAAAGGTATGGGCCTAATTACAAAACATTAATGATCTTTGACCTTTAATCTAGTGATCTAAAATATACCAACTAAGATGTAAAAATATTAGTACCATTAGTTCATAAATCAAAACATTGACCTTGAAATAAAATTCATGGGAAACCAAGGTTTGAAATGACTTAAGATACTAGTTTAAGCTTAGTTTTTCATAATTTTAACTTGAGTAATTTTGGCTTTAATGGGAATAACCCAAGATGGAAAATGAATAACAACCAAGTTAGATTTTTAGTTTCATAGCTCCCTAAATAGATATTTTTCCATAATGGGTCATTGTTTTAAATTTTTAAAATGGGGTGTGTGTGTGTGTGTGTTAGGGCACAATAGTTACTAATGTTCATACTCAGCCTATCCATGCCTCCACCTCTTCTCTATAAGGTGTGTACCTAAATGTTCAATTAGAAGAAACTAGGGTTTGCACTTGTGAGACTCTAAGGTATCAAATTATTAGTATGAGAAGGTTAATTTTAGAATTAAAAAATCAAAATCAACTATTACATGAAAATATTACAACATTGGAAAATCATATTACATGATAAAATCCTCCAGGGCATGCTAGTGTCAATCATGTATATGTTATTTAACATTTTAGGTTTATTGATTTTAATCCCTAGGTTTTTAAAGGGTCCAAGTTTAGTAAATCAAGATATAAATATGAAATAAGTACAACCATTGATTTGTAATATAATTGACCTAGTTTGACCATTTTAAAAATATCAATAAATGATGTAAATAAGTACTTAGTTGGAAATTAATTGAGACATGAGATTTGGAGGCTAAAAACTAGGTTAGAATTTGATATGAGTGTCATGGATAAAATCTAGGTGTTAAAATCCTTCCTCGGTAGTGACACCCTAATTATATAGTAGCACTAATGGTTCTAGTGTCCTCTATGTAGGACTAATTTAAGCTACTGGGAGCACTTGTGTTTGAGTCTAACAAGCTTATTCATATGTGCATGAGTTCTAATTCCATGTCCCTAACCAATTTTTATTTATTTTGTATGTAAATCATAAACCTCCACATTTCTAGTGGGATAAGTCAAACATCCTCAACACCCCACTATGATGAGAGTTGCCTACATACCAATACTCTAAGGAGGGATCAAGCCCAATGTAGTTCTCCCCACCTAAGTGTTGATGCAAGTACAAGTGAAGCTAATATTAATGTCAGTTTGAGTGATTTTTAATGGATCTTGAGAATGAAAATATGATTATTCTAAGCTTTGGATGACTATAGATGACTGTATACAAAAGTATGGAAAATATATGGATTGATAAACTTATTTATGCATAAGTTATTCTAAGTTAGTTTGTTTTATTTGCATCTAATTTCCATCTAATGAATAAAGGGATAAAAGTCATGTATATATATTTTTCTTTTATTTTTGTAGGTCTTAAAAGAGGTCTAGTTGACCCTAGGTGTTTATTATTTTAAAAATATATTTATTGGTGGAAAAATATAGGAAAAGGATAATAGTGCCCAAATTGGGACACTATGGTGCTACTATCCAAATTATGGTACCAATGTTCAGGTGGCATAACCTGAGGTACCAGGGGCCAAGATGCTAAAGTCAAGGTCTAAGACTTCTTCAGAGATGTTTAGGGACATGTGTGTCACACACAAAGGAGAGATAAGTGTCTAAATAACCCCTAAGATAGGTCTCAAGTTAATCTATGGATGAGTGGTATCAAGTAACACTCTTATCACTCAAGATTCATTTTTAAATGATTACATTTGAATCCCCCCACTTTATAATAGAAATGTAGTGAATCAAAATGACTAAGATAAAGGAAAAGTAAGCATACCTAGACTTACCTAAGAGGTAAATCCCATTTATATGGATCTGAGTATGTGAAGCATGCTTTATTGCATGCCCTATACATTAAATGTGCATAGATCAATCTTTACTTAAGAGATATCAAAAGCCAAGACAAAACTAAGTAAATAAATAAAAGAGAGGAAAGGAATGAATACACCTCAATAGGTATGTGAACCAATGCATAAACTTAGTGATAACATATGTGTGTGGGTGGGTGGCTCAAGAACTCAATCCAATTTTGACTCCATTGTTTCCCACCCCTACTTGGTGTATCATGATCTATGAATAGTTTGATTTGGACTAATGGTGTGTTCAACCCTCTCATGTAGGTGGCTCAAGAACTCAAGTAGACTATGAATCCATCATTTCCTACCCATGTGTAGTAGATGCATATAAACTAAAACTATGTGATTTAACTGAACTTATAAGATGGATTTGGGCCACTCAAAAATTTTGAAATGTAAAATGGCTCTGGGCCACTTGGGAATATTAGGTAGCTCTAGGCCACTTGAGAATGCCAATCACTGTAAATAGAGTAAATCATCAATCTGGTGTGTAACTTGGAACATGGTTTCTAATGTGTATACCATAGAAAATGAAATGTAATTTTTCATTCCATATGATCAACTTGTGCATAAGTGATCATAAAAAAAAATATGTTGTGTGCATGCCCCCAAAACTGATATCTAAGTATATCGATTCTAGATTGAGTTGTAATAATATTTATCTAAGTATTTAAACTAAAATGGGAGTGTTCATGCTATATATAATTCCCCCAATATGATCAAATTGGTATGAATATGTGATAAACTAACCAAAAAATGGTAATCTATAACTTAACTTATACAAACCTAGACTATACCTTTTTGGCCAATCTATAATTTTCTAAAATTGAGGCTACTAAAAAGTAGATCAATATTTGGATAGTAGTGCCAATGGTACTAATGTCCCACTTTTGGTGATAATGTATGAATGTACTGATCTTTGTGTAACTAAAGTTGGTCTCTATGTGACTATTTCTTGCTATGTTTTCCTAAAATTGATTTTGGTATTTTGTCCCTATGTGTTGAAAACTGTACTCTAAGTGCATTCAGATAGCCTGATCTCTATGACAAACCTTTGTGAATTCCCCCTCTTTTGAAGGAAGTTTTTAAACTTGTGTAAGAACTATCCTCAAAATAAAAATATCTAAAAATGTGTGTTAGCTATATCATATGTGATATATGCATAATAAACCAATATAATGTGCATACATGACATCAAAATGTAAGATAATCTAAGCATAAATTTATAATGTATAATGTATGTTAGATCTAACATTCATAAGGTCTTCAAGATAGATATAACAATGTAAGCATGTGTCTAAACAATAAATCTTAGATATAAACTAGGTAGGTACCTATGGGGATGGGGCATGATGTCCATCATGGCACCCAATGAGGAATAGGAGACACATGATGTCCCTCATGGCATCTAAAATTTAAGTGTGTAACAATCAAGAGACAAGTTTCATGACCATGCTGCATACATAAAATCATACATAAAAAACACATGAGGCATGTAAATTAGGCCAAGGGGGCATAATACAAAGGACATGGGCACATGTCACTAAATTAGAGAAAGTAAGACATACAAGGACGTGTTTAAATGTACACATACACAAATAGTATGTAGACTAGCATAGAGTCACATGTAAGGACATGTTCAAATGTATGTATACACAATCAATAAAGCACATATAAGGACATGGGCACATGTCCAAAGTATACATACAATGAGAATAAGTTATCATAAAGCCATAGAGTAATGGAATATTTAAATGCCCTTGAATATAATAATTATAGAGACACAACCAAGTCTAAAATAGGAAAGCTATAAATGAAATTATACATGAACATGTGTACAAATATATGTAAGAGTAAAAATGTAAATAATCTAAGTCTAAAGTACTAGTAGTAATTGGAAAAAAATCTAAGTAGGTGTAGGATGATCAATATCAAGATATAACAATACTAAATTTGTTATGTAGAGTTTAGATAGATGTAACCTAGAAATCAAAACTGTGTATAAGATGCCCCAAAAAGGGTTCTTGCATCAAATAAGGAACATATGTATCTGTGTCTATTCCACTAGTGGTAGATCAGTATCAAATCTAGATTTGTGTAGTAGACCTAGGTCCTATAAGTATCTACAAACACTTAACAAGAACAAGTGAAGCATGTATGTATGATAAAAACTTAGTATAAAATATGTAGTGTTTGTAAAATATAAAAAGTGTAAATATGAAAATGCATATAATCTATAATTTGTATTTTTTAATTAAATATTTGAATGTTTTTTGTGTTTTTGAATATTATATTATTTTTATAGTTTTTGGATATAATCTATGTATAAGTAACATGAAAATCAAACTATAATAAGGAGTAAGAAATAAGGAAACTATGTACAATAAGGGAGGAACATACTAACCGATGAGCCTCATGGGAGACTCACTATCAATGTGGCATGTGTCAAATAAAGGAATAGTAATCATGTCTATTGTGTGAATAGGTAAATTAGGTCCCAGAACTTATTGTATTGAGTGATATATAACTAGCATTTTTTGTGGAGTGGTGTTATTAATTCTTAAATTTGATTAGGGTGTCATGTGAAATGTAGGGGTCTTAGGGATGCATCTGGAAGAATATGTTGTAGTTGTTAGTGTAGGCTTTTTTTTGCCTAGTGTTTTTACCTACACATCTTTTTAGCTTACTTAGGTTAGTTAATTAAGTCATTAGAGGTCATTTACCTTTAAGTGGGTTCTAATTATGAGTTAAGTTTTTACCTTTTTGGTGACCTAATCTCACCCTATATGTATTTTTTTCCTAAAGTAGCTAATGCAAACATCTCCTTTGTGGAATTTACTTGTTTTTAGAGCTCTCATTTTGCCTCTATAGGAATTCAACATTCATCGCATGGCCTCTATTCATAGATATTGATGAAATATATCATGGTATCAGAGCTTTCTTAATAGCCTCATGTATTTGTCTCCTTTGGTAAGATCCTCCTGCATTCACCTTGTTATTTTTTCATACTGTACGGCTACTATTTTTTACCTTGGAGGCATTTTTTAAAAACTACCTCAAAACTCATGTGAAAAGGCCTATTATCAAAAATCTATTTTAAATATATTTTCTAGGTTTTTTGATATCTCAAATGGGTTGTCTTTAGTTTTTTTAAAAAGTTCATAGATTTTTTTAAAAAATCTGATTTCTTCTTATTAGTACAACATTATACGAACAAGTAATCAAGCCTACTATCTCTGATTTGGTACCTGTAGACTAATTCAGGTTATCTGGGGGGCATTACTTACTCCCAAAACTAATTTGGGTTTTCTAGGTATGACTACTCATTACTTTTTTTTTAAGTCACAGCTATTCAAGAAATCAATTTACACTATAGGGAAGTAATCAGACATCTCTAGGGTGATAACTTATAAGTAATCATGTTTCTCAGCCCTAACTACTTGACTACTTGCTCATAGACTAGATCAGGTTTCTCAAGTACTTCTACTTATAAGTAATTGGGCTTCTCTAGGGTGACAACTTATAAATAATTAGGTTTCTCAACCTTGACTATTTGCTCGCTAGACCCATTTAGGTTTTCTAGGGTTGATTACTCATTACTTGTTTCATAAGTTGCAGTTGTTTGAAACTCCAAAGTTATGTAGGTTGAAGAACTTAAAATACACTGAGAAGACCCATTCAAGTTTTCAAAGGTCAACTACTTATTACTCATTACTTGCTTTATAATTAATAAGTCATGTAGGTTCATAAACCCAATTTACACTAGCAAGACCCACTTGGGTTTTCAAAGATCGACAACTTATTACTTTTTTTTAAGTTGAAGCAGTTAGAAAACTTGAATTTGAAGTAGTTGGAAAACTTGATGTAAAGCAATGTTGGAAACCCATGTGATGTTCAAGTGGGAATCAAATTTTAGGTGAAAGGTAATGAAGAAATAGATGTAAGTATGGAAAAAAAATCCATTTTTGGAAAGGGTCCAGGAATATGTTGAAGTAAGAACTTGTAAGTGCCATAACTTTTGATCAATAACTCCTTTTTGAGTACCATTTTCTTCAAAAATGTTTTTTTTTATGCTCTTCTCATTGGATCTATCATTGGGCCTTCCACAACTGTAAAAAAAATTTCACATTTTTTGTACACTCTTGAATACATTATTAGTTGTATTTAATGTTCCTCTTATTCCTTTTACTTATTCACCTACTGCTTAAGATGCATTTTTAGTTGAATCTGATGTCTATACAAGCATGCTTGTATTTGAAACATTCAAAGGGGGTAATTTCTTGATAGTTCTAAGGGGGTACTTATGTGTTTGTCATGCATTTAGTCTTTCTTTTTTTCATATCACTTCTTTACTTACTGTAGTAATACTTACTTCTGCACTATGGATTCATTCTCAATAAGTCCATGTACACCATTTAATTATCATGAATGGAAACTTAGAATGGAAATTATCTTGCAATCTAAGGGTTACCATAAAATTATAATGGGCATTGATACTGAACCTATTGATGTTGGATCAAAAATCAAATGGTTTAACCATTGTGATAAATTCCATGGACTACTATGTCTCTCAATCTCTCTAGATCTACTCTTTCACATTAAATCTGCCAAAACACCTATTGAAGTGTGGACCATAGTATCTAAGCTCTTTGGAGTGTAAGATGTGATGAGAGTACATGATCTAGAAAATGAGCTCATTAGATTGAGCCCAAAGATGAATAATTTGTTCTATCAATACTCTCTAAATTGGGTCCTAAATATTCTATATTTGTGTCTACTTTCCATACCACTAAGAATTCTCTTGACATCATTAGAAGATGCCTTCTTTAGATACTTTTATTGTTGACCTGATTTGGGAGTAAGATAAGTTGATACAAATGGGCACAGTTAAGTCATCTAAATCTCATGCATTGCTTACTGAGAAAAATAAGGCTTCTAAAATTAGAGAGAGAAAGTAGATCAAGAAAAAGGATGAGAAGGGTGAAAACTTTTACACCTCCAAATTAACCAATGTGACCTCTTCTTCCAATCATAAGCCTAAGAAATATTGGATCAATTATGGGCATTGTTCAGGTAAGCATGATGAGAGTAAATGTTTGAAGAAAAAAATTGACCACCTTACTAGACTTCTTATTTAGAGTAACATAGGTGTTCCAGATTCTATCAAACTATCTTCATCAACCCATGAATCTACTAAGGCAAATGACTCTAGCAAAGAAAATGCAAAAGAGAATAAAAAGGGGAAACATAAGGGAAAATCCTTAGTTGTAGTTGTGCCTCAAACTCCTCCTACATGGGTCATTAACTATAGTGATTCACATCACATGGCCTCTTCACATATTGATTTCAGTTCCTTGGAACCATAGGACATATCCTCTATACAAATGGGTGACAACACTTCTAAAAATTTTCTTGGGAGAGGGTCTATTGAAGTATTGGTGGAACATTCAATAATGTTCTAAGTGTTCCCTCACTCTTAACTAATTTCCTATCAGTCTACCAGATCACTCATCTTGGTCTAAGCATGTGATTTAAATTCACTCCATATTTAGTATACATTAAGGAGTTACATAGTGATACTATTTTAGATATGGGAATGGTTGATTATCAGACCTAGTGATATAACTTCTCACACTTTGCTCATGACTCTCCCTCATATTCTTTATATTCCTCTTTGGACTCACTTGTACCTATTAACACTTTTGAGCCTGAGCTTCTTTCTGATATTGATAACTCTTCTTCTACAGATGACTATAACAGTGAAGTAAACACACCTCCACCATCTCCTTGTCACCTTTTAGATATTCAAGAGTTAGTTATTGACCCACCTACCTCTAGTCTAATTCCAACATTACAGGGTAATAGTCTATTGATTTAAGACATATCAAACATTAAGAAATATATTCCATAGTTATAAAGGATTCTATAGACCTTTTTCACCTCTACTTCTATTACACCATCTTGGCATAGATAAAATGGGCCACCTACCTTGTAGTATGAGGATCATTCCTTTCATAGGAATTACACCTTGGTTTAAGATCCATCAGGCACTTAATAAATAAAATCATTATTCTAAGGTAATCCACTCTTTACTACATCTACTTTTGATTCATAGTCACTTCTGAGCATTCTTCGGGGGGACACCAGATGGCTACAATCAATTGTAGACCTTAGTGGGGATTTTCATCCCTCTTCTCTTCTTTTCTCTCTTTTGGGGAGGATTTTTATTCCTACAGGTTTTCTCCTTTACCCTAGTTTATGGGAGTTTCATTATACTTGGGTACCTCATCAGGCCTCATTGTTGGGACCCAATTCTTCTACCCACCTAAGCTATGATTCAAGAGGGTGCTAGTGTAGGCTTTTTTTCCACCTAATGGTTTTACCTACACATCTTTTAAGATTACCTAGGTTAGTTAATTAAGTCATTAGGGGTCATTTACCTTTAAGTGGGTTTTAATTATGAGTTAGGGTTTTACCTTTTTGGTGACCTAATCTCACCCTATATGTACTTTATTTTTTCTAAATTGGCTAATGCAAACATTTTCTTTATGTAATTTTCTTGTTTTTTAAGCTCTCATTTTTCCTCTACAAGAATTTGGCATTCATTGTGTGGTTGTTATTAAGAGATCTTGGTGAAATCTATCAGAAGCTAGTATGTTTTACCTATGCTAGGAACCATGGGAACTCAATAACCCTGATCTTAGAAGGAAATGTGTAGAGGGAGGCACTCTATAATATATAACATATCTCTAATGCAGGGGTATCTCTAATAAGGGTCTTCATGGGATAGTATGCATACATGGTAACACTATAAGAATAGACCTCACCTTCACTAGTGGCTCAACTGAAATTTATGGTGTATTAATAAGAACTATGCTCAAAATTGTAATGGGTACTTGTAATGTGACTTCCTATGGGATAGGTAAAGGATACTCATATGAAAGACACTCAACTATCACCACCTGATTAGCATGTATATACTTGAGGCATATGTGTATAGTGGATGTAATGGCTCTTAGATTTTGTACATGTGGCCTACCTAATAGCATGTTAAATGTGTCTGCACTAAGTATTACTAAGAATCTAGTGGCCACATGTGTTATTCCAACCTATAGTGGAAGTAAAATCTCCCCAATGGAGCTCTAAAAATAGCCACTAAAACCAAGAATAATTGTGTCAGTTAGATAAATTTAGTGTTATAATAACCCAAATTACATTTAAGTTTGATAGTGCACATGTTAATACTTGACCCATTGTCAAAAATAACACTCTAAATAGGATAATGATCAATGTAGGATCATATAAAGAGTGTATATAAATCTGAAATGTCATCAAAAATCTTCTATTTTGAGAAAGTGATGAGTGGTCTGGATGATACTATAGTATCATACACATCAATGATATTATTCATGGGGTGTGTGTCCTCTGTAGTAGTGTGGTATGATGTCAATGGTGGATGTGTCTGATACATATAGTGAACACCTAAAGTGCCCCTTTCTTCATTAGTTATATTTTTTTGGAAATAGATCCAAAAATATTTTCAATGCCTTAGCTTCCATTTGTTTAACTTTAGGTCCCTTTATGGGTGTGCCCACATCAATGATGTTGGCCTCTATCAAATCCTTTATCTTATGTTTCAAGATGATGCATTAGTTTATAGTATGTCATTGAACCATGTGATAGTCACAAAATGTATTGGAATCATAGATATTTGGAAGAGTTCATGTCATATCAACCTTTTTTTATGGGAGGAAGAGATATGACATTCCATTCTAGGAACTTTTATAAAACATGTGCCAGTGATTCTAGAAGGTGATTGAAAACTCTCCATGGAGGAGATGATAAAACCAAGTGAGGATGTGGTTCTAAAGTTGCGTTAACTATGGAATTTTGATCAATCTTATTTTCAATGACCTTTAATTTGTATGGAGTCTTATTATAACTTTGAGTAGTTGATTCTAATCCACTTTTATATTTTAATTTATCTAAAGAGATAAGTTTGATTTCCCTTTCTTTCACTATGTGGCATAAATCTATGAATGTTGGAAACTTCTTGAATAAGATAGCTTCATTAAATACTGGTAGTAAACTCTATATGGATATGTCTTGGAGATCTTTATCTTCCATGGGGATAGTCATCTTTGCCAATATAGTTTTATATCACAAGACATATTCTACAATAGGCTCATTGTGTTTTTTCTTAAGTTGTGTCACTTGAGCATATGAGATCTTATCATTGATGTTAATTAAAAAGTGTGCTAAAAACATATAAGCCAATGGATTGAATGTGGTGATAAACTAATTTGGAAGATCATAAAACCACTATAAGGCATAGTCCTTAAGACTATGTGGGAACATCTTAGTAAGGAACCAATCATTGGACACATAGACCAAACATATTGCATGTAAATCTCGTAATTGATGCTCTGGTTCACCCTTACCATTATACAAAGTAAACTTAGGTGCCATGAATACATATTGAAAAAGCATTGCAGCTATGCTAAGTGCTAAAGGTGTATGTAAAATAACATGAGAATCTAATGCATATGATTGCCTAATAGCACCCTACTCAATATGTAACACCTTAGCTTGAAAAAAATGAATCCCATGCTTAAGATATTATACAATTGTAGAGGATTAACTATCCATATAAGGTGTTATTATTTTTTAATTTTATCAAGTTAAAATAATTTGTTGTACAAGCTGAGTTGTCACCAAAGTAGATGTAATAATATTGTTATCAAGGGGAATATAATATTGACCATTATTAGATTTTTGAATTTCTTCATGGACAATATTGATAAGGTCATCTTGCATATCTGAATGTTTGGAAATGAAATCTTATAATTGTCTCTTATCAATTTCATCAAATTAGATATTGAATTCTTCCATTGTAGGTTTGAAATTAAGGAAATAAAATGTTGTGTATTTTTGAAACTTTTAAGAAATTTAATTTATTAAAGATTGCTAAAATAAAATAGTAAATTCGATCTAGGATTTTGGAATTAATTGCCTGACATAGGAAATATAAGGACACAAACCCTAATAGCATATAGGATTAGGGTTTGATTGGTATTCAAAGTAAGTCATGTTCACCAAATGATTTAACTTTTTAGGGTTTATGGAGTTTAAGCCCTCAATTGTTAAAGGGTATGAGTATAGTTTTTTAACCTTTTAGGACATAGTTTATGTAAATCCTATGTTTTTAAAGGACTAAGTATAGTAAATTAGGGTAGAGATATGTAATAAATACAACCATTGATCTATAATAGAATTAACTTAATTTAGCCTTTTAAAAAATAACAATAAATAATGTAAATAAGAACTTAACTAGAAAATGGCTAAAATGGGAGATATGGAGGTTAAAAATTGAGATAGAGGTTGGTAAGAGTGTTAAAAATAGGATCCAGGTATCAAAACCCTTTATGGATAGTAGTGCCCTAAATGGATAATAGTTCCATGTAGTGTTAGTGTCCCTATTTTTTTAGTCGTATCCTCTGTGTAGAACTATTTTGAGCTTTTGGGTGCATCTATGTCTAGGTTTGTCAAGCTTGTTCTTACATGCATAAGTTTTAAATCTCTATATATGACCTATTTTGACTAATTTTATGTGTAAACCATAATAATCCATGTTTCTAGGGAATATAGTTGATACAATTAGTAAAGTGTGTTATTAATGGTGTAGGTTGTACATCCTCAACACCCTACTATGATGAGAGTTGCCTACATACCAATACTTCAAAGAGGGAACAAACTCGATATAATTTTTTCCACCTAAGTGCTGGTATAAGTGCAAGTAAATTTGATATTAATTTTAATTTGAGTGATTTTAATGTGATTGAGATTGGAAACCTAAGTAATCTAAACTTAGGAATGTTATATATGGTTGTATGTAGAAGTAGGGAAGAATAAGAATTGATAACCTTTATTGTGCACAAATTGTTCTAAGTTTGTATGTGTGATTTGCATCTAATTTCCATCTTATGGTTAGAGGGAAAAAATTCATGAATATATATATATATATATATATATATATATATATATATTATTATGGTGTTTTTTTAGGTCTTAAAATAGGTATAGGCCAACCCTAGGTGGTATTTGATTTGAAAAGATATCCATTGGTAGTAAAAGGAGGGAAAGGATAATAATTCCAAAATTTGGACACTAGCACTATGTGGTGTTATTTTCCTTATTATTGTGTTAGTGCCTAGGTGGCAGAACCTGAGGCACTTCAAGCCAGGATGTCAAGATTGGAGTTTAGAACTACTTTAGGGATGTTTAGGGATGCCTATGTTCTTCAAAAAGGTTAGATAAATATGAAAATAGACCCTAAGATAGGTATAGGGATAAACTAGGGATGAATGGTCTCGAGTAGCACTCTTAGAATTCAAGTGTCAATTTTAGGTGATTACATTTGCCCCTCTCTTTATCTTATAAATGTAGCAAAATGAAATTACTAAGATAAAGGAAAAATAATCATACTTGGACTTACCTAAGAGGTGAAGCCCATGAATATAAATTTGAATATGTGAAACATGTTCCATTACATGACCTATAAATGAAACATGCATAAATTAATCCTTACTTAGGAGATATAAAAAGCAAAGAAGAAATGTGTAAAGAGATAAGAGAGAGGAAAGGAATGAATACACCTCATTAGTTACATGAATCAATGCACAAACCTAGTGATAACCTATGTGTGCAGTGATTAATTAATGAATAACTTAGAGTAAGTTGATGGCTTGCTCAATCCCCATGTATGGGTGGTGCAAGAACTCAATCTAATTTTGAATCTATCATTTTCCACCCCTGCTTGGTGAATTATGACCTATGAATAACTTAGATTGGATTGATGGTGTGTCTAACCCTCTCATGTAGGTGGCTCAATAACTTAAGTATACTATGACTCAATCATTACCTACCCATGTGTAGTAGATGTATCTGAAATTGAAACTACATGATGTAACTAGAAATGTGAAACTAGAGATGTGTAACTAAAGATGTTGGATCTATGGCCACTTGGGTACCTTATGTATCGCTATGCCACTCAATAATGCCAACCATAATTGATGGAGTAAGGAATGATTATAGTGTGTAACTTGTAGCGTGGTGTATGATGTGTATAAAATAGAGAATGACATGGATTTTGGCATTCCATATTTTCAACTGGTGTATAAGTGAGCATATGTAAATAATATGCCACACACATACCCCCAAGTTTGATATCTAAGTCTATGAATTCTAGATTGAGTTGTATTAATATGTATCTGAGTATCTAAACTGAAATGGGAATGACCATCTTATGCATGATGCCCCTAATATTACCAAACTTATATGAATATGAGAAAAACTATGCCAAAAAGGGTAATCTATAACTAATCATGTACAAACATAGACTATACCTAATATAATTTTTTACCAATTTAGAATTTTCTAAAATTGAGGCTACGAAACAGTAACACCATATCTTGAATAGTAGTGTCATGTGGTGTTAGTGTCCCAATTTGGGCATTAATGTCTAACTATATTGATTTATGTGCAACTGTAATAGATCTTTATGTCACTATTTCCCACTATATTTTCTTGAATCTAATTTCTATGTTTTGAGCTTGTGTGATGAAAATTGTACTCTAAGTAAATCTAGATAACCAGATCTCTATGACAAACCCATGTGAATTCCACCTCTTTTGAAGGGAGTTTTATGTGTGTAAGAACTATCCTTAAAATAAAAATCTCTTCAAAATGTGTATTATCTAGAGCATATATGATATATACATAATAAACCAATATAATATGCATATACAACATCATAATTTAATATAATCTAAGCATAATTTTATAGTATACAATGTATGCTAGATCTATAATTCACAAGGCTATCAAGATAGATATAACAATGTCTATGAATAATAAATATAAGTAATAATTGAGTAGCTACCTAAGGTAATGGGGTTGTCCATAATATCACTCAAGTAAGAAGGGGAGATGCATGAAGTCCCTCATGGCATCTAAAACTTGAGTGTGTAATAGGAAAGAGAGAAGTGTCATGGCCATGATGCATGCAATAAAGCATACATACAAAACACATGAGGAACACAAAGTAGATCAAGGGGCCACAACACAAGGGACATGGGCACATGTCACTAAATTTAAGAAAAAAAGACTTACAAGGACATGTTCAAATGTCTAAATATGCAAAAAAACAAGTAAGCTTGCTTAGAGCCACATGGAAGGACATGTTCAAATGTATGCATACATAATCAATAAAGCATATAAAAGGACATGGACACATGTCCAAAGCATACATATAATGAAAAGAAGTGGCATAGAGCCATAGAGAAATGGAATATTCAAATTCCCTCAAATAAAATAAGTATAGAGACACAATCAAATCTAAACTACAAAATATAGAAATGAAAGTATGCATGAACATGTGTTACAAATCTATATAAGAGATAAGATGTACATAAGCTAAGTCTAAAGTAGTAGTAGTCAGTAAAAAAAATTGAGTAGCTGTAGGATGATAAATATCAAGATATAATGATGTTAAATCTATGATGTAGAGTTTTTAAAGGTGTAACTTGGAAATCAAAACTATGTATAGGGTTCCCTAAAATGGGAAAATGTATTAAATGAGTAACCCATGTATCTATGTGTATGTCCCTAGTGGGTAAATAGTAATGAATCTAGATTTGTGTATTGGACCTAAGGCCTTTAAAAATATGCAAGCACTCAATAATAACAAGTGAAGCATGTATGTTTGATAAAAATTGACTATACTAAGATAGGTAGCATATGTAATGTCTATCAAATATAATAAATGTAAGCATGGCAATGCATATAATCTATAATTTATATTTTTTGAGTAATTATTTAAATGTTTTTATGTTTTTTGTGTTTTTGACATATTATATTATTTATGTATTTTTGATATAAGTTATTTGCAAGAAAAATGAAAATGAAATTATATACAAGAATCAAGAAATAAATAAAGTACATATAAGAAGGGAGGAACAATACTAACTGATGAGTCTCATGGGAGACTCACTATCAATGTGGCCTATGTCAAATAAAGAGATATTGATCATGTGTGTTATATGAAAAGATAAATGGGTCCCAAAAACTATTGTATTGGGTGCTCTAAAAATTGGTACTATCTTTGAAGTGGTGCTAGGAATCCATGAAACTAGTTATGGTGTCCTATGAACTATAGGGGTCTTAGGGACCCACCTGGTATAAGATGTTGTATTTGGCATAGGTTCCATTATTGAGAACTCCAAAAAATCAATAATAATGATCTCAAAAGAAAAAGAGTAGAGGGAGTCCCTATGGAATCTGCAACATATCTCTGATGTAGGGGTCTCTCTAATAATGCTATCTGTGAGACAATATGCATACATGCTAACACTATATGACTGGAACTAATTTACATTAGTGGCTCAACTAAACTCTACATTATATTGATGGAAACTATGCTTGGAACTGTAATTGGTAATTATAGTGTGACTGGTTGTGGGATAGGCATAGGATACTCATATGAAAAACTCTCAATTGTGATCACCTCATTTGCATGTATATATTTAAGGTATATATGCATAATGGATGGTATGGATCATAGTTGTTGATCCATGTCTTATCTAATAACATGTCAAATGTGTCTACACTAGGTACTATTAATAAACTAGTGGCCACATGTACTAATCCAAGTTATAGCGTAAGTACATTTTCCCTAATGGATCTCTAAACATGGACACTAAAACCATGAAAAACCATGTCGACAGAAGAAATATCCTACTCTAAATACCTCAAATGTTATAGCAGTGTGATAGTGCACATGTTAATAATTGACCCATTGTCAACCATAATGCTCTGAATAGGATGATGATCTATGTAGGATCTATAAAGAGTGCATATAAATTTAAATCATCATCAGTGATCTCCTATTTTAATAAAGTGATAAGTGGTATAGATAGTACTTTATTATGATAAACACCAATGATATTATGTATGGGTTGTGCATCTTATGTATTATTTTGGTATGATATCAGTGGTGGATGTGCTTGATACATATAGTGAACACCTAAATTGTCCCTAAATCGTTTTTCATATGCTTTGGAAATAGAATCGATAATATTTTCAATGTATTAGCTTTTTTTTTTGAAATTTTGGTGCCTCTTTGGATGTGCCCACACAAATTATGTAGGTCTTTATCAAATATTGTATCTTATGTTTTAAGGTGATGCATCAATTTGTAGCATATCCTGGTACCCTATGATATTCATAGAATGCATTGGAATCATACCTTTTTTTAAGAGGCCATGTTGTATCAACCTCTTTAATGGGATGAGGGATATGACATTACAGTCCAAGAGCTACTATAAAACACATGTTGGTGATTTTGTAAGGTTGGTGAAAACTCTTCATGGAGGAGCTAATAAAACCATGTTAGGAGATGGATCTGAAGTTGCATTAACTATGGCCTTTAGATTACTCTTATTTTTAGTGTCCCTTAATTTATATGGAGGATTACTATAACTCTTATTAGTTTATTCTAATCCAATTTTATATTTAAATTTACCCATAGGGAGAAGCTTGACTTCCCTTTCTTGCATTGTGTGGCATAAATTTGTGAATGTTCAAAACTTCTTGCATAAGATAGATTCATGTAATGTTGGTAGTAAACTCTATTTAAATTTATATTGGAGCTCTCTATCTGATATTTTCATATCTCAAGCCACATTCTACAATAGTCTCATTGGATTTTTTCTTAAGTTGTGCCACTTAAGCATATGATATCTTATCACTGATGTTAATTGAAAAGTGTGTTAAGAACATATCTTCCAATGGATTGAATGTAGTGATAGACTGATTTAAAAGATCATAAAACCATTGTAAGTCATAGTCATTTAAAATTCATGGAAACAACTTAGTAAGGAGCCAATGATTAGACACATAGTCCAAACATGTGGAGTGGAAATCTTGTAGATGGTGCTCTAGGTCACCCTTACCATCATAAAAAGTAATCTTAGGTTCCACCAATCTATATGGCAAAGGAGTTGCCTCTATGTGATGTGCCAAAGGTGTATGTAAAATAACATGAGATTCTAATGCATTTTATGACTTATTAGTACCTTTATAAAGATGTAACACCTTACCCTATAAATAATTAATCTCATGCATAAGGGATTATACATTTGGAGAGGATGAACTAGCCATAGGAGGTGTTGTTATTAGTGAAGGTTATTGAGTTAAAATAAGCTCTTGTACAAGTTGGGTTTCCCCCAAAGTAGGTGTAACAATATTGCTATTTGGGGAAGTAGAAGATTTACCATTATTTAAATTGTTTTTTATTTCCATTATGGCTTGTAGAATTTTTGCATGATCATGTGGTTGTTCTTGAAGTTTATCTCTGAAAATCTATAAAATCTCATCCTTATTGACTATAAGATTTTTATTGTTAAGTGGGGTGAGAGTGTCATGATTCCCATCTTGTGTATCATCTTGATCCTGGTTGGATTGTTTATCTTGTACTTTATGATTTGGATATGAAAGAGTGTTAGGCACAACTTTTCTAGGTGTAGATGCATATACATGATGAACATTAGCATATTCTAAAGTCTTTGTACATATAATTTGATTTGCAAATAATGTGACCTTTTCAATTAATAGATAATTTTGATTTAGTAATTATGATAGTATCTTGATGATACTAATAATTTTATCTCATAGAGTCTGACAAGTGAAAACCCTAGTTGATTTTGATTAAGCATGTGGGCACAAACCTTATAGTGGAAAGGTGGAGACATGGATATGATCAGTATGGGAATTAGTAACAATAGTATAGGCTGCATCATCTCATGAATGAGAGATAACATGGACTTGGTTAGAGGGAAATTAGCTATCACCTACATGGAGATGAGGAGGAGATTATTTCCTATGCATATAATATGACATTGAGACTTGAAACATGGTTGTTAGGGTATGAAATTTATGGATTGAGTCCAATAAACTATGTTGTAATCAATCCTCTATTTATGTAAGGATTTGTTTCTTAATTGAATCCAACATAAGAGAACAATAACATGCTAGAGTTAGAATGCAATATTTCATACATTTTAACTAATATAAAGCATCATACACATGTATTTATGTCATCTTTTAATTCATTCCAAAAGAAAGGAAACAAGAATGTAAAGGAAGTTAGAAAAATTTGTATTAAAAAGTAATAAACTTCATCTATCATTATTATCATGATTATATGAAATACAAATCAAAAAATATAAGGATTTTTAATCTAAGTGTGGGTCTTAGAAGGATACAAACATAAACCCTAGGGTTATCTAGGGTTAGGGTTTGTCCAATATTCAATGAAAGTTAGGTTCACTAAATGTTTTAACCTTTCAAGACTTAGTGTATTTAAATCATATGTTGTTAAAGGATTGAGTATAGTAAATCAGGGTATAAATAACCACTAATATATAATAGAATTAACTTAATTTGACCTTTCTAAAAATAGAAATAAATAATTTAGATAAGAACATAGCTATAAAATTACTAAAAAAAGAGACCTGGAGTTGAAAACTAAGACAAAGGTTGATCTAAGTTTCACAAATAAGATCTAGGTGTCAAAACCCTTCCTAGATAGTAGTGCCCTAATTAGACAGTAACACCATGTGGCACTAGTGCCCCTATTTTGGCTATAGGGCCCTATGTGTAGAGCTATTTTGAGCTTTTAGGTTCACTTGTGTCTTGGTATATCAATCTTATTCCTATGCACATGAGTTCTAGATCTATGTATATGACATGTTTTGACTGATTTTATGTGTAAATCTTAATTTTGCATGTTGCTAGGGCATCCAATTGATACATGCAGTAAAGTGTATTGTTAGTGATCCTCAACACCCTATTGTGATGAAATTTACCTACATACCAATACTCTAAAGAGGAACCAAGATTGATCTATTTATCCCCACCTAAGTACTAGTGCAAGTACAATTAAATCTAATATGAATGTTGACTTGAGTGATTTGGATGTGCTTGAGACTAGAAACCTAAGTAATCTAAGCTTAGGAATGTTAAGATGATTGTGTGTAGAATTTGGGTAGAATAGAGATTAATAACCTTGATTTTTCACTAACTTATTTTGAGTTTGTATGTGTCATTTGTATCTAATTTCCATGCAATGGTTAGAAGGCTAAAATTCATGTATATATATTTTTGTGCTTGTGTGGATCTTAAAAGAGGTCTAGGCCTATCCTAGGTGGTCTTAGATTTGAAAATATTTTCATTGGTAGGAAAAAGAGGGAAAGGACAATCTACCAAACTTAGGACACTAGCACCTATGGTGCTAGTGTCAAGGTGGTAAAAATTGAGGCACTAAGGGTTAGGATGTCAAGATGAGGATCTAGGACTACTTTAGGGCTATTTAGGGATGCTTGTGGCCTACACAAAGGTTGGATAAGTGTGAAAATAGGCCCTAAGATAGGTTTAGGGCTAATCTAGGGATGGGTGGTCTCAAGTAACACTCTTAGCACTCAAGTGTCATTTTTAGGTGATTTTAATAGTAAATTAGGTAAAAATATGCAATAAATACAATGACTAATTTTTAATATAATTGACCTAGATTGACCTTTTTAAAAATATAAATAAATGATGTAAATAAGTACCTAGATATAAATGAACTGAGACAAGAGATCTAGAAGCTGTAAATTGAGATAGGAGATAATATGAGTATAGTGGTTAAGATCTATGTCTCAAAAGCCTTCCTAGATAGTAGTGCCTTAATTGGATAGTAGCTCTAATGGCACTAGTGTCCTCTATGTAAAATGGTTCTATGCTTTTGGGTGTACCTCTATTTGAGTCTACTAAGCCTATTCTTATGTATATAAATTTTGATTCCTTTTGAGTGACCT
Source organism: Torreya grandis (assembly GCA_037957365.1). Classification (NCBI taxonomy): domain Eukaryota; kingdom Viridiplantae; phylum Streptophyta; class Pinopsida; order Cupressales; family Taxaceae; genus Torreya; species Torreya grandis. Next base: position 533,920 of record JARHVA010004217.1, read on the forward strand.
TTTTGAACTAATTTTATATGCAAACCCTAAACCTCCATGTTGTTCATGCATCTGATTGGCACAAGTAGTAAAGTGTGATATTAGTGGGGTAGGTTAGACATCCTTAACACCCTGATATGATGATATTTTTCTACATACCAGTACTTTAAAGAGGGATTAAGTCTGATGTAATTCTCCCCACCTAAGTGTCAGCTCAAGTTCAAGTGAAGCTAGTATGAATTCTAGTTTGAGTGATTTTAAGTCAAGTTTGAGATTAGAAATCTGAGTATTTTGAGTTTAGGATAGTTGTAAATGGATGTATGTAGAAGTAAGGAAGAATAGGAATTGGTAACCTTGATTATGAAAACTTATTTTGAGCTAGTTTGTGTTATTTTCATCTGATTCCCATCTAGTGAATAAATGGATAATAGTCATGAGTATATATTATTTTAGTGGTTGTGTGGTCTTAGAAGAGGTCTAGGCTGACCCTAAGTGGTTTTTTTTTTGAAAATATATATGTTGGGTCCAAAGTAGGGAAAAGGATAATAACACCCAAACTAGGACACTAGTGCCCAAACTAGGACATTAGTGCCATTGGCACTATTGTCCAAATTATGCTAATGTCTAGGTGGTAGAACTTGAGGCACTAGGGGCCAATATGCTAAAGTGAGGGTCTAGGACTAATTTAGGTATGTTTAGGGACATGTGTGGCCCGTATAAAAGCTAGATAAGTGTTTAAATAGGCCCTAAGATAGTTATAGGGCTAAGATAGGGATGGGTGGTCTCAAGTAACACTCTTAACACTCAATTTTTATTTTTAGATGATTAAAATATGCATCTTCACCTAGTCAATTTGTGGTAAGCAATGTTATATATCAAAACCATAAATCATAACAAAGTACATCTACAACTAGTGATTTAAAAAGTATTCAAAAATAAAATAGAAGTTCAAGTGAGATTTTAAGGAAAATAATCAAAGATGAGTTGATCAACCTACCTCCACTACATCCACTAAGGATATCTAGATATTATTGTGCATATCATAAAATGCACAGTCATCACATAGATTCATGTTTGGCATTGAAAAAGCATATACAATAGATAATTACTAATGATGACCCTATACAAGATAAATTAGTTAAGTAATACATAGTGATATAAGAACTAATTCAAAAAGGGTCAAATTTAGAAACAATTTAAAATTGGTTACCAAAGCATAATTCAAAACAAAAAAAGGTTCACAAAGAAAAATTAGATTAAGAAATAGTACAATAAGCATAGGCAAAGAAAGTTAATGATACAAATATACCTCTTTAAAGGTAGGTCCCACTTTAAAAATAGTATGGTTTTGGTCAAAAATATCTACAACAGTTTGATTATCAAGGTCAAAGGTTAGGCAAACATGCCCAAGGCATAACTACTCCTATTCTAGAAATTGATAATATTAGTCAATAAGGATTGGGATTTATGGAACATACTAAGGAAAATCATTCATAGATAAAGTTTATCAAGGAAAAATATCCAAATACATAGGTTATGTTACAAAAAGAGAAAGAACTTAACTTGTACATTTAGAATCAAGCTAAGAAAACAACCATTCTCAAAAGAGAGTTTCTAAAAACAAAGTCTTTAAATTGAGTTATACTTATAGTGGATACAATTTCATATGGAAAGATCCCAATCAATAATCTAGACTTCACTAATCAAAATGAATAAGATGATTGGAACAACCTAGATTATTATGATAAATACCATTTAGAAAGTGAATATTTCACCTATGTTACATAAAGGCATCTCATTGATGACATTTTAGGCTTTTAGTACCATTCCTTACCAACACAGATTATTATCCATAACATTTTAATTGTACATAATTTCACTCATTTCTACCCTACTTGTACATAGTTTCATGTACCCCTAGTTTCCTTGTACATAGTTGAATTTATCACACTTCTTATACATAGTTTCCTTTATCTTACACCTTGTATATAGTTTCATTTTCATGTTAATTATACATAACTTATACTCAAAAAAAAAAATATAATATAATATGTTCAAAATCCCAAAACATTCAAATATGGCTCAAAAAATACAAATTTTAGATTGTATGTGTTTCCATGTTTACACTCCTTATATTGACCACATAATGCATATGTTATCTATGATGGTCTAATCAATTTTATCTTACATACATGCTTCGCTTGTTCTTTTTTAAATGATTGTAGATTATTATAGGATTTATGTCCTCTACACATATCCAAATATGCTACTATCCACCCATTAGGGGCACATACACATATTCATCATTGATACATTCACCCATTTGGGGCATCATACTACATAAATTTTGGTTTGCTAGGTTACATCTTTATATACTCTATATAACATATTTAGCATTAAATTTATCTCTTGATATTTTCCAAGTTACTACTACTACTAGAGACTCAATTATGTACATCTTTTTTCTTATATGGATTTGTACCGCATGTTAATGCATTCCTTCATTTATATCTTTCCTAGTTTAGAATTTATTGTGTCTTTTTGCTTCTACATCTATTCAGATTTCATTTGAATATGTCATTGTTATACATCGCTATGACACTTCCTTTTATTGTATGTATACTTTGAACATGTGCTCATGTCCTTGTGTGTGATTTTTTGATTGTGTATGCATATATTTGAACATGTCCTTCTATGTGGTTATAATCTAACCTACTTTTTGATTACATATATGGATATTTAAACATGTCGTTATATGTGTTGCTTTCTCAATTTTAGTAATATGTGCCCATGTCCCTTATATTTGGCCCCTTGGCCTACTTTACATGCATTATGTGTTCGTATGTATGTGTCATGGATATGACACATATCTCTTGATTGTTTCTTGCACACCCAATTTTTGATGCCATGATTTCCCTCATGCATTTCCCCTTCCTTCTTTGGTGCCTTGATAGACATCATGCCCCATCTCCCAAGTAGTTTATGTAGATTATTAATTATATTTGTTGTTCATACATATGCTTACATTTTTATATCCATTTTGACAACCTTGAAAATGATATATATATATATAACATACATCATACATTGCTAACTTATGCTCAAACTCTTTTACATTAAGATGTCATATATACACACTATATTGGTTTATTGTGTAGATATCATATGTTTTTAGCCTAACATACATCATTTAGAGATTTTATTTTGAGAACTATTATTACATGGGTAAAATAACTCCCCTCAAAAGAGGGGCATTTATAGTGGTTTATCATAGAGATTAGGCCATTTGAGTTCACTTAGAGTATAGATTTCAACATGCAGACATAGAATTATAGAGCTTAGAATCAGTAAAACATAGTGTAAAATAGTCAAATAAAGATCAAAGTCAGTTTAGTAGAAAAACAAGATAGAGGACACTAGTGAAACACAAAAGACACTAGTGTAGTGCACTACTATCTAAGGAACTACTCTAATATCCAATAGCCCTAGAAATAGGAAAATATAGAATTGATATAAGAACATGATAATTACAATCTAGAATTGCACAATTTGTCATATGTTATTAGATTTAATTGGTTTATGTTAAATTCTACACATAATTATACCATGTTTTCTTAGATTGGGGGAATCATGCATGACATGATCAATCCCATTTTAGTTTTAGATATACATAGACATAAATTGATAAAACTCAATCCAAAATTCATATGCATAGATATCAGAATTCGGGGCATGTGCACAATACATTATTTCCACATGATCAATTTTGCACCAGCTCATCTCAAATGGAATGAAAAATCCATGTCATTATTTGTGTTGTATACTTTAAATACCATTTTAACTAGGTTTCACACTACATTGATGCCTTATTCCATCTACAATAGTTGGTATTTTTGTGTAGTCCTTGAGCTACATTCTTGAGTGCCCAAGATGCCCCTTAATTATTTTACATTTTAGATTTTTTGAGTGGCCCCAAATCCATCCTACATATTTTTAGTTACATCATACAAATTTAATTACAAATGAATATACTATACATGGGTAGGCAATGATGGATTTATAGCCTATTTGAGTTCTTGAGCCACCTACATAGGAGGGTTGGACAAGACATCAGTCAAATCAAAGTTATTTATAGTGTATGATCCACTGAGTAGAGGTGGGGAATGATGGATTCAAAATAAGATTGAGTTTTTGATCCACCCATACATGGGGATTGAGCAATACATCAACTCAATCCAATTTATTCACTAATTTGATCACTAGTTATCGACACATAGAGGATGTCACCAAGTTTTTGCATTAGTTCACATACCTAGTGAGATGTATTCATTATTTTCCTCTCTCTCGTATCTCTTTACTTAGTTTTGTCTTTGATTTTGATATTCCTTAAGTAAGGATTGATTCACATATGTTTCATTTTTAGGATACACAATGTATCACACTTCACATACTCAGACCTAGATTCAAAGGCTTTACCTCTTAGGTAATTCTAAGTACACTTCTTTTTCCTTTATCATAATTATTTTACTTTGTTTATTGTCTATAATAAAGGGGAGTGAAATGTAGTCATATAAAATTTAATGTGAGTACAATGAGTGTCACTTGAGACCACCTACTCCTATCTTATACCTAAACCTATCTTAGGGAACCTTTTGACCATTATCCATCTTTTGTGTGGGTATTACACATCCATAAACATCCCAAAATTAGTCCCAAACCTTCTCATAATGATCCAAACCCCTAGTTTTCTAGGTTCTGCCACCTAGACACTAGCACAATTCTTTGGACACTATCACACTACACTAATATCCAAGGGACTATGTTAATGTCCCTTTCTTAATTTCAACCCCAATGGATATGTTCTTAATTCCTAAGACACCTAGGATTATCATAGACTTATTTTTTACTCTATACAAGCATCAGATTAGGATAAATACATAAATTTTAGCCCTTCATCCACTAGAGAGAAATCAAATTCAAATACCCACAAATAAACTCAAAATAAGTGGTGCAAAATCAAGGTCATTGATCCCTATTCTCCCCTACTTCTCCATACATTCGTTTACAACCATCCTAAGCTTAGATTACATAGATTTAAATTTCTCAAGCCCCACTTAAATCACTCAAGTTGACACTCATACTAGTATTAATTTTCACTTGCACCAACACTTAGATTGGGATAACTACATCAGGTTTGATCCCATCTTGAGGTATTGATATGTAGGTAAATATCAACATAGAGGGGTGTTGAAGGTGTCCAACCTACCTAGCTGACATAACACTTTATTAATTTTGATATTTAACTACCTTAACAATATGAAAGTCTAAGGTTCACTCATAAATCAATCAAAAATAGTTTATAAATACTAAATCAAGGCATGTCTATAGGCACATGCAAATTAGACTCAATTAGAGATGCACTTAGAAGATCACACCATTTTATACATAGGGACACTAATGTGGTATAAAGGACACTAGCATAGTGTGCTACTATCCAAGGAATTACACTAGTGTCCAAGAAGATTTCTAACACCTGGATCCTATTTGTAACACTTAGATTAGCTTCTACACCAGTTTTTAGCCTTTAGATCATTTGTCTCAATCATATTCTAGCTAAGCACTTATTTTTGTCATTCATTATTATTTTAGATATATCATATTAGGTGAATTATTTCACAAATTAGTGGATGTATTTATTGTATATTTTATCCCTAATTTACTATACTTAGACCATTTAACAACCTAGGATTTACATATAGTAAATCCTTATAATTTAAATCACCAAACACTTCAACTTCCTACAAACAAATAATATCTAGAAAATCAATCTACTAGCATGAATCATGCATAGAGTACTTATGGGTAGACTTTGTAAGACCCCTAACATTCCATGATAAAATATTCATGAAGAAGGGTCATCCATATTAAGCTCTCCCTATTCATCCTCACAATATGTCAATGCTACAAAGTTATTATGCTAGTGAGGACATGGATTTTTACCTATTGTAATAAAGTGATGTTTGGCATTGTGTTCTTCTAGAGGAGAGTCTATGCCCCCAAAATATGGATATGAGATCATCAAGAGAAGGAGCCATTGGTTGAGAGAACCTTAGCTAAGGGCATCATAATATTATATGAAACTAAATAAATTCTCTACAAGTTGGAATAAATTGGGATAACAAGGGAGGGTAGAGAAGTCCCCTAAGAGGGTTTGATAGTTGGGAAGTATCATCTCAAGGTGGTGGTTGGGGTGGACCTTGTAGTTTGGGGCCTAATGACCTTTTAGGGGATACTATAGACTAGCCATCACCTTGGTCTATTGTTTTGGTCTTCTTGGTCTAAGGATGAGGCTAAGGGGGCTTGAGATGACCCATACAAGACTATCTTTTATGTAGATGTCTAAAGCCTAATAGTGGAAACAAGTGTTCTCTAGGTTAAAATATATAGCAATTTATGACCACTGGGAATCTTCAACTTGAATATCAATGAATTCCTTCAATTATTTGTAGAGGTTGACCTCCACATCAACCCACTTGTTATGGCAAGGGAAGAACCATGTATCTAATTAAACCATCATTAACACCCTATGAGAGTGATGATTTGGGGTATGAAAACCCACAGGAGAACTAATAGATAAAGAATCTTAACCCAAATAGGGACATGAAGAGAGGCATTTTTAGAGACTTTAAAATCTTGAGACTAGGAATATAAAATCATAAGTTGATTATAAAGGAACCAAATATTGGAATCCATAAAAATCAGCTACATCTTAAAAGGCTCCTTGAAGGTAAACCAAAAAAACCTTTTGTAAGGTTCTAGATTTTGTTGACATGGATGCCCAAGGGCTCCCACTAGTTGTAGATCTAGATATTGAGGTAGTCCTTTGAGGTGATATGACTGAAAAATTAGGAAATAACATAAAATTTTTAATATCATTTACAATATTGATCAATAGTTGTAAAAGGAATGCTTACCTCCAAAGTGGAGGGGGGTTGAGGGGTTACCTTATCATAGACCTTTAGAATGATCTTATGATCTCACTTGGGTGCCATTATCTCCAAATCCTACATAAATAGATTAATTATAACATAAAGAATCCATAAATAAAGGGCCCGTTCCCCTAAAGTTGGCACACCAAGCACAATTAATAAATTAGAGCCCTAAAAAGTCTTGGAGGGTAAGTAGTAAGGGTAAGGTAATGTAGAGGAAGTAAGCAAGAAAACTATGAAAACCCTGAAAAACCCAAGAAGAGATATTATCCCATATTCCACTTCAATTTAGGTTTGAATTTTCAATCGAGGTAGAATTGATAGTGTAAAGGTGATGCAGAGAATGGTCAACCAACTAACAAATTCCTTCTTTGTCAATGTTCTCTCTCCTACTAAAGTTTATATACTCCTTCAAGGGTTAAAATATACCTAGCATATATTTTAAGGTTAATTAAATTTTTCATGTTATTCTAGGGTCTCTTAATACCTCTCATTACCTTGGTGATACACTTAATCATTAATTTGTCCACCCTAGCAACTTCATCCACTTAATCATTTCTTTGTAGCCTTTTTCTTGGCTAAAACTATATGTATAATTTTGTACTATTGATTTCCTCAAAAAATTTGGTATTTTCAAATACCCTCTATCCTCCTTGACTTTTGTATTAAATTTCAAATGATAACTCCTACTTCAAGTCAATTTTCTAGTCTTAATTTGGTTTTCATTAAGCCTAAATAGGCTTGTTCAAGCCCTATTTGCTCATAGTATCAAATTAACCATCCTCACACATAATTAATCATCAAAAAAACTTCAAAATACTTTTAAAAACATTATCATCCTCGTAATCACCAAATTTTAAGTTATTTTATTGGTGGAATCTTCTGCAAAGTGAATTTTAAATTCAAAATCCTAGTTTTAGGGTTATAGTCTCAGGGTACACTCGAGAGCTCTTAATTTGAGACTTTGTGGTCTAAAAAGGTTTTATCAGGTTTGTAAAAGTTGCTTAAGATTTTTTTCAACTATACTCACCTAATCTAAGCATTATTTCTTCTTCAAAACTCCTTTGTTCCACTCTTTAACAACCTTCTTAGCCATACTACACACACAATCACCTTCTACAAATTACAAAGACCATTGTCTTGAAGTTGTTTAGAATCCCAATCTAGTTTGAAGTTGTTTAAGATAAGGAATCATTAATACACCTATCTAAGCCTTTTAATTTCATTTTTAAAAAATTATAAAACCTCAGTTCAACATTTCTTAATGTTCTTGACTCATAACAGTCACACAGTCATGAATGTAGCATTTGCAAGTGCACTTTAAGGATTTGTTTTGGTTTCCATGATTATAAACCCTATGGATTATTGAAAAAGAATTATCATAACTATATTTCCCTTTTAAAATCATTTTTTATGTGTAAATACTAATTTGTTCACCCTTTTCTTCACGTTCTTAGTTTATAATGAACATACAGTCATGCCTACAGGGCTCTTAAAGCTCATTATTGAGATTGAATCTTCCAATAAAAAAATGTTTATATATATATATATATATATATATATATATATATATATATATATATATATATATATATATATATATATATATATGTTTGATATGCTCCTCCACACACCTTATGGAATTAAAAATAACTCCTATAAACATATCTAAAACATCCTTTTTCAAAACTCTATGTACTAAGTGACTGTGTAGACATACTCACAATAGAATTAAAGAAACTTATAAACAAAGCAATATGAAAGTGATAAAAAATGAACTTCACAACATTCCCACAATAGGAAATAGAATTACTTAACCATGTACAAGCATTATAACTAAATTATTATTAGTCCTCCTTTTAACGTTCTAAATAGTCATTTTACACATGCAAGTATAGGAATACAGTATTCAAACGCCTTATCTACAAATTTTAGAAACCTTCCTTTATTTATTGGGACTAGAGCCCATTATCCTCAAAAATAACATGTCAAAAAATAACTACTAAAACCAAAAATACATGTTTTTATATCTACTCTAACTACCATAACTATCTCCAAGTAACCACTTGCAAGAGTGTTGCACATGACACAAACATTAAGATGGGTTATTCCATACAAGTGCAGTTTGAGAACATGTATCTAACATAAGGTGTCATTATTAACACTTCTTATTCATTTTAAAACTTTATGACTACTAGAACACTTCCTAAAACAACCATTTTATGAAAAAAAATCAAATTGGTGAGAAACTCCAATTTGAATATTTAACCACCCTAGTAACTCTCTACACATTTGGAAAGCATTCCAAAGTGAATTTTTAGACTCCTATCACTACCAAAAAATCCTAAACATGTATATTCACTTTAATTAATCAAAAAATTACAATCCTCTAGTTCTCATGAGTGATGATCCTGCATCATACTCCTAAGGGGAAAAGAAAATGAGGTTCTGAGAGAGTTTGCTAGCCATGAACCTTTTCAAATTGCTCTTTATGTCTTAGATGATATAATTATTTTTAAGTACAGTGTTTTCAATGAGTTTTGGCCTCTCAAAATTATCATGCTTCTGGTTCCAAGTTTCCCCCTTTAGTTTGTCTAAAATGCATTATGCCTTAGCTAAATTTATGTGTGGCAATTGATTTGCCCAACCTGTACTTGTTGTAGCCACTTAACTCATTATCTTGGTACTTATTGATTCATCTAAAACACTAAAAATAATTATCATATGTATACCATTGTGCAACTCTTGTTCATTTGCATGACTAGAACTGAGAAATTGAACTTATAGCTTGAGATAACCTAATTGTTGCTTCTTTATTTTATTCTAATTCCAACATTACTTCTTAAGTCCTATTTTTCCAACTTTTCCTAATACTCTCTTTGTTAACTATTATGTTTTTAAGACCTCATGTAAACCTTCTAAAAATAAGATAGAAAAAAACAAACCAACATCTTATTTAAAATGACTTACTTCTTCATCTTGTATCCAAATCACTCCTCTCTTTTGAACAACTGTTGTAACCTTACATATTGTCTCCAATGATTCAATTTGTGATTTCACTTATATGAGAAGGTTGAGATCATGAAATTTCAAGACATTCATTCCTTCCTTCATCTATTGTACCTACTTATTTTAGTCACTTACAACACCATGATCATGCTTTGAATAAGAATGTAGATATTGCTTCCATACCTTGAGTTGTTCCAACTACTTATCCTCCATTATGGCTGAATAATCCATCATTTTGACACTATGATGATTAAGATATATTTTCCATACTCTCTCTTTCAACTCATATGGGGCATTCCAACTACATTGATCTTGACTTATGTCACTTTTTCTTGATAGTGCTTCTTTAAATAACAATCGATGCATTTTCTATGTAAATCAATGTATAACAGTTGTTTGTAATCATCATCATACCTTATATCATGATGTAGTGTGTTACCCATTCTTCCAATCATATAAGGGATAGCTTCCAAACTGTCACATACCTCTATTTTAGTGTCTTGTCTTGGAAAATCAACATGAAACATTATTTTTGTGTCTTCACCATCAATCTCCCATAGGTCTTCCTTGGTCATGATGACCTTTTAAGCCTCTAAAACTTGTTCAACCTTAAATTTAAGTCATATCTTTGCATTTCTAATTTCCTAGTTTTACTATGACTTATCCACACATCACCTTTGTATACTAGAGACCTATCACTAATCAATGAATTAACATGCACAATAAGAGATTCAAAATATTTCATAAATGTACCTTGATCATATTTTTCTTTCATGTACATGTGTATCCCTTTGGCATTCCTTTCATGAGCTCTTCTCATCTTCCTAGCCTTTTATGGACCTTCTTCATGTTGCTCATCTTCTTGATTTGATCTCTTAGATTCTTGAATTGCAAGTTCACTCTCACACACACATAAGAATACAAATTCATTAATGAGATTTACACTACTTTGAGTGCCCCATAAATTCTTCCACTCAACATTGGCTTGCCCCTTGACATTGTATGGAGTTTTGTTACTTAATATGTTCCTAGCTACTCCTTGGGACTATAACACCATAACTAAAGTATCATGTTTCTTCTCACCTTCTTTGAGATTCTCCTTGTCATAATCTTGATCTTTCTTCTTCACATGAAGTTATAGTAATTCTTGATCTCAAACTTCTATGTCTGTCTTGCCTTAAACCTTTGTCTTTAGCTACAAGTCAAATATTCCAATGCATATTGCCTCTTCTTCTCTCTCACTTTGTTCTTTTGTAATGTTTTACATCTTTAGGCAGATTTATCCCTCCTTGTTCTTCACCTCTTGATTAATATTTGGCTATACATGATTATCCTTGTATTTTTTAACCTCAACCCCCTCTAACTTCCTTAACCCCAAGACTTGCTTGATGGTTGCCTTTGTGTAACCTGTATACAGATCATAAAATACATTGTTAACATCAAATTTTGGAGCCTTCATGGCTCTCTTTTTTACTTCCTTCTTGGACACTTCATTATCCAAATCCTCTTGTTTGGTTTCATTCTCAAGACACTTATTATCCATCTCAGTTGTGATTCCTTCCCCTCTTCTCCTTGTATACTCTCTAATTTCTTGGTTTTTGAGCCCCTCACTCTTACCTTTCATTTTTTCTACCAATGTCTTCTCACAAATATCACTTCCTCTATTCAACTTAGTGACCTCATCTAATAATCTACTCTCTTTTTAGCTATCTTCCATGTCCAACTTTGTGGACTCATACCTCTCCATACTCACCATCTCAAGACTACTTGTCTTCTCTTCCTTCTTGGGAGATTTGATCAAACTCATACTATCAAATACCTTACCAAATTACTATTTGATTTCCATTAACATCACTCTTTATTCCATTCTACCTGCATCACTTTTCAAAGGTAAAAGAACATGTGATAACCCATCTTTCTCTAAGTGCAAGTGTTTGCTTGTCCATTATGAATAGCCTTCCTATCAAATTGTCATGGCCTCCCTATTATAAAATGGAAAATATCCATGGGAATTATATCACATAAAACTTTATCCTTATATCTGCCTATATGAAATTCAACTAAACTTTGTTCACTTATCATGATTTGATGTTCTTCTTGAACCCATGTTACCTTGTAGGGATGTGGATGTGAAATCTTCTTCAATCCTAGATTTTGTAACATCTCTAAATACATAATATTATATGTAATTCCTCCATAAATCACCACATTTCAACACTTTCCCTTTTTTTACACCTACTTCTAAATAAGATTATCCTTTAAACTAGTTCTTGCACTTGTCCTTTCTATTGCAACAAAACTCTTTTCATGAGAAAAGATTCTCTTCTCACTTTTATAAGTTCTTCATGTTATCCTATTGAATTATGTTTACTATCCCTACTAATGTATGAGGGACATTCCATTACCCTATGTCCTTCTCTATTGTAATTCCAACATAGTCCTTAGAAAATTGGTCTTTGTCTATGTCTTTGGAACTATCATTATCTCTTACTCTATCAAATATAGATTGACTTACCTCATGTGGATGTGTTTGTGACCTCATAAATTATAGACTAATACAACTAATTTTTTGGCCTTATGGCCTCTTGGACTATTTCTCTACTCTCTTCTCCAACTGACCTTGACTGTAAAGGTTCCTCTTGACCTTGTTGTCCTTCATTACCTTCCATATTTACTATCTATAAATTTTATACTCTTTCTTAGAGAGTATTCTCAATGGCTTCCATCCTCATAATCAAAGGTGCAATCAGTTGTGTCATCTAACCCATCAATTTCTCTACCATGTTATCTTGATCTCTACTACCTCTATCTACCCTTTATTCCATGGGTCTTTATACCTAGTTACTTGCCTTGTAGTTGAGCTCTAAACATATGACATCAATCTCTCTTTTACTTGTAATGTCCTATCTTATTTTAAATAATCACCAATCACTCACCACCAAGATAAAACCTACTTTGATACCAAATGATGTAGAGATTGGTCAACACACTAAAAATTTCCTTCTTTGCTAATGTTCTCTCTCCTACTAAGGTTTATATACTCGTTTATGGGTTCATAACTACCTAGACTATCTTGTAAGGTTCATTATATTTGTAATGATATTATAGGGTCTATTAAAACCTCTCATTACATTGGTGTAACACTTAATCATTAATTTGTCTACCCTAGTAATGTCTTCCTTCACTTAATCATTTCCTTGTAGCCTTTTTCTTGGCTAAAACTGTATGTATGATTTCATACTATTGAGTTACTCAAAACCTTAGGTATTTTAAAATACCCTCTATCCTCCTTGACTTTTGTACGAAATTTAAAAGGCTAACTCCAATTAAAAGTCAAGTTTCTAGTCTTAATTTTATTTTTATTAGACCTAAATAGGCCTATTCAAGCCCTGTTTGCTCATAGTATCAAATAACCATCCGTACACATACTCATCAAAAAATCTTGAAAATACTTTAAAAATCACTATTATCCTCATAATCACCAAGTTTTAAGTGATTTCACTAGTGGAATCTTCTTTAAAGTGAATTTTAAATTCAAAATCTTAGTTTTAGGGTTACAGTCTCAAGATACACCTGAGAGCTCTTAATTTGAGACTTTGTGGTCTAGAAAGGTTTTTTCAGGTCTATGAAAGTTCCTTAAGATTTTTATCAACTATAATCACCTAATACAAGTGTCACTTCTTCTTAAAAAATCCTTTCTTCCAGTCTTTAACAACCTTCTTAGCCATACTACACACATAGTCACCTTTTATAGATTATAGAGACCCCTGTCATGAAGTTTTTTGGAATCCAAATCTAGTTTTTAGAATTGTTAAAGATAAGAAATAATTAATACACATATATAAACATTTTAATTTCATTTTTAAGAAACTATAAAACCTTATTTCAATGTTTCTTAACATTCTTGACTCACAACCGTCACACAGTCATGAATGTAAGGTCTGAAAGTGCGCTTTAAGAATTCTTTTTGGTTTCAAAAATTACAAACCCTATGCATTATTGAAAAGTAATGATCATAACTATATTACCGTTGTAAAATTATTATCTATGCACAAAGACTACTCTGTTCACCCTTTTTCACGTTCTTGGTTTACAATAAATATACAGTCACGTATGCAGGGCTCTTAAAACTCATTTTTGAGATTGAATCTTCCAAGAAAAGGTTGTAAAAATATTTATATGTTTGATATGATCCTCTACACACCTTATGGAATTAAAAATCACACCTACAAGAATCTTTGCAAGATCCCTTTTCAACACTTTGTGGACTAAGTGACTGTGCATACATACTCACAATAGGATTAAAGAAACTTCTAAACAAATAAATATGAAAGTGATCAAAAATGAACTTCACAACATTCCCAAAATAAGAAATAGAGTTACTCAACAATGTATAAACATTATAAACAAATTAGTATTAGTCCTTTTCCCTTTGATCCTTTTAAATAGTCTTTCTACACATGCAAGTATAGGAATATAGTATTCAAACACCTTCCCTGAAAATTTTATAAACCTTATTTTATTTCTTGGGACTAGATCCCATTCTCCTTGAAAATACCATGTCAAAAACTAACTACTAAAACCAAAAATACATGTTTTATATCTACTCTAACTACCATAACTACCTCAAAGCAACCACTTGCAAGAGTGTTACCCATGACACAAACATCAAGATGGGTTATTGCATACAAGTGGGGCTTAAAAACATGTATCTAACCTAAAGTGTCCTTATTAACACTTATTATTCATTTGAAAACTTTATGAATACTAGAACACTTCCTAAAACAACAATTTTATAACAAAATATTCAAATTTTCAAATTGTTCAAATTAGCGATAAAATATAGTTTGAATCTTTAACCACCCTAGTCACTCTCTAAGCACATGGAAATAATTCAAAAGTGAATTTTTAGACTCCTATCAATGCCAAAACATCCTAAACATTTATATTCACTTGAATTAATCAAAAACTTGCAATCCTTTGGTTCTCATGAGTGATGCCCCTACATCAAAAAGACTTGTTTCTAATTAAATGGTGTGCATAAAATGTTCCCTATAGCATCATCATTTAACTATCTCTCAAAATATATCCTTTTGTTGATTTGAAGATGATTGAATTACTTTAGGGCACCATTGAGCTTCTTTAGACTTAAACTTTTAAAATAGTTTAAAGACCCAATTTCTTAACATCAACTAAAGAATTAAACTTTCTATAAAGCATTAAGCCTGAGATTACTTAATTGATATAAAAATAGAATATTATCTTTTTAATGGAAATCAAAATTAAATTCAACAATATATACTAGTTTAAAATATTCAATTCTTCAAAAAAAAAAATAGAAATAAATCCATTTGGAAGCATTTACACTTTATCAAGTTGTGTATGAATATGTATGAGAAGGAAGAGATATAAAAGAATGTGTTAATTTGTGGAAGGTTGATAGATATTAAATACTTTATTTTTCAACAATTTTTACTTTTCATTAAATAAAATTAAAAATATTAAATATTTATGCTATTTAATGTTATATTTTTTAAATACTAAATAAATTATAAAAATATTGGATACTTTATTTTTTAATGATTTAAATACTTTAATTTTCAAAATAAGAATAATTTAATAAAATATTAAATTAAAATATAAAGTGAACAATATTTAAAGTAAATTGTTTAATTTTATTTTAAATTTATAAAAAAATAAATAATAAATTAAAAAAATGGATTAAAATATTTTTAATGGGGTAAGTGCATCTTCAAATTGAGGAAAGTATAAAAATGGGCTTCTCCAATTTTGGCCAATCATAATCCATTTCAATGGTATGTAAAAATATAACTTGAGTGTGTCAATATCAGATGTTTGTTGCAAGACCATAATTGTCTCTTTCTCAAATGAGATTCTTCTCTTTTCTTGAATCTAAGAATAATGAAGCCAAGGCCACAACATTGAGGTAAGGTTTAAAACTAAGTTTGGCTAAGGGAAACTCAAATCTTGTGGTGGAAGGGGACTTTACGATTCTAATTTTATCATTGTGAAGAAAACAAAGACACCTAATTATAAGCTTGATTTCATTCTCTACAATGTTCAAGATATTATCAAATCCTTCTTCTCTTTTACATTCGAACACTTTTCTTAGAAATACAGTTATATAATAAACTTGTTGGTTAATGTAATGGTAAACCTAATCTTGATCTCCTCTATACATAATTTTAAACCTAATAATTATCCTAACCTCAATGCATTTATAATTCTAAATAACCTTGTTATCTATGGATTATCAATAATTTATTTGATTTAACTTTTATAATTTTTTTTCAAATTCCCTTTCTCTACTTCATCCTTAAATTTTAAATTATCATGAGGATTAGTTTGAGATATTAGAGTAATGATAAAATGGGGTGGAAAGCATGTGGTTGATGGAGGAGATGTGCCTTATATGAAGACATGACATTGGAATTTGATTAATGTAATGGCATACGAGATTACTAGAGACCAGCAACAAGTTGGATTGGTTTCCAAAAAAATAGCTTAATAAATATTTAAATTAGATGATGGATGCATCTTATCTTAAAAAATAGTTTTAGGGGTGGAAAAAATGAGCGAGCTACACTCACGAGCCACCATTGTTTTGGATTTTCAAGTGAAATTGAGAAGTGTGGTGTGGAACTTGAGATTTTATGAATAATTCTTAGGTTTGCAAGGTGAATTGAATATTTAGGTGCCAACTAAGAGTGACGCTCACCACAAAGGTTAAATTTGATGCACTATGAATAGATGATCACACTAACTTAGGTTTTTAGAAATTTAATATAAACATTTCATTCAATATGTGAATTTTGAGTTACATGTATTATGTTATGTAATTGGTCATTTTTAATTTGGATTCTTTTTACATTTAAAGATAGTTGAAGGTTATTTATAAATTTTTAGAGAGGTATATTTAGATATGTGGATATGAATTTTTCTTTTTCTTTTCTTTTTTTTTCTTTGATTATTTAATTTAGTTTATTAGAGATCCCCTCCTTAACATTGTCTAGATTGATCTCTACATCAACATATTTTATAAATAATGCATACTCCTATCTAAATTTTTGTATTTAAAAATTCCTCCTTATTCCCTTATAAAATGGTTTGTTTTCAAATATAATTGTTCAATTTAATAAATATGGAAAATATAAAAATGAACTATAGTTCTAAGATTTTAATTTGTTAGATTGTTTTTTGTTTCCCCTTCCCATAGACCAATGGACCATGGGTTTGTATTTCTCTCCCAATAACATGTTAGCATCTATCAAGATGTTGGACAATAAGTAAAAGTACTATTTTCTAGTTCCCAAAGTTTGGAATCATGTTCTTTATTAATATTTCCTTATAGCTTCATGTGATGACAAAATTTTGTAGTGCTTTTGTGCACATTGGGATGTCTTTTCATGTGTCAAACTTTTCCATTGGTCTTTTTGGAACATGTTTATATATATATATATATATATATATATATATATATATGCTCTTTTCTGGGTGTAGGCTTTGTTACAATTTTATTTTATTTATCATATTTTTTATATTTATAAATTTTAAATTTTAGAGTTTGTATAAATAAGAATATTATTAAACAAAAAAAGTGTCATTTAAATTTAAAAAAAGTAAAAAATCATTTTTTATTAAAAACATAAAGAATATAAAAAATAAATTTAAATGTAAATTTCATTCTCTCTTTTCCCAATGATTGAGATCTATCATTTTTTTCATATATATTTAATTTATATTCAATTTTTTTCTTAAAAGTTAATAATTATGTTATATAAAATTAAAAAATTAAATAAAAACTTATATAAAAAAATGAGTTATAAAATAGAGATGAATAGTGCAAAAAGAATGTAATATCAATTTCTACACAGTCTTCTTTTCGTAAAGAGAAAATTTAATAAATTATTATTATGATTTTAAAAAATTAATATTATTTTATTTTATTTCAAATTAATTGTATAAAAAAATTAAATGTATTTATTTATATTATTATAGTACTTGCAAAAACTCCATAATTCCTCTATAAATTTGAGAGAATTCTCTTAATATTTTAATGACTTAAAAAGTGTTCAAGGTTTTCAAACTGTGAGATATGGAAACCATAAGGAAAAAAAATATACATGATATTTATATTGGTTATATCATGCCTCTTCTAACCTAAAATGATCCCCTTTCCACCCTTGACCAATCTATTAGCATGATTCACAAGTATCGTCAATTCTTGTATGCTAAATTAGGCACATCGATTTAGTTCATTAAGATGGGAAAGATTTGAAAAAATTCCAATGATAAATTTTTATGGCCTTTATTTAACAAGGGATCAAGTGTCTTATTGATACTAAATCCTTAATCTACCTTGAATTTTGAAATGGGAAAAATAACATTATTTTAATTTTTGTGTTATAAGAATATGGAAAGAATATTATACATAAGAAGACATTGACATATACAAAAAATTATTTAATAATTATTTAAAGTAATGTAGTTCATAGAGAAAAAATATTAAAACTCAAATTTATTGGAAAAATATGTATACCACCCATTATACGGAAGAGGGATAGAAAATTGGGATGGATATTAAAAAATAGATGCATATAAATAATATAAATGTGGATATCTAAAGGTAAAAAGTAGGGTTCAAATGAACCTTGTAACTCATCACATTAAAAAAAGGCCTTCAATATTAGGAACCTCACTCTCATATAATTGAAAAATACTGAATGACTCATATGTTGACTTTAATATATTGATTACATATAATTCCTTTTATGGAAGGAATAACTCTGAATTATTTGCCACTTCAATGGGGATACCTCTTTAAAAACAATGCTTTATTACAAATAATTTCTTGGATACCTTACAATGGCCTTTGCTCATTTATTTATACTATCATAATCTACCAAAGTCTTTATTATTATGCATGTAGTATTAAAATACTTATTCACTATTCTATTAGTTATACTACTAATCTATCCCTTCCAAGGTATATTACATTCCATCCCCTTTAAATATGTTTCACTCTCAAAAAATTATAATAAATAGGAGGACCAAATGAAGGCCAGATAGTACATATAAAAATAAGTTGAAGACCAGATAGAGGCACATCCATGTATCTTTTTTTACTTTCACTTCTTTTGCATATGCTCGAATATGAACTTGTACATCAGCAGGGTGAACATGAGCACTATAAATTAAGGTTGAAGTGAAATTTGAAGCATGATGATCATATCCTCAAAATAAGAGAAAGGATGCTCAAAATAGTTAGCCTAATAAGCCAATAAAAAGATACATTCCATCCCCCTTAGCATTTTTATATGATAGATTTAAAGCTTCAATTTCTTTATTAGGCTCTACGGTGGCTATTGTTAGGCCCTATTGTGGTGTATCTAGTGATAATTTAGATGCTTTTGCTTCCATATTAGGTTCTTCAGGTGTTATTATTGCCCATCCAAGATCTATTAGTGTTAGTAGGAGTGTAATCAAATAAGACTCAATGGCATCTGCAAAGACATTTAATGGCCGAGAGAGGTGGTGTTGTGCTAGGATGCTGGAAGGAAGATGTCTTGGAGAGTTCCCAATTGATACGGTCTTCAGTGAGCTTGGTTAAGCCTCATGCTTACATCATGGATTGAAGTTTCCACATTTGAACCTCTGCTCGAATATCCTCTTGAAATCCATTGATGAAACCGTGTTAAAAGAATTCATCATATAGACCTATAATCTAATTAGTAATGTGTTCAAATATTGATTGTTATTCTTAAATTGTGTTAGTTTGATGAAGTGTACCCAATGCTCTACATAAAATATAAATCTACATGATAACCAAAATATGGACTCAACAATTAAAAACATTTTTTCTTTCTTTTTCTTTTTTTTTAAATTTTTTATTTTTTACAAACCAGCATTCACTAAAACTATGATAACTTTGACAATACAAAATTCAAACTATTATGGAAAGATGGAACAAAGGCACACCAAACCCATAACCTATTTGGCTCAATTTGCTACTTTTTATGACCAATTTTTAAAAAAAATAGTCAGATTTATTTGATAAAAAAATAAAATTCTACACTTGCAATTGTAAAGAAATAGGAGATCTAGCTTCATATGTCCAATTGGATCCACAAATCTTGTATTTTTAAAAACATAATCTCCTAATAGATATACAAAAATACCTCTCATACACAAACCCAAACCATAATTTCTATCCACTTTCTGATCACCAGGATTCTGTTAAGGCAAGGTGAGAGCATATAGTGAACAAAATTACAAATTTATAATTCACTCAATCTTCTACAAAAAAAATTACAAAAAAATGGCCCTTGAAAGTGATCAAATACCAGATGTTAGGAACCTCACTCATATATAATTGAAAAATACTGAATGACTCATATATTGACTATAATATATTGATTACATACAATTCCTTTTATGAAAGAAATAACTCTGAATCACTTGCCACTTCGAGGGGGATACCTCCTTAAAAGCAATACTCTATTGCAAATAGCTTCTTGGATGCCTTACAATGACCTTTGCCCATTTATTTATACTATCCTAATCTACCCAACTCATTATTATATATGTGATATCAAATTACTTATTCACTATTCTATTAGTTATAATACTAATCTATCCCTTCTTAGATATATTACATTTAATGAGTGTTAGCTAAATTTGTCAGTTAAGTATTCTATTTTCTTTATTTTGAATAACTGTATTTACATTTATGTTGTATTTTTTGTTGATTAAGTAGTATATTTTTTCATATTTTTCCAGTATATGATATTTGAATATAGATTAACTGAAGAAAATGTTCAATACTTATATGTGTGTGTGTAGATTGTTTATTTCCATATATTTTTTCTTAGTTAGTCATTTTTATTCATTCTTATATATTATTATATTATTTCTTTTCTTCTTTTAGGAATCCAAGATCTAAATTTTACCACCTAATGATCACATCCATGTGGTAATTGAGGAAGGTTTGACAACACTTCTGAGATACATCAATGTTTCAAAAAACATCAAATTAAATATTATTTTTAAAAATAATTGAACATTTTATCTATAATTATTATATTATTTTTATAAAAAATTAGGATTTAATATTTTTTCATAATTATCTATATATATTTTTATAGGATCATTGGGCACCTCTTATAGTATAACTCATGTATTTTATTTACAAATATTACTATATTTCAACTGCGTCCTTTTATATTTCAATATTAAGTTATAATATTTTTTTTTAAGGCAACAAGACATTGAAACAAGGATGATCATGAAAGTGAGGACTATTAAGATGATGATAAGGAATGTTGATGGTGGTATTGGTAGTGGTGTTGCTACTGCTACAAGTGCCATTGTAAATGATGATAAGAAGAAGAGAATATAAAATTAAAAATACAAATTTATGTATTTGGATTTACACGCATAGAGTATTTTTTATATTAATTGATATATATATATATATATATATATATATATATATATATATATATATATATATATATATATATATATATATATATATAGTTTGATGTTTATTGTGGATGTGCTTTGAAATTTTATGTTAAGCAATTTAAAATATTTATTTATTTTTTCTAAACTATTTTTTCATGCATTAATTTTTTATATTATTTAAATTAATTGTGATGATAAAAATTATTATATAATTAGATTTTAATTGTTAATTGCTTGAAAAAAAAAATTAGATGTATTTTGTATATAATTATTTAATCTAAAAATAATAAATTATATTTTTATCCACTTTTAATTTATTATATTTTTTTAATGAAAATATAAAATTATATATATATATATATATATATATATATATGAATTGTGATTCAAAATGTATAGCTATAAATGACATGGATATTTAAAAATGTGGGTAATGATGTAACATAAATAAATATTTTTTATCACACAAAAAATAATAAATAAAAATTTAAAAGTGAAAAATAATTTATTTATTTTACACAAAACATAATGATATAGTTTTCATTAAAAAAATTCCTAAAAATCGCTATTAGAAATGTGAATATTACGTTAACCACAAAAACACATTTTACATCACACAAAATCCTACATCAGTAAAAAAAAAAATTACATTTAAATATGAATCAAATGTAAAAATTCACTTTAATAAAACTAATGTACCATAAATATTGTTCACATTCATCAATGCACTCCATTAACTAAAAGTTGGGAGTATTATATCTCTCATTAGAATTAATTATAAAATCAAATATATATTTAAGTATGTATGGATTATCATTTATGTAGATGTGGTCATATATTCTTCTTGCATTTATTCATCCATCTATATCATATTTTAATAGAAACATTAAATTTTTACATATGCATGTGAACATATTAGACTTGTATTTTTTTCTAAATTATATTCTATGAATGGATACTATGATCATAAAATGAAAAGAGTGTGTACTTTATTCTCAACTCTCTTTTTTAATCAATTTTTAAACTAATTAATATGAAAACTCCAAATATTTTATTATATTTAATTAAAAGGCATATCACATATGTATGATCTATGAAATAGAATGATACATTAACAATAAGAAAATACTTATCTAAAAATCAAATTTTATATACCTTATACTTATAAATATTTTTTACAAATTTTTAACATAATTTAAAAACTAATGAACTTCTTAATTTTTAAACTATAATTCTTATATTATTTCTTTTATCTTTATTTAAAATATATTTCTAACCAAATCAAAGTTCCCACCTCCTATATGAATACTCTCTGCATCATCATCTTTAGATTTACTATGTATTATACCATGTAAATATGCCACAGGGTCCCATGCTAAAGGACTTACCCAATCACTTTATATATTTGGAAAAAATAATGATTTAGAAATATTAATTTGCAATAAAAATAAAATGTTGTTTATGTAGTTATTTTTGGTCCTTGAAATACATTGTTTAAAAATAAGTATCAATATTGATGGAATTATTTGATGTAAAGATTTTGATTTGAGTATTTTTTCTGAAGCTGAAGTGTCATATAGATAAATAATACTATACATATATGGTATTCATACTAAATGAAGGTCCTCAAATATCTATAAGAATTTATAAAAATAAAAAGGTATATTCCACAAAACTTATAGTAGATAAGACTCCTAAATATAAAACACTCCATTTTTAGAGTCTAGAAAACACAATTTACATATACAATGATCATGTAGTAGGTCATGGGAAATTTTCATTTAGAGTTGATGAGAACATTTTTGGAAGTGGGATAAAAGGATCCTTAAGCAAGATCTCAGTATCTTTTTCATGTACTCAAGAACTCAAATTTGATCCTCATGGAAGCACACATAAAATTAAAACCAATAAAAAATTATGGTTTCAAAATTTCTTTTAGATTAATCCATATAAATTTACCTATATTAATTTTTTATTTATTGAGCTGAGAAGAATTGATATAATACCCATGAGGAGGGAACCTCTCTATATCGATATCCAACTTCTAGAAAAAGTTCATAACTCTTGCACACCAACAAAATTTGCATCCTTGTTTGGTAAGTTGCATATAAAATTGAAGTGCCAAATAAAAATACCTATTATGACTAAAGAAAGTATCTACCATGCATTAGAGCTATGCAACATAGTGATAATGTATAAAATTAAAGAAATAAAGAGAGGACATACACCAAACTCTGTAAGAATAATTGAGTGAGGAACCATTCTTTTGGCTCAAATGCACTTTGATAATGTGGGATGAAAATTATTTCCATATGATTGAAATCATTTTTCCTTGAGTATGGACCCCAATCCTCACATCCATATAAAAATGTAAGAGGTGTATATAATTTGAATATTTCTCCATATATATTTAAATTTGAGGTAAAAATATTGTCTTTCCAAGGATGTCAATGATGCATATCCTTTGTTAAGTCTTATGTATATTGTAGGGATAAGGCTAACATGTAGTCTAGAAAAAATCACATCCATGTAGGTGTAAGAGTTCACCACATTCACCTATTATGATTTATATCTCAAATTGATTGCAAATATTATTTTCTTGGTTAAATTAAATTCCATAATTTTTGCCTTTGTAAGATTTACTTCAAGGCAATTTTTATCACAAAAAATTCTTGATACATCAAGATAATTTTGAAGATCTATAATTAAGTGAGAAATCAAAATAAAGTCATTTTTAAATAATAAAATAACAATGCAAATCCCAAAATTACTAAATATACTAATACCATCTAAAATTTTCAAGATAATATCATCTAAGTCATCATTATAGAGCCCAAAGTGTGTAGGTGAAAGTGGATATCCTTATTTCATACATATGATGCTACATATGCTATCTATAGTTCCCTTTTTGTATGACTTATATGAATATGAATATTATTAATAATATTTAATAATAACCATAATATGGTAATAGGAGTGTAATAAAAGTGCTTTTCAAATAAGAATGTATAATAGAAAAATGAGATAAAATGTAAAACATAAGAGTTAAGTTTTTAACATATTTGTCTTAGAAATTCATGACTATTGAGTAGGATAATGGGTCTTTTTACATATTTGAAATTGAGGTTGAAGAAAAGAGTCTTAAATTGAACCATGAAACTAATGAACCCAAATACTATCAAGGTAAAAAAATCAATAGATGTAGTACACAAAACTTCTAAAATAATAGCTTATATTGATTCATATCTAATGGATAAAATAATTACATATAATAGCATAAATAAACTTCAACTTAGAATTAGAGTTAAAATGAAAAATTTAAAAACCTTAAAAAAAAAAAAAAACTTGACCTGCTATTTATAGCAGTTGTTAATTTTAGTAAGTTTCATATGCAAGCTCACACATCTCTTAAAATCTTCTTGTATCTCCTATACACTAAAATTAACCTAACCGATGAATTTTAATTATAGTTCATTTTTGGTTACAAAAATATGCTAATTCTAAAAATAGAAAAATTTTGAAAAAATATTAAAATTTAGTTTTCGACCTTTAGATGGTCATGTATGGCCTATAAAAAGTTTTTAAAATATTTCTAAGTGGATAGGGCAACAATTTTATATATGGTCATTTTGGCACAAACAAGAGCTCAAACAAAATTACAGATCAAAAGTTACAACCTTTGAAAGTTTGAGATCCGCATTAGAAACAAAGACTTGTGAAAACAATTCTTAAGAAGGCCATTTTGTTTTGGGTCATATTTTTGATAAATAAAATTAATACACATATTTCATCTTTAAAAAAATATATTATATAAAATTTCACTTGTGTAAATTAAAAAATGATATTATTTTGCTTTCACACTCAAACAGAGGTCTTAAAAATGAGCTTGATGTGTTGAGAGAATTTTGTGATAAGAATAACCTTAAAGTAAATATAAAAAATTAAAAATTAAAGGGAATTGGTGGGGGTAAATGGGGGTTTTAAGTGGATATATATTTTTTTGAAAATAATAAACCTCGACTTGTACCAATTATTTGAGATATCTACACTCATAATTTTAAGTTGTCATAGGAAGATGAGTTGTATCATTTTGAGTCTCATTACTAAACTTTTTTTTTTAAAAAATGGTTCAGTATAAGTAGGTCAAACATCATAAATTCAAAGAGGTGTTACTATTTTTTAGAAAACTTATACTAGATAGTTGTCCAAGCACCCCACCATTTTTTTAGCATCATTTACTTTTTATTTAAATCCCTTGGTAGAAAGCTAGGTAAGATCATCTAGTTTGTAACTTATATATTTTTAAAATTAATTAATGATTTTTTTTTTTACTAATTTCACTAGTATACCCTAAAATATGATAAAAATGTATAGTCTTCTGTGCATCCCCCTAACTAGCTCAAAAAACATCAAAAATTAGATTTTTCCCTTTTTAATGTGTATATAATTAGGTCTAGTTTGCAACCATATAATTTTTTTGCTAGTTTGGATGAATGAATCAAAAGATACACAAACAAATATGAACTTGAATAATCATGACATATAGCTCTACAAAAGACATATTTAGTCGATAAATATAAATAACAACCTTAAAGCAATAAAAATAAATAAACATATATATAGAAAGATGAAACTTAGTCAATGTTATAGTACTATTTTCAAGCAAATTTTGATAAAATGGATAGTGTCTAGTATGGGAAAAGTTGATTTTTGTTATTTTTGGTATAAAACAAGCATTGGTTGTGTGTGTTATAGGTCTATGACTGAGGCTCAGAAATCCAAGACATTATTGATCCTTAAGGCATGTGCTTTAAAATTCAAATATAAGAACTACATATGTGGTATGTACTGCATATGCAAAACTACCACATATGTGAAATATTTTACTACTAGTCTTTAAAACTGTGTGCATAGTTTTAGTCTATAGAATTTCATATGTGGTATTATTGTTATAAAACTACCTATTCAGAATAGTTTAGGATTAGATTACAATGCATGGTATAGAAATAAAATAAACATTTAAGTATAAGTTTACATTTAGATATGGACATTTAGTTTCTTATATTTTATTTATATACTTTTAGGATGTTTGAGAGTGGTTTCAGACCTGTAGGAGTTATAATTTAAATTTTAGGTTTTGGAGGATCCTATCATATTTCATACTTGATTAGATTATAGGGTTTCAAGGTTTCAAAATTTTAGGTAGATATTATAGGAGGTATTAAGGTTGTATAAAGGGATGTAGGTATGATATAATAATATGAAAACATCTCTCACAAAGTGCTACAATTTGATTCCACCCCATTCCCTTTGCACCCTTTAAGGTATACACTCAAGGAGAAATGTATTGGTGAGCCCCTAATGCATATAGGAAGCATCTAATACACAAAGGCATACATAATATGATTTCTAATTATGGGGTACATTTCCAACAACAATCCAATAGAGAAAAAACATGCATCACTTCTTTCACTATATAGGTCATGGATATTTTAGCTATATTTTGATAAATTTAAGCATTAGTCAATTAGGGAAATTAGTGATGTGATTTGGGCCAAATTGATCCATGTGAACCTAATTATTAGTCTAAATGATGTTAATTGGGGATTAAAAAATTATTTAAGGGTTTAAAGAGTTTATGATTTAGGGTTTAGGGATTAAGGTTTGAGGCATATGGTTTAAGGTATTGAGTATAGGGTCTAATCGTGAAGGTAATTGGGGCTAATTTGAGCTCATTAAACCTACTTATGACTATAAGATTTTATTTTGGGCATAATTAGCTCCAATATCATCATAGGCTGAGCTAATTAGTTAATTGGGATAATAAGTGATGCAACTTGGGTTGTTGGCCCCAAATTTTGGATAAGTATTATCCATTTTGGTATAAAATCAACATGGCATGGAAGAACCATGGTGCCGAACTTGATAGGAACATAAACATTATGGCATGGAACCAATAGGGCATGAAAGGATAATAGTGATAAAGGAATAGTGAAAGAGGACCCAGTCAGAGGAGAATGAGTCATGAAGAACTGAGAACATATAACTCAAAATGGAAGCAAAAGACTAGGGGAGCATGTGTGAAGTAGGAGAAGTTATAAAATGATTCATATGGGTCACCCATACCTTATTCATAGGAAGTATTACACCAACCAATAAGGATAAGAACACTTGGTAGAAGAGATCTAGCATAGAGTGAGGATATAGGGAGTGAAGAGGCTCAATTCTTTAGGAAGAACTAGTTGATTGAAAACCATGACTCTCAGTCTATTGAGAGTCCATTGATGATTTACTCTGGTCATTAATGTTGTAAATACTTGGTCAAGGATAAACAAGTATAAATACCTCCATTTCAATCACTATGATGATGGAATTTTTACCTTTTTATGTTGAAGTATAATATATGAGTGCTAGTCATTATATCATTTCTATTGTTCATGATGAATGAATGTGCTATGCTAAATAGAGCGTAAGGATTAAAATTAAGTATGCAATATAATCTGTCTCTTATTTTTCAAAGTAATAACTTGACTAAAAATTGCAATAGTCTGTGTAATCATGATGATTGAGTTTGGTAATTCTAGAAATAAAATAGTTTACCTATGCTTTTATATAGTAAACATTTAAATACATAAGAGAAAAGAATATGAATAAGATACTAGAACTATGCAATAAAACCTATGAGAATTGGTCTTTTACTATGTGCTTCAAGTAAGTACATAAGACCACAATCTTGCATGAAAGGGCATGTATGTTAGCTCATTAGGCTAGACTCCAATGCCAAAGCTATAACAATATTAAAAAACCCCAACATTTTGGTTCCATTACTAGGACCCATGGTGATTTTTGCTCAGTCATGGAAAATGTTTGAGTTCATCAATCATGAGAATATAGAACAATGGATTACCAGAGTTGAAGATAATTTTGTAGTTCCCTATCATGAACCAAGATTCTCTACATGGTAGTGGGTAGAGTAGAATATCTGTAGTGCATTTTATGAAACTTTATTTGCTAAAATCCTAGTTCACCTACACACTTGGCTCTTTGCATATGCTCAAAGATAGTCCTAACACCTTGGGAGAAGATATATCATTGAACCCTAGAGTGATAGATAGATTTAGCATGACTTGGAACCTATGGAACAGAGCTATTAACATTTGGTGGAAAGGAGTTTTGAATAGCTACATTTTTAAGTATGTTGTAACCACCTATTCATGTCTTGAAGAAGCCAAGTTCCAATTCCTTTGAGAACTACATGGTTGTTACATTAGACATTTTGCCTTAGAAATTAAGAAGTTATTTGTTGACTTGAGACTCGAGACTATCAATAAAGAGCTAGATATTTTTGTGCATGATCCATATAATTGGGAAGGGAGTAGAAATGGGTTGGTAAAATATTATGGGTTCAGAATGGTATCTAATTAGTGAGCATTGCAGAAGTAGTATTATGATGAAGCTCAATAAAGGATTATGGGAATCAGTGGTGTGAGAAGGGACCGAAAAAACTTAGGAAGTGTTGTTAGGATCCATAGAGAAGTAAAGACACACAAAAAGGACCCTGTCACTTTTATTCCATGCCCTATGCTTCTAATATCATACGAAGGAGAGATAAGTTGGATGGTAGGAATCGAATAACCAAGTCTAAACCAACCAAGATCCCTAACCATAGTGCATGTTCATGCTCTTAAATTAGATGAAATACACATACATAATTGGGACACATACAATTTGGAATCAGATACTAAGCCAATAAGAGGTAATGAAACTCAGCAATTTGACATACATATAGACTTAACACTTTACTTCCCCCTTCAAAGGAATTACATGGCACAAATAGGGATACTTGGAGGGCTTGGCCCATAAAGTAGATATAATATAGTCCCAAGTATGGTTAATCAATTAGCTACCACACCCCATATCACAAGCGCTACTAGTGGAGGCATTGAAAGTAGACTAGGTGGAAACACAATAGGAGGTAGTGGACTTCCCCCTTAACAGATACTGACTAGAGGTTATCAATAACCACCAACTTAGGCACCTCATCCAAAAAATTTATATTACAAAATAACACTTCACTTACCAAAATATTAGGAAATAGAGAATGTATCTGAGCACATCCACAAATGTGAACTTATTTAGAGAGCGTGAGGCATTACCTCTTCTAAGCATAAGGCCACACAGTTTGTAATTATGATATTGGAGCACATGCACAAATGGTATATAAATTTTAACCCATAAAAATTGGTGGTTGATTATGATCAACTTAAAGCAACCTTCCTTTAGGAGTTTGACATTCTCGAATTTCAACAATAAAGCATAGCTGCACTGAAAGACATCAAATAGAAATTTATTGAAAGTGTACGTGATTCTGATGTAAAGTAAGATGTTCTTATAAAATTTATATTTTTAAATCAATATTGTACAACATGAATAATGGTTCATGGTAGGTTTTTTACTTCCTTGTTGATGAACATTATCTCAAAAGACTTTCACTAGACCACAGGAAGCCTTAGAAGCTGCCCTATATGTTGATGTAGTTGGAAGTGTCAATATAGGGATCAGTCCATTTATGTAAGTTTAGATATCATCCATGACATAAAAACTTGAGAAGTTAACATCTAATAGTGTGCATGATACATGCAACAGTGTTTGGTGCACTAAATTTGAATCTAAAGGGCATGCATAGATCAACTACCCATGTGATAACATTTGCATAGTACTTAAACAAACCTATGAAATATATCACAAAGAACATGATGTACACTCTTATCCTCTTCTAAAGTGAGAAACACACACTAAGGTGTCTGAGTATTATAATATATGTGATGTTTACACTCATGACACTAATGATTGTCAATTGATCAATGACATCCATAAAGCATGAGCACATGGCATGTATTAAACATCCTTAACAAATAATCAAGATAATGTTGGCTATCAAGGTTAAAAAAGAGTATACAAATGAGGAGTTAGTAGTTTCCCACCCATGACATCTTAAAAATGTGGATCCCTAGACCACTATTAAAGAGATTGTCTAAACTACCCTACATGTGCTTTCTATAAAAAGGACCACCAGATGGAAGAGTGTTCTAATTTGTATGTAGATATTACTAAGGAGTGAAATGAAAAGGGTGATATCATGATACAAGTTGAAAAATCACATTGGTGCATGTGTTCAGGCACCCTAACTATCCGACAAGTGAATATTACCATGCATAATAGATAATCTCAATCTATCTCAAATTCTACTGAAAAAGTTCAACATGAAGAACCATGAGCAAGAAAGTATCCTGATGCCCAATAGCATAAGGATTTCATCCAAGATATGATGGCATTATTATAAGAACTTCAAGGAGAGATTCAATCACTTAAATGCAAAGAATAATTTTAGTGTGTTTCTATACAAAGGGTAGCTAAAACACAAAATGTGGTGCATGATGACTTCCAAGAATTATGCAAGTGCATGATAGATGAGTACATTGCCCCATAGTTGAGCACTTGGATTAAGAATCAAGCACAAAAACCACACAATGCTTAACCTTAAGTCACTTAATAGAGTAAATATCATCACTTGAATCATGATCATAGGCAAGACACTCTTATTACCTTATCTCCCCTAGAAGATAGAGATATTAGTCAATGCTTCCATTGATCGATGGTTAATCAAGGACATACTAGTTGACACTAGCACAAAATTAAATTTCCTTACCAAAGATGCCTAGCAAAAAATGGCTAGTCTAGTATTGCATCTATCACCTCACATGTGTTCATGGCTAACAAGACTCATGCTTTACCAATTAGTGTCCTCAAGAATGTCATGGTTGAAATACTTGGAGTACCTTTCAAGGTAGATCTTGAGGTTCTTAAATTAGCTAAAGTAGATGAATTCCCATCTATGTTGGGATGGCCCTAGTACTATGAAAATAATTCAGATCTCAGTTTTAAGAAATGGTATATTAGTTTTGATAACATTGACCAGTGTGTTGTTATTCCCTTGGATCAAACATAGGGTCCCCCTTATATAGAACCCATCAATGTAGAAGAAGACATTAACCACATCTACAATGTCACTATTATTGGATGGTGGAGCTTGATATTATTATAATGCCCAGTTCCTGACAGGGGGGTATGGGGGGCAATAACAATTTTTTAAAAAAAAGTATTATAAAATATTGTAATTTCATAGTAAATTTGGACCGTTCACTATTAGGTTGCAGATCTAATGGTAAAAATTATGTTTGTACATTTTTTGCCTAATATGTAACCCACCTTTGATATGAGGGCATTGTAATCATGGTGGCATACTATATGTGACTGAAGAGGATATTGCAGTGGATGTGTTGCAAGTTTTTACCTTCATTTGTTAGACTGAATAAAGAGAAGAACTAGTTGTTTCTATGTGGATGTAACCCATATTAGGTAAACCACATTAAATTTGTGTCTATATTGTATTATGTTTTTTGCATTTTAATTAAGTCTTTATTTCATTAATATTGCTCTATATTTTATATTACTAACAATTGGTATTAGATCCAAAGGTTTATTTGGTAGATAAACTCATAAGAAAAGAGGTTCTTAGTTCAAGTGAGAGCAATGATAGAAGAAGGCAAGTTTAAGTTCAAAAAGTTCAGTAGCCAAAACTACTAGCTATGGAAAATGAAAATAGAGGACTATATATATTAAAAGGATATTTTCCTACCATGGGTGGAATAGAAAAGAAATTGGCAAGTATAAAGGATGAAGATTGGGAGGTTATTGACAGAATGGCATTAGGAACAATACAGTTTTGCTTGGAATTATTTGTGGCCTTTAAT
Source organism: Torreya grandis (assembly GCA_037957365.1). NCBI lineage: Eukaryota > Viridiplantae > Streptophyta > Pinopsida > Cupressales > Taxaceae > Torreya > Torreya grandis. The sequence goes on from JARHVA010004217.1 coordinate 566,198, forward strand.
ATTTCAAAAGAAAAGACAATAATGGATGTGATAAAGGCTTTGGATAGAGTGTATGAAAAACCCTCAGCCTCCAATAAGGTATTTATTATGAAGCATCTATTTAATCTAGAAATGTCAGAAGATGGGTTTATTGTTGATCATTTAAATGATTTTTACATGATCACAAATAGGTTAAGTTTTGTAGGATTAAATTTTGATGATGAGGTTAGATCTCTTTTGATTTTGTGATCATTGATAAAAATATAGAATGGCTTGGTCATGGTTACAAGTAATTATATCTCTGGTTCAAACACTTTAAAGTTTGATGATGTTATTGGTGTTATTCTTAGAGAAGAAATGTGACAAAAAAGCATAGGTGAGACATCATGTAATTCTTTAACTATGGCAAATAGGGGAATACAAAAGGATAGAGGAAAGGGCCTAGGGAATAATGGTAAGTCTAAGAAGGGTAGATATAAATATAGAGGAATGTTAGTGTGTTGGATTTATGGAAAGAAAGGACACCTGAAAAAAGATTATTGGTTTTGAAAAGGAAAACAAGGAGATGGACAACAAGATAAAAATTAGGAAGTAAATGTATCATGTGATGTGTTACAAGATGCTTTAATCCTTTCTTTAGATAACATTAATGATTCTTGGGTGTTAGATTCAAGAGCTTCATTTCATGCTACACCCCATAATAAATATTTTAAAGACTATGTTCAAGGTGATTTTGGATAGGTTTATTTGGGTGATGATGAACCATATAAAGTTATAGGAAAGGGTAAGATACAGATAAAATTATATAATGGAAACAAGTGGTTGTTGAAAGAGGTGAGGCATGTTCCTGAGTTGATAAGAAATCTAATTTTAGCAGGACAATTGAGAAGTGATGGATGCACAATTACATTTGTAGAAACTTCATGTAAGGCCACTAAAGGATCATTGGTAATATCAAAAGGAGATAAGATAGGTACATTATATTTCTCTAATGGTAATGTTAACTATTCTATTACTTTAGCTTCTATAAAAGTGGATACAAAATTATGGCACCATAGACTTAGGCACATGAGTGAGAAGGGGATGCAAGTTCTCGACTCAAAGAATTTATTGCTAGATTTTTAAAATGGTGGATTTAGAATTCTTTGAGCATTATATGTATAAAAAATAGAAGAGAGTCAGATTTCTTAGAGTTGGTAAAACAAAGAAGGACGAAAATTTAGAGCTTGTGCATACATATGTATGGGGATTGGCTCAGGTATCATCCCTTGGTGGCTCTTCTTATTATCTTATTTTTATTGATGATAAACTAGAAAAACTTGGGTTTATTACATATAAAAAAATATAATATTTTTCATACTTTTAATAAATAGAAAGCTTTGGTTGAGAATGAGATAGGAAATAAGTTGAAATGTGTCAAATCAGATAATGAAGGTGAATATTGAAGCAAGAAATTTGATAATTATTGTTCATTTCATGGGATTTGTATAGATAAGATGGATCCAATAATACCATAAAAAAATGGTGTGTCAAAAAGGATGAATAGGATAATCATGGAGCATGCAAGGAGCATGATATTACATGCAGGGTTGCCCTTATAGTTTTGGGTACATACTATGGATATTGTTATTTAATTAATAAATAGAGGTCATTCAAGTCCTTTGGATGGTGGTATTCCAAATAAAGCATGGATAGGTAAAAAGGTAGATTATTACTTTTTAAATACTTTCAATTATGAAGCACTTATCCATATTGATAAAGAAAATAGAACCAAGCTTGAAGCGAAACCCAAGAAAAATACTTTTATTGGATATAGAGTTAATGATTTTGGTTATCATTTATGGGATTTTGAAAATCACAAAATCATTAGGATTAGAGATGTGATCATTCATGAGAAGGTCATGTACAGAGATCAGTTGCAAGGAAAGAAAAAAGAATATCCAAATAGATAATATGTAGTACTTGATGAAATCACAGGAAATAAAATTCCAAAAGTGCCAAAAAATTAGAATGTACAATAACTACAACAACAACAAAAAGTACCTCAAACTTCTTAAAGTGTAGTTAAAATATCTACCGAATTAGATTCCCTGAACAATATTGTCCTTCACTTTATTATTTATTATTGATTGATGATGATGAGACATAAATCTATGAAGAATCAATGTAGGTAGAAACTAGAAAGAAGTGGGAGCAAGGTGTGAAAGATGAGATGGAATCATTGGTACATAGCCAAACTTGGGATTTGGTTCAGTTTCCTATAGGTAAAAGAGCATTACAAAATAAATGGGTTTATAGGTCAAAGGAAGAAGATGGAAGAAAAAAGAGGTACAAGGCTAGACTTGATGTAAAGGGATTTTCACAAAATAAAGGTATTGATTTTGATGAAATATTTTTTCCAGTTGTAAAAATGACTTCCATAATAATTGTTTTAAGCTTGGTAGTAGTAGAAGATTTTCACCTTGAACAGTTATGGTGATTTGGAAGAGGAATTATATATGGAGCAGCCACATGGATACAAAGTAAAAGGTAAGGATAAAATGGTGTGCAGGTTGAAGAAGAGTTTGTATGGTCTAAAGCAAGATCCAAGGCAATGGTATTTAAAATTTGACATGTTTATGATAGAACAAGGTTATAGTAGATGTCATTTTGACCATTGTGTCTATTTTAAGAGATTAGATAATGGTAACTATATTATCTTGTTATTATATGTAGATGGCATGCTTGTTTTAGGGTCTAACACGTAGGATATAAATGATCTCAAAAGAAAATTAGAAAATTCATTTGTAAGGAAGGATTTGGGTGCCTCAAAGCAAATGCTTGGTATGAGAATAAAAAGAAATAATAAAAATAGAAAATTGACATTTTCTCAATAAGAGTACATCAAGAAGGTGTTAGTCAGGTTCAATATCCAAGACACAAAACCTGTAAGTACACCTTTGGGAGGGCACTTCAAATTAATCAAGGAATAGTATCCTAAAACTCAAGAAAAAATAAATTACATGTCTAAAGTTCCATATGATTTAGTAGTTAGAAGTTTAATATATGTTATGGTGTACATGAGACTAGATATTGCTCATGTAGTGGGAGTTGTCAGTAGGTTTATGAATAATCTAGGAAAAGAGCACTAGGATGCAGTCAAGTAGATTCTTAGGTACTTGAGTGGGACCATTGATAAATAATTATGCTATGAAGGTTTAGATGTTACCTTAAAAAGATATATTGATGTAGATATGGATGGATATTTAGATGGTAGGAGGAGCACCACATGTTATGTATTCACTATTGGTGACACAATGGTTAGTTGGATTTCAAAATTGTAGAAGATAGTTGTTTTGTCATCTACGGAGGTAGAATATGTTACAACTACAAAAGCAAGCAAGGAGATGATATGGATGTAATGGTTCATGGAAGAGTTGATGAAGAAGTAGGAAGATTGTAGGTTATATAGTGATATTCTGAGTTTGATTCATTTAGCAAAGAACTCAATAATCCACTCAAAAACAAAACATATACAACTCAGGTATCACTTCATTCATTCAATTTTGGAGGATGGTCAACTAAATTTGGAAAAGATCCATATGAGTCAAAATCTTATAGATATGCTAATAAAAGTAGTTAGTAAAGAGAAGCTAGAGATTTTTTCATCTTCAATATGTCTTTAAGGATAACAAGGAATTTGAGAAACATGTTAGGGTCAAAGTTCAATTAAAATTACAAGGAAGAGTTGTAGTAGTGGAGTTACAACAATTAGTTTCCAAGTGGGATATTGTTGGATGGTGGAGTCTGATCTTCTTATAATTCCCGTTTCCCAATAGGGGGTATGGGTAGGCATCAAATTTTTTTTCAAAAAATGCATTGTCAAATATTATAATTTTATAGTAAATCTAGATCATTCACTATTAGGTTGCATATCTAATGGTAGAAATTATGTTTGTGCATTTTCGCTATAATATGTAACCCTCATTTAATATGAGGGCATTGTAATCATGACAGCATACTGTATGTGAGTGAAGAAGATATTGTAGTGTATGTATGGCATGTTTTTCCCTTCATTTGTTGGACTAAATAAAGAGAAGAACTGGTTGTTTCTGTGGATGTATCCCATATTGAGTGAACCATGTTAAATGCATGTCTATCTTGTACTATGTTTTTTGAATTTTAATTCTATCTTTATTTCATTAATATTGATTTATGTTATGTATTCCTAACAATTTATAGAGATGATGAGAAAAGAAATTCAACTCCTAATTGCATTCTCAAATGGTCAGACACTCAGTCCCTCTCTAACACTACAAGTAATGCTTAAAATTATTGGGTACATATCAACTATGACCTCATCGGCTAAGTGTGTAGTGCAATTAAAAGTCAAGAAACCATTCCACACTAGTCTCATAAATGTCATAGGTTTTTGCACCTTGTCATCAATCAAGACATGAGGGGACCCAACATAGAAGCACCATTTGAAAAAATTAATGAGGTTCCATGATTTCATGGATAAATAGAGTTGCATGACTTCATAAAACAACTTGAATAATTATATGACACTGAAATTGAATGTATGGGGTCATTGGTTCATCTCTTCGATGGTACAATTACATGATGGTGGCATACCCATCATGAGTGACCAATTTATCAGGATCAAGTATGCTATACTTTGCATCATCAATTCCACCATGAAAATGAGGTCAGGGGATCAATTAGTTTCAGTGGCATACAATCATTGAAACCTCACATTGAAGCCTTTGAAATAATGTGGAGGGATGAAGTGACATACCTACTAGAGTACTTGTGGGTGCCTGATTTTTATAAAACTTTGCATACCTAGGCAAGAACATGGTATGTTCATGAATAATTACACATGAGAACCCAATTTTGGCATCTTTTGAAGGAAAACATGAAATTGAATTTATCTTATTCTTCTCCAAGAATGGATTTTTGCCTCACCCTCCAGGTCATATGCAAAGAAATTATTGGTGACTCAATTCCTTTTGAATATCATCTATTAAATGTCCATCGTGTTCCTTAACAACCTCTGCATCTATTTAATGAATCATCAACACAAGTTTCCATGCCAAGACTAGTCCTTGATCAAGACTGATGTGAAGAAATACATCTAAGTAAATAGAAGCTAGTTTTTCACATGGAAGAAGGTGAAGGGTCCAAACCACATGACACTTTGACAACCCATTTAGAAGTCCTATGATTTTTGACATAAGAGATGTTCATGTTATCGATGTCAATATAAATAGCCCTTACAATGGACCCATTTAGACTGTTTAGTGTAACATCAACACGAAACAAGAACCAAAGATACCTATGATAGGAAATTACTAGACTGAAATAGAGATTTTAAAAATATTAGAGTTTTTAAATTAATATCAAGATGCCTTTCCAAGAAATTATAAAAAATGAAGGGATTCCACCCATCTCTGGGAAAAATTCATATCAAGTTGATTAACAGTGCTTGACTAGTTAAAAAGCATCCATATAGAATGAATTATAATCTATGAGTATGTGTTAAAGAGGAATCAATAATATGCTACATGTTATAGTAATCACCCCCATCGATAAATCTTAATGGGTTAATCTAATGGTGATTAGTATAAAAAAACATGGATGCATGAAAATTTGTGTGGACTATCAAATACTTAACACATCCTATGTCACTGACCCTTTCCCAATGCCTTTCATGAAGGAAATCTTCAAAAGTGTTGATGGATGTGAGATACATACCTTCACAAATGGGTTCTTGAGATACCATCAGGTAAAGATATCTAAAGAGGACCAATCAAAGATAACATTTGTCACTAAATGGGGAACCTTCACATATAATGTCATGCCCTTCAGACTTAAGAATGCCCCAGTAGTGTTCTCATGAATAGCAATTGAAGCCTTTAAGGACTTCATCCAAAAGTTCCTTCAAGTTTATTTAGATGATTGGATAGTTTATGGTTTAGTCAAGGATCATTTTTCTAACTTGAGGCTTATGCTTGAGCACTATCGAGTCTTACAAATATCATTGAACTTAAAGAAGTGTCTATTTTCTATACCTTTTGGTGTGTTGTTAGGACATATTATCTATAAGGAAGGACTTCTAGTAGACCTGGTGAAGGTGTATATTATTATTCATCTTCTAGCACCCAAGAATTAGTGTGAGGTTTGTACCTTTTTGGGCCATACTGGTTATTATATAAATTTTATTCATAGGTATGCAAAGATTGCCACACCCCTAGAGGAACTTTTAAAACATAATGAGAATTTCATATGGATGACTTCTTACAAAGAATCTTTTGAAACATCAAACGACAAATTGGTCACTACTCCTATCCTCTAGTTTCTTGATTAGACAAAACCACTCCATGTATATGTTGATACATATAGAATGGGTGTTGGTGAAATCTTTACATAGCCAAGTGAAGGTCACTTGGATCATCCAATCTAGTTTTCTATCAAAAATATCACTCCAACTGAAAGGAACTATACCACTATGAAGTGTGAAGCATTATCGATGGTCTATGCTCTATAGAAGTTTCAACATTACTTATTGGACACTCCTTTTGTTTTTCATACTAATCATGAGGCTTTTAAATACATTGCCAATAAACCTATACTACATGGATGGATCTATTTCTAGATAGTTTTGTTCCAAGAGTTTCAAATTTTCATCATGGTGAAACTAAGGAAAACCAAATGTGGACCTAACCACTTATCCCCAATTAAGTCTAGAGATCCCCTACATGCCATTGAATATGATTTACCTGATGCTCAATTATTTTGTATCACCTATGTACCTGAGGAACTGAAGGATATTATTATTTTTCTAACCTTTGGATCAATGCCTAATTATCTCATTCCCCAGGCCAAGAAATAACTCATGATCCATGCTGCACTATTTCAACTCATAAGAGGAGATCTTTACAAACTTGGCCATGACAAGATTCTTCGGTGATGTGTTATGCAACATGAGAATATTGAAGTACTTTAAGAAGTTTATGAAGGAATTATTGGAGGACACTATACTAGAGAAGCTACCACATGTAAGGTTCTCCTAGCTGGACTATGATGGCCTACTCTTTTTAAAAATGTTAAAGCATATGTTAGGCAAATGTCAGTGTGTAGGGAAACCTAATTGAAGATATATCATGCCTATATAACTAATACCTTCCTAGGAACCATTTGAGAAATGGGCCATTGATTTTATTATCCCCATTACTCCATCTAGATGAAGGACATGTTATTGGTATATAATCACAACAACTGACTACCTCACCTGATGGGTTGAAGTCACACCAATAAAAGATTGTAATGCTACCACTATCATGTGCTTCATTTAGGAGAATATTATTAATCATTTTGGATGCCCACTGAGTTGCAATAATGATCATAATATCCACTTCTTGAATGAAATAATTTGTATCTTACTGAATGAGTTCATGATTGCACACCACAAGACAATGTAATATCACCCTCAAGCTAATGACACTTATGAGGCCTTCAATAAGATCCCAGTAACCACCTTGATAAATATTTAAAATATTGGTTGAATAAACTGGGATGATAGAGTGTATGTGGTCCTATGGGCATACCAAATGACTTATAAGTGTCTAAACAAAAGCACCCCATTAAAATTGGTATATGGTATAGAAGCAATACTTATAATTGATTTTTTAGTACCATCTCTTCATATATCATGTATGTGACAATTGGATGATGAGTCATCCTTGAAAGCATGCCTATATTATTTGTTAAAACTTGATGAAACCTAGTTCCTCGCTCATTGGAGTCAGGATGTTTAAAAATGCAAATAGAAGGCATGGCATGACTACCATATAAAGCACAAACCATTTACTCTTGGCATGAAGGTCTTATTACCTGACTCAAAATTGCACACCACACTGGAAAGCTTTGAATCCACTAAGATGGTCCTTTTATAATTCATACCATTTAACCTATCGAAGCATGTCAATTACAAAGGATGGATGACCAATTCCTTCCTAAGCACTATACTAAAAGTTGACTCCACTATATTACAATTCTAAATAGCTGAAGTATTATAATTAATAAGGCTTATGTCACTAGTGTAGGGTTTTTTATTTTTAATAAAAGTTTTGTCTTTGTTGTGCACAATGTTTCTTTATTAAATTTTCTTTCAAGTTTTAGTTATCTTTTTGTGGAGGATCATGACTCACTTTAGTGTGGGGTAAGAAAATAAATCTAAATTCATGATTAGTAAAGGAAGCACAAAATTTACTAAGGTGCATGGGTTAAATATGCATGAAAGTGACATTGGCATGAAAGGTATTCAAGGTGCAAAAGTGCATAAAGGTGCTTGAGTTATTTAAGGTAAAAAAGGGTGAAGTGTTCCCACCATAAGTTTGAAAACTCAAAAGAGATATATGTCTTCCACCCCATGAAAAGCATGGGACACATCTATCATCCACTTCTAAGAAGGAAGGTATGAGACAAGATGCCATTAATGCATAAATAATAGTTATGGCAATATATGTGCCAATGACATGATGTGATAATACCATTAAAAGGATTAATTGCCAAAAGTGAGGATCCAAGTGTGGTAGCCATTAAGGATCTACATTAATGACATGAGGTGATGGGCAAAGGAAAGGTATTAATGATGATGACCCCCCCCCCTTGAGCCTATAAATATGCAAGTTAAACTCTTTTTATGTTTTACCTTTTAAATTATTTATGATTACCAGAGCTGAGCAAATCAATTACCAAAACCAAGCAATGTGAATCTAGAAGCCAAGCTAAGCAAATTTATTTCCATAGTAAAATACATGGGGAATTAAAAAATTTTAGATAGGTATTATAAGTTTGGTTACATGAGAGAAACATATGTTAGTATCAAAATTTATTGGTTATAAGTTAAGATTCCACCATTAGAGGATACTCAAGCTTTGAGAGATGAAATAGTTAATCACAACCACGTATTCATATGGAAATATTAGACGGTCATGCATAAACCTTATGGTACCTTTGAGGGTGATGGGTCCTAATAAAAAAATCCTAAATTATCAAATCACTACTTAAAATATTAGAAGAAGAGGAGGTAAGCATAAGAGACTGGGTTCTAATTAGGGAAGAAACACTAGAAAATCAAGATTAGCACATGGAAGAAGAGGAAGCAAGCATGACTCAAAAAGTAAAGAAGGTTCAATCATCCTTGATATAAAAGGCCCAATAATACCCACCCCCATATCTATTGATAGAATAGATGAAATATCTAAAATCAATGTTGCACAAAAAAACTAGGTCTCCAAGGTTTATACTTACACCATCTTCAACTATAATCATTGATAACATTGAAACAAGGTTGAGCTTCAAAATGGCTACTATATCAAGTGCTAGAATAACAAGAACTAAGTTTTGTTTGATTTTAATATATTCAACCATCTAGATACTATAGGGCTATTCTAGTTCTTCAATTTACCATATTTGAAAAACTCTTGGAGGTGGTCCAGTTCCTTCTCTCATGCATCTATGAGGACTATATCTACTTTTTTGGGTGTAGTATGAATATCATGCTTGAAAGGATCATCAAGGTCATAGGATTATAGTGTTAAAAGTTGAGCATGATTGATGACTTGGTAGACATAGAGGAGGTCCCAAAAACCACCATTTCATTTATGTATCAGAAGTAGGGCCACAACATACATATCAAGAACCTACAAGATTCAACCCTCTAGGTTGTGGTGTGAATCATTATAACCAAGATCGATGGGACCAATCAATGGAAAGAGGTTGACATGGCATAACTCTATATTTCCCACCAAGTCATTCAGGGACTTAAATATAATTAGGATATGTATTTCACCTAGAAGATTATTGAAGATGCAAATAAGACCCATCGAGTACCTAAGCATAGGTTACCATAGGGGTATTTATTTTATTAATGGTTTTTGATGAGATTAGCATATCAGACTATAGCTCAAGAGTGTTAAAGTGGGTATACCCTCCCATCCATAAGTCCCCTACTAAATGCTACAAGGGATTCACCTATCCTCAACACATTACCCCTTCATAAAAGATCAAGATGAGGTACTAGTTCAACAAGATGAAGGCAACATTCAAGAATGAGTGGCACATATTGAAGGACTTACCCCCTTTGGTTGTTGACTAAGCATAGTTTTTCATGGAGATTCATTTCTCCTTTGTGTGCATTAGAATGATCCCTTATGGAGAACTCTATGTATGGCTCAAGTTACAATATGCTTTCTTGGCATGATACTTCATATATTCTATAAACTAGATTTATGATGTACAACCCATTATCCCAGAGGTTGAGAAAATAGACTTGGAGATTCACACCCTCCAAAAAATGTTTGTCTATCTAGGCAATAAATTGATGCAGGAGCATCTTCAAAGAATGAGAGTGCTTTCATTGTCTTTGGTAGAGGTTAGATTGTCTAAAGAGGTTTAGTTTGTTTTCCCTCTAAAACTAGGGTGTTCAAATGTTCAAATTTGCAAATATACTCTTTTGCTTTGTAATAAGGCCTAAACCTTGTATAAAGGCCAATTTTATGTGATTTGGTAACCAAATATGTTTAAAATCCACAAAATATGTCATCCTAGGTTGGTTGAACATGATATAGGTTGGGAGAATCTCTCTTAGATAGACAAAGTTGTTAACTCTCTTCTTGGAGTTAGTTTGCATGAAGCTAGATTAAGAGATTTCATACCTAAGTATGGATTATTATTTTTTAGAGTGATTCATTCAACCTGAGAAGGATATTATAATGTATTTGGATGTGAGAAAGAAGTTTGGGAATGAAAGCATTACATTTTGTGTTTTTTATAAGGATTTTACTATAAACTATGTATCCAGGTCTGATAGGGTAGCAAGCTATAAGTATAAAAATAAAACCTAAAGTGTTATTTACACCTATATTAGTTATCAAGACTATAGGTCAAGGTTAAATAAGGAAAATGTAATTTTTTTTAGGTCTTGAAAGTCCATTGTTTACCTTGTAGACTAAATTGTTTGCTAACTGACCCAAACTAGGGCTTCCTCATACAAGGAATATATACAATGGAAAATAAATATTCTTTGAAGTTTGTGATTCATATATTTATACTTTCTATGTTTAAATTTTCAAGACTCTATTCATTGTTTAAGGTGTTATTCTAATCTATGACCTAACTCTAGCCCATTAGGCCTGTCCAAGACTAAATAGTGGGATTTTGTTCATGATTTAAGGTAATGAATAACCAAAAAATGTGTTTAAAGGTATTAATATGTTACTTTAGACACCCCATTCCAATTTAAATCCTTATCTCCACTTAATTCTCCATATAACCACCTAAATAGGTCTTTTAGAGGTCTAATTAGGCTTGACACAGAGGTTAGAACTCATATTATATACAAAGTAACCTAAGGATTTATTTGAGTATGTTTTATAGACCCATAATGGGTATCCAAAACACCATTATGTTAGATTTTATTATTGGTCTAAGGAAAGTTATGTCACAAAAACAAGGCAAGTAGGGCTACAAGCCTTAAGATTATGTATAAGGCCAATAAGGTCTTATGACCTAATGAACTCCTTTTAATCAATCAAGTGGGTATTTATAGGTTTAATTATTGTTGTTGAGTTTAGTAAAAGATGTATAAGTTTGTGTTAGATAATATGAGTATTTCTTCATAGTTTCATGTGTTGAGTGTAAATCTAATATCCATGCCTTGTGTATGAAATTCCACAAGTTAGAGATGAAATATTTATAGGTTAGTTGATTGAGGTTTATGAGTGTATTTAGGTGTTATTAGGTTCTCATCATTATGGTATTAGATAAAAATAACTAAGAGGATAAATAGATCCAAGTACAAGAATATTGAACAAAGTACTATCAAGCACAATCCAAAGAAGCCATTTTAAGGAGACATCAGTAGAACAAAGCTTTGTAATAATTAGGAAGATCCAAAAGTGCATGATATTGAGATATAAATCATGGTGAAAATATATAATCCATAATTGCAAAGGATTATGGAGATGATTCAAGGAGGATTGATGATAAGAATGGATGACCTTATAGGTGCTAAAAAAAACATGGAGAATAAGATCAGGAGTCTAGGGTCAAGAATGACAAAAATAGAGGTTGTATTTTTAGATAAGAAGAATACGATAGATCAAATCAATAATTATATTCAAGGAGAGTCTTTATTGGTAAGTAGAGTTCTTCTACAAAACAAGACAAAGTTGTAGAGATAACATGTAGAAGGAGTTTTTTCAGGACCAGATGTAGAATAAAAGATAAGTGTTATAATTTTGTCATTGATAATGGAAGCACAGATAACATAGTTTTAGAACAAATGGTTATTAAGTTAGGTTTGAAAATATTATTACACCTTACACCTTATAAGGTGGTTTGGGTTCAGAGAAACCATCAAATTCTTATTAAATAGTAGTGTAGAGTTTCATTTCAGATTGACAGCCTCAGAGATGAAGTCTTATGTGATGTGATGCCTACGAATATGTGTCACCTACTCCTAGGTAGACCATGGTAATATGATATAAGGCTAGTGTACAATGTTAAGTTAAACAAATTCTTTTTGGTGAAATATGGAAGAGGCATACATTGGTACCATTTATAGATCATCATGCAAAGAATGAGAGAAGGAACATGGTATTTGGTTTAAAGGATATTCTAGAAAAGGCCAAGAACTAGGTTCAAGTATTCATGATAGAGAAATTGAATAAATAAGAAAGGATGAATGTATCCTTGGAAGGAGAAGGTGAAGTGGATGTTTCCAATAATTTGTAGCAGTGGATCAAGAAACACAAATGAATGATAGAGGACAAGCCCAAGTGAGGCTTAAGGAAAACATGAAACTCCTAAGGAAAGAGACAAGTAATCATGAAAGTGGAATGAATCACCAATACAAATGTGACAACAATAAAATACAATAGATTCATGGAGATGAAGAAGAAATAATGTGGAACCTAATCCTTGAAGACTTGATGCAAGGAGATGAGGAACAAACCCAAGTAAGTAATCAAGATAAGGTATAAATTCATGTTTTATTACATGATTTCATAAATAAAGGGAGAGTAGAAGAATATAACATGCATAAATAGGTCAAAATTCATGTAGGAAGCACAAAGATGAAGAATTTTGCAGGTTAATAACAAGTTGTTGAGGCACAAAGGTTGATGAAACCTTGTTAAGAAGGCATGCAAGTGGGCATGCAAATCAAGAAGGAAGCTTGTAAAGGAGACTCAAGTGGAGAGATATTGACACATGAGAAAGAGAATAGGTTAAGAGCCCATGAAGGGTTTAAGACAAAAATGAGTGAAGGCATGATGAGGGAAGAAGGGAATTAGTCCCTTGTTAAATAACTAAACCTGCTAGTCAAGGTAGAAACAATAAAGGCAAACAAGCCTCAAGACTATATTTCTAACCTTATTAAAATGAATGCAGGTATGGAAGGAGTTTCAAGAGATGAGAAAAAATAATGAGTCATAGACCAATTAGATGGTCTAATGGATGAAGGATCAGTTGACAAAAAGTGTGGGAAGATGAAGGAAGAAAGACATAATGACAATAGACTGAGAAGGTGGCATAGTAAAGGAGAAACAAGCCTTTTTGCAAGACGTAAAGAGAAAGAATGATATAAAAAGAATGAAATGATGTTGAGATCATCTAACGAGACTCAATAAATTCTATATTTCAAAACTAATTAGTTGTCTATGTGTGATTTTACAAGTATGCAGAGTAAAGCTCTAAGTAAGAGCATGCACAAAATAGAGTCTCATGAAGTTTAAAAAGAGAAGAGCATAGTGATGCTCATGGAGTTATTAATGAATTTTGAAACACCTCAATAAGGTGTTTGATTATGTAAATAACAAAAACATATTGTTCTAATAGATGAGTAGCAGAGAGAAAGGAAGACAAATACATAGATGAAGAAGTTATGTAGAGACAATCTAAAGAAGAAGGTACAAATGGAAATGAGAGAGAAAGTTAGTGAACTTGAAGAAGGAAAATTATATCAAGTATAAGATTAAGAGATGTTGATAGCTAGAGTACAAGATGAGTTTCTAATTGAGCAACAAAACATCTTGATTGTTTGTTATAATGAAGAAAGTGCAAAACTTAGATTGCAGGCAGCAACCAAGAAGAGGAAAAGAAACCAAATTGGTGAAAGAAATTAAGTGAAGAAGATTGTAGGCTTGGGAGAGTTATTTGAAGCACAAAATCTACCATTAAATACACTATTTGACTATATTAGCAAAGAGCAGTCTAAAATAGAGGTAAAGATGCATTCAAGTGTTGAGTTTTCTCATTATTTTAAGTATTAAATGACTATTGAATAGGTTGAAGGAACAATAAAGGAGTTAAATTTCTCAAATATAGAAATTGATCATGGTTATGCAATGATTAAATGGATGGAGAAACCATTGGTGGAAACAAGGAAAGCATACAAGTTGTATCATCAAGTAAAGAAGTAAGCAAGAGTTTCTAAAAGGCAAAATTTATGTTACAAAATAGAGACCATGAGGGAAAAATCATCCTCATTTCATGCTAGAAACATTGAAAAGCAAGTGTGGGTAGTTCTAAGTTTGATAAATAGAGTAAAAGATGAAATTGTGAGGTTTAGATTCAAAAAAACCTCAAATGAGAGGTATGCCAAATAATATGTTGTTGATAAATTATCAAATTACTTTGATTTATTTAAGTAAGAATGGAAGAATGATTTTAATTTTTGTGTTAAACATAATAAAGAGAAGTGAACAATAGAATATTTGTGAGAGTAGCCAAGAGTATGAAAATATCTCAAGAAGAGTTGATGGAAAAAAACATGACCAGTAAGATGAGAAGAAGGAGTTGTCAATCAAAGAGTCAAATAGAGTTTTGAGGCATGAAAAGGAGTTAAACATCCATTTTGATGAGTTCAATTGCATTGGCAAGGTGAATAATGCTTATGAAGCATCCACAAATGGAGAGGATAAGGAAATAGTGTTGAAGCAAGTGGAAGAAGCACTAAAAACATAGATTTTGCTATCTAACATTAATTTTAGTGTTGTATGTGCAGGGAAAAAAGAAGAAACAAGAGTGCTTGAGCAGCCTCTTGAGATGATTGGTGGCCAAAATATAAATAGAATGAAATCATGTGAAGGATCAAGTAAAGAAATGAATAATCTTGAGTAAAGAGTCCTTAAAAAGACACCAAAGAAAACCTTGGAAGAACAAGTGATTAGGAAAAGAGCAAAATGTGGAGATAAACAACATGTTCATCTTTATGAATAACTCAAATAAAGTAAAAGATAAGATGTAAACCTAAAAACATTAAACAAGGAACAATCAAAATAGAGGCAACTTGAATGCTTAAATGTAATTGAATGGGTATGTGCCTTTTTGATTGAGTATGTAAAGATTTATAAATAAAATGAAAGGATTGATTTGCATTTTAAATTAATGAATGTGAAGGGAATAATATTGATATTCCATGAAACATAAGAGCATAGGAACAAAAATACAATAATTGTAGGGATGGTAAGATCATTTCTACCAAGAAAGGAGACATGGAGCCATAGGCATAACAATACCAATACTTGGAAGGAATAAGAAAGTCAAGAACTCAACAAAGGTCAAGTATACCAAAGGAGAATATGGGATCCAAGAGCACCAAGAAACAAGAAAAGAGAGGACACTAAGAAAACATGAAGCAGAGGTAGAAAATCCCTAAACAATAGAAGAACCAAGATTAAGAAGTAGATAAGCAAGATGAAAACACATGGACAGGAATCCATGAAAATTTTCCAGTGTGGTACTCTGATGCAAGAGAATCTTCATAGAATGAGAGTGTTTTCATTGTCTTTGGTAGAGATTAGATTTTCTAATGAGGTTTAGTTTTTTTCCCTCCAAAACTAAGGTGTTTAAATTTATAAATATACTCTTTTTATTTGTAATAAGGCCCAAGTCTTGTATAAAGGCCATTTTTTTATGATTTGGTATAAAAATTTGTTTTATAAGCCATAAAATATGTCATCCTAGGTTGGTTGAACGTGATATAGGCTAGGAGAATCTCTCTTAAAAAGAGTTGTTAACTATATTCTTGGAGTTGGTTTGCATGAAGCTAGATTAAGAGATTTGGTACCTAAGTATGGATTAGTTATTTGTAGAGTGATTAATTTGACCTAAGAAGGATATTATAATGTATTTGGATGTGAGAAAGAATTTTGGGAATGAAAGTATTACATTTTGTGTGTTTTATGAGGACTTTACTATAGACTGTGTATGCAAGTTTGAAAGGGCAACAAACTCTAAGTATGATAGTCAAACCTAAAGTGTTGTTTACACCACTGTGAGTGCTCAAGACTATAGGGCAAGTTGAAAAAAGGTAAATTCAATTTTTTTAAGTCTTGAAATTCCATGGTTTACCCTATAGAATAAATTATTTACTGACTGGCCCAAACTAGGGCTTCCTAGTACAAGGAATCTATATGGTGGAAAATAAATATTCTTTCAAGTTTTTGAGGTATCTATGTATAATTTATATGTTTCAAGTTTCAAGACCTGAGTCATTGGTTAAGGTGTTGTTCTAATCTATGACCTAACTCTAGCCCATTAGGCCTATCAAAGACTGAACAGTGGGATTTTGTTCATGATTCAAGGTAATGACTGACCAACAATTATGTTGAAAGTTCTTAATATGCTACTTTATACACCCCATTCCAATTTCAAACCTTATCTCCACTTAATTATCCATATATCCACATAAATAGGGCTTTTGGAAGTCTAATTAAGCCTAACACAGAGCCCATGACTCATATTCTATACAAAGTGACCTAAGGAGTTCTTTGAGTATGTTTTGTAGACCCATAATGGGTATCCAAATCACCATTAGGTTGGATGTTATGATTGGTCTAAGAAAATTTATGTCACAAAAAAAGGGCAGGCATGGCTACAAGCCCTTAAGACTATGTATAAGGCCAATAAGGTCTTATGACCTAATGAACTCCTTTTGATTAATCAAGTGGGTTTGTATAGGTGTAATTAGTGTTGGTGAGTTGAGTACAATATGGCTAAGTTTGTGTTAGATAATACGAGTCTTTATTCATAGTTTCATGTGTTGATTTTAAAACCCAACATTCATGTGTTGAGTTTAAATCCAATATCCATGTCTTGTGTATAAAATTCCACAAGTTAGAGATGAAATATTTCTAGGCTAGTTGATATAGGTTAATG
This sequence comes from Torreya grandis, assembly GCA_037957365.1. Taxonomy (NCBI): domain Eukaryota; kingdom Viridiplantae; phylum Streptophyta; class Pinopsida; order Cupressales; family Taxaceae; genus Torreya; species Torreya grandis. The sequence goes on from JARHVA010004217.1 coordinate 583,388, forward strand.
AGTGTTTTTAGGTGTTCTTAGGTCCACATCATAAATCCTATATAGAAAAGAGGGAGACAGACTTGACTGACATCAAAGTCAAGCAAACAATGATGGGATAACAAGTTCATAACTTGTTCTACATGTTATGCCCCTGAAAGGATCCAAAGGGTTGGGACCCTAAGGAGAATCTTTCATCAGTGACTCTATTGAATAATAAGTGGCTAGAGCCTAGTACTATCACAATTAGACAATATGCTCCATAAAATAGGCAAAAGATGGCATAGGCACCTCCACCGCACCCATTTCCATTATGCCTCTCTCCACCTCTACCACACCCCTCTCCACCTCCACCACACCCCTCCCCATCACCTCTCCCTTCTCCATCCCCACCTCATCATTCTCCATCACCTCTCCCATCTTTTCCCCCATGTCCTTCCCAACTGTACCCTTCTCCACTACACTCTTCTTCTCCCCAACCTTCTCCTCCACTTTCACCTCCAACTTTTCCACCTCCACCTCCACCATCTCCCCCTAAATTAACTCCACCACCATCTCCCCCAAAGTATTATAATTTAAGGAATTCACATCAATGAGCCATGAGGCTAGCACCCCAATAGTATATTCTTAAAGTATGGGTTCATAACTTGGATTCTAACTTTCAAAAGACTCCATCCTCGATATGGGAGGAATCCACCTCTGATGACTTACTACTAGATGTAGAACCACTATATGGAAAAGAGGAGGATGGTAAAGAATAATAAAGGAGTGAAATGACCAATGGTAGTGTCTCCATGGTTATCGATAGAGATTTCACCTTAGAACACATCCTTAGTAAGGCAAAAGAACCTATCGGGTCCATGGAAGAACCTAACAATGATGTATCTTCTAATCCATACAAGCATTATCAATTTGGCATCCCTAATAAGCTACTCCATATATGGCCACACTTCATTTATAAGGATGCAAACTTGGAAATAAGGAAGCAAGTGTCTTTCCTTCTGGACATGTATAATGAGAATCAAAAGTTTGAGCTTCCCCATGGCAGCCTCTCTTTAGGACCATATACTCTTGCACTACCTAAGTCACTATGGATGGATCCTCAAATCATTCCCCACTTTAATCAAGCACAAAAAATTTCAAGATGGCATTGGAGGTTACATGCTAGAATATTTTATTATATTCTAATGCATGCACTATTGAGATAACATGATAAAATTATGGGTATGTACAATAAATAGGTTTCTACTAAACAAGCATTTGTTTAGGAAGTGGTTACTCTAAAATAACAAATTCAAGAGGTCACAAAGGCAAAAATGAGAGATTTAAACCTTTAAAAAATAAATTTTCAACAGGAAATGGTGTTAAAATATTATGTGCCTCTTGATGGGGATGCCATAGGTAAACTAGAGACCTTGGTGAAACTTCTATTGAAGAGATGAAAGGATCAGCCCACACCAAAAGATGAGGGATTGGATCTAGCAGAGCAATGCAACACAATAGTTAAAATCTACAAACATGCCTTAGAGAGGATTGGGGAAGTTATCCCCATATTGGATGGACTTTTATTATAGCTTGCATGCTTTAATATAATCTTGGAGGCTCACCTCCAAGCTTAAAAAGCATTAAGGTAGCAATTGGATAATGTTGCACTCCTAATAAAGGACCATATAGAGCATGCCAAAACATTTAAGGATGTGGAGATGATAGAGGATACAATAAATACACATTATCAATAGTTGAATGTAATTTTTATAGCTCTTCTAGGATAGGTTGACAAAGAGATTTTAACACTTGAATATATCTAGAAGGATGCTACCATGTACCTAGATGAATTGGTCAAAAAGGCCAATGAGACCTCCAACCAACTCAAGGAAATGAAGAAATTGAAGGGGACTGCTAAATAATTAATTGCTAAGGTGATTGAGGCATTATCACATTAGGATGATTTAAATAAGGAGATCAAGTAGATAGGACTTGAGTTTTTTATAGCGGCTACTAGCACAACTTAATCTTGGATGAACTAAAAACATAGTATGGGGCAATGTTGGCCCCAAATTTTGGTTAAGTATTGTCCATTTTAGCATGAAAATAGCATGTAATAGAAGAAACATGGCACAAAACTTGATAGGTGTAGAAGCACCATGGTGAAAAACTAATAGGTCACAAAAGGACAATGGTGGGAAAGGATCAGCATGAGAGGACCCAATTAGAGGAGAATGAGTCACAAGGAACCTAAGAAAATAGGACTTGGAATGGAATAAAAATACTATGGGAATGCATAGGAAGTGGAAGAAGTTATGAAATGACTTATACATGTCACCCAAACCTTATTCATAAGAAGTTTTGTACCAACCTGTAAGGAGAGGAACACTTGGTGTAGGGATCTAGCATAGAGCAAGGATATAGGGGGCACAAATGCTTGAGTCTTTAGGAAGAACTAGTTGATTGAGTGATATAACTCTTAGTATATTGAGAGTCTTTTGATTATTTACTCTAGTCATTAATGGTGTAAATACTTGGTCAAGGATAAACAAGTATAAATACCCCTATTGTAATCATTATGATGATGGACATTTTGCCTTTTGATGCTAAAGCATAATATGAGTGTTGGTCATTATATCATTTCTTGTGTTCATGATGAATGAATGTGTTATGTTAAATATAGTGTCATGATTAGAATTAAGTATGCAATCTGCTCCATCTTATCTTTTTAAAAGTAACAACTTAGACTAAGAATGGTAATAGTCTGTGTAATCATGATGACTGAGTTTGGTAATTCTAGGAAAAAAATAGTTTACCTATGCTTTTATATATTAAATATTTAAATACATAAGAGGAAATAGTATGACTAAGATATTATCACTATGCAACAAAACCTATGGGAACTGGTCTTTCACTACAAGCTTTAGGTGAGTGTATAAGACCATAGTCTAGCGTGAAAGGGCCAGTGCATTAGTTCATTAGGATAGACTCTAGAATTAAAGCTATAATAATATTTAAAAACCCCAACATGGGATAAATTGAGCCCTATAAAAATAATTATTTCTCTAAAGGATGTTAATTAGGGCTAAATCAATTGATTTAGGGTTTAGGGTTTAGGATTCAAGATTTAGTGCTTAGGGTATAAGGTATAAGCTTTAGGTTTTAAGATATAGGGTCTGATCATGAAGGAAATTCAAGCCAATTTGAGTTAATTGAACCTATTTTTTATTATAGAATGTGATTTTGGGACAATTAGCCCCAATATTATCACAAATTGAGCTAATTGGTCAATTGGGGTAAGCAATGATGTGATTTGGGGTAAATTGAGCCTTGTGAACCTAATTTTTAATCTATATGATGCTAATTTAGGCTAAATCAATTGGTTTATGGTTTAGATTTTAGGGTTTAAGGTTTAGGGCATATTTTTTAAGGTATAACATTTAGAGTTTATGATATATGGTCCAATTGCAAAGGAATTTGGGGATAATTTAAGCTTATTCAGCCTATTTATGATAACATACTGTGATTTTGGGCTCAATTAACCTTGATGTCATCAAAAATTAAGCTAATTAGTCAATTGGGGAAATTAGTGATCTAATTTGGGCTAAATTAAGCCATGTGAACATAATTATTAGTCTAAATGATGTTAATTAGGGATTAAATTATTATTTTAGGGTTTAAAGAGTTTACAATTTAGAGCTTAGGGTTTAAGGTATATGGTTTATGATTTAGGGTATAGGTTCTAATCATGAAGGTAATTGGGGATAATTTTAGCTTGTTAAACCTATTTGTGACTATAGAATATGATTTTTGGTGCAATTAGCTCCAATGTCATCATAGGTTGAGCCAATTAGTTAATTAGGGTAATAATTAATGTGATTTGGATCTAATTAATCCCTATGAAATTGATTATTACTCTAAAGGATGTTGATTATGGCTAAATTTATTGATTTAGGGTTTAGGGTTCATAATTTAGGGTTTAGGGTTTATAATTTAGGGTTTAGGGTTTAGTGCTTAGGGTATAGGGTATAAGGTTTACATTTTAGGGTATAAGGTTAAATAAACAATGCAATTAGGGATAATTTGATCTTACTGAACCTATTTGTGACTATAAAATATGCTTTTATGTTTGATTAGCCCCAATGTCATCATATATTGAGCCAATTAGTCATTAGGGAAATTAGTGATGTGATTTGGGCTAAATTAAGCCTTGTGATCCTAATTACTTCTCTAAATGATGTTAATCTAGTTTAAATCAATTATTTTAGGGTTTATGGTTTATGATTTAGGGTTTAAGGCTTAGTGCATAAGGTTTAAGGTATAGGTTTTAGGGTATAGGGTCCAATCATAATGACAAGTATTTTTTAACTAGATATTAATCGATAGGGGTGAATGGTTAATCAAGAATGCCAAACAAAGTAAAAAATATTTAAATTTATCAAAATTTAGAAAAAGTATCCATAATCCATGGAATTAAATAAGTGAGGTGTGTGTTTTCTCTATGGGATTGTTGTTGAAAATGTATCCCAAAACTATAAATCATGTTGTTTATGATTTTATTCATTAGATGGTTCATGTATGCATTAGGGGCTTGTCAATGCATTTATCCCATAGTTTATACCTTAAAGGGTACACAGGGAATTAGGTGGGATTCACTTGTTGTACTTTGTGAGAGATATTCTCACATTATTCTATCATACCTACATCCCTTCATGCAATCTTCATACCTCCTATGATGTCTCCTTGAAATATTAAAATCCTAAAATATGGCTAAGTTTAAAACCCTAAAAACCTAGAATCTAACTAAGTCTTAAATATGATAAGATCCTCCAAAACTTAGAAATTACATTATATCTCCTAGAGGTCCAAAATCTCTCTCAAACATGGACATTTAGTATAAGAAACTAAATGTCCATATATAAATGTAAACTTATATTTAAATATTTATTTGATTTATATACCATGCATGCCAATCTAATACTAAATTATTTTGTGTATGTGATTTTATAACAGTAATAGCACATATGTGATTCTAAGGACTAAAATCATATATGCGGTTTTAAAGACTAAAATTGTGTGCACGGTTCTAAAGACTAAAATCATATATATCTCCTAAAAGTATATAAATAAAATATAACTTAAAATATAAGTTTACATTTAGACATGGACATTTAGTATAAGAAACTAAATGTCCATATATAAATGTAAACTTATATTTAAATATTTATTTTATTTATATACCATGCATGCCAATCTAATACTAAATTATTTTGTGTATGTGATTTTATAACAGTAATAGCACATATGTGATTCTAAGGACTAAAATCATATATGCGGTTCTAAAGACTAAAATTGTGTGCACGGTTCTAAAGACTAAAACCATGTACATGGTCATATCTTGGTAATTACTGAGTCTATGTGCCAAGGCCGCATACACTCTTTTTTAAAACTATGTATCAGAAACATTGAAATCCATTTGAACACAAAATGTGTCTGTATTTTAACTCCCCAAATTCATGGACTTACCCTTGTGGGTTTTCAAGGTCTGATAAGTTAGTGTCAAAATGTGTCATTGCAAATATGACATGTCTCACTAAGAAAGAACATGACCAATGTGTTAGTTTTCAATCCATACTTCCATGAGTAAAATTATTGTTTGTATTATGATAAAAGCTTTTTATTTTCACTAATTTCTCCTTAGATATTTGGTCCATGTTGTATGTACATTCATTCTAATGGTGTGAGTTCTAAGGGAAAGATAATAATAGGATGATTTTTATTAGACCATCTCCAAAAATTTATGTAACTATGGATGCTACATATGCATTGAGGTATCTGGAAGAGATTTGGGAAGAAATATTTCATGTTTTGGGGTTTATTTATCTTCTTCCTTGGATTTTCCATTGTTTGTTTGGCAATTGGTTTGGAAATAATATTATCCAATACTGGTGGAACATCTACTATGAAATATAGAGCAAATATCATAGAGAAAATATGCAACAATACACTTTATCTAGATAAATGTGTTCATTCTCTTTATTTTTTTCTTGGGGCCATAAATTCAAGTGGCTTGAAAATTGTGGCCATATCAATCAAAATTATCATGGGAGGAATCAACATTGTAATGCAATGTGTAGAGAAATTTATCTAGGAGAAAGGGGATCACATTATGTCACTACCTCTTAATGATTGTGTAGATCTCATTAAGTATTAATTACATGGACTAGATTCATCTCTAAAAAAGCTCTTATAATCAAATTCAGATTATATTTCTGAATTGTAGACATGGGTAAGCTCATCTTTTACATATCAGATTACATGTCTTTGATGGAATTGGTGATGTGGAAATAAAACCTTTAGATTTCATTATGGAGCAAGGAAAGAATGTGTCTATTTTTTTAATTAATTCTTTGGCACTCATCAAGACTTTGCCAATGTTGTTAGGTGTTTCTAAAAGTCCATGTCATTCAAGGCAGTTACTATTTGATGTGGGTGATTCTACCCTACTTTTGAAATGGGTTTCTAAAATAGGAAAAGGTTTTTGTTTGAATATAAATGTCTAGTCCCAGATGTGGTGGTGGATTTAGATGGGAGTGAGAATGTTTTCTTAGTAAATATCCATTATCTATAATAAATTTGGATTGAAAAATAACATTTTAATTTTAAATAAAAAGAAGCATATGTCAATACAAATAGCCTATGTTCAAAACAGAAGAGTATATTCCATACCATGAGATGTAATAGGTGGCACAGAAACCTCATTGGCCAAAAGCTACCCCTCTAAAATCATGAATCCCCTTCAAAACCATTGTTCTAAACTAGATGTGCATCTTTGAAACCATGAGACAAATATATGGTGTTTATCTATAAATGTAAATTCCTCTAGCATAATTATTTTAATAACAATACTTCTATCTCACACATTAATATAAATATTATAAATAGTCACATAATTTGAGACAATCATAATAACATCTCAAACTTAACAGATTGGGAAGACAAACTAGTGGTAAATTTATTGGATGTTCACTTAAACAAAAATGCTTTTATTGATCTTAAAAATTATTTTTTTGTATTTTATAATAGTCATAAGAAATGCTTTAATCTACATATTGATGTATTTTTTATATTGTTTTTGTTTTGGAATTGATGTTATCATTGATGTCAAGGTCAAGATGGAGGTCATTAATCTCAGAGTCAAAGTTGATGCCATGCATGGTAAATTGGTATGTGATAATGAGTCTTATGACAAGAGAGAATTTGAAGGCAACCTGTTGTCTCTCTATTGAGAGAGAATTTGAAGGCAACTTGGTAATTTTTATGATGTTGATGACATGTCAAGGTCAAGATCAATATACAAGGTAAGCATATTTTTTAGCACTAGTCTTAAGGAGCATTGTCATATCATGAGCATGTGTGTGAAGATGGTGGTATATTAATATGGATACACATAGGTATGAGTGGATGTTTAATAATTACCAATCATGCATATGAAATTTTGAAACACTCAAAAAAGTTTCAAGGTAAACATTCATGGGTATGGTCTTAAGCCTAAGCATGCAACCAAACTAGTCCTAGTCTCTACTTGACCTAATGAGGAGTCATGAGGTGTTATCATGAGTTTAAATCATTTTTAGAGCATGTGAATATATATTTGACACTATTTAAACATGTTTATAAGTTATATAATCTTTTAGAGGATATTTCTAGGTCAGTTCTTGGCTTAGTAATTTCTGAAATAGACCTAGTGAGAAGACATAGGCTTGGTAGCATGATGAGGTGAGAAGTCTAAGGCCTGTAAGAAGAATATTTTTAGCATGTGAGAAATTTATTATGTTTTATTACATGATAATAAGGTGTTGAGATCATTATAATAGGTTTAAAGGTGTGTTCAAGGTCTAAGTATGGCTTACAGGTTTTAGGCCTAGTATGCAAAAAAACCTAGTGTGGCTTAATGAGGGGTAAAGTTTATTTTACAAGGAGCCAGAGCTCATGAGGGAATTTTAAGAGGTGTGATAGGTTTTTTCAAGTGTTTTTATCAAGTTTGAGGTCAAATTCTAAAGGATAAATCATGAAATATGGTTTTAAAGTTTTTTGTGTGCATAAAATGAGGTATTACAAACTCAAGAAGGATTTTATTATGCTCATTGGCACATGAAAACTTTGCATGAGGATCCAAGTATTTCATGGTATTTTGGAAAGGGTCTTATATTAAAATTCTTGGCATTTATTTCTAGGTTAAGAGCATAAGCTTTATGAATGATTGTTAAGAATGGAAGATAGTTTAAACCCTCTCTAAAACCCTAACTATGACCTGATATGGAAGATATTATTGGAAAGTTCTTGAATGGTTTGGTTGAAATAGTATTATTATTTTATGTTGTATTAAAATATTCTAGGTACTTAAAGGTGGCATTGGTCTTTTAGAAGATTGAGTGGAAGCTATTAAAAACTCTTATTTGTCATATTTTTGATGTAGAAAATAGGTTTGACCAGGTCAAAGCATAAAAATGATTAGATGATGATGTGTGATAATTATATTTTATGATTTCATAAGTTTTTAATTAGGATATCTACTTCAATTTGGTCATGGAAGTTGGCTTATCGCTAAAAAGGCCTAATGAGGAAGACAGTGAAAAAACCAGGTAGAAGTGAGAATGAGATTAGGGATGGGTTGGACTAGATTAGGGATGGATCCAAATTCATAGTTTATTATTTAATAAATATATCACATATCCCAATTGAATATAATATTTTTGGATGCTGACATACAAGCATAAAATTGCTCTCAAATTGACTTGTCTAACACAGTGAGGTCTGTGTAAGTTGAAGACATGAGATTGGTCTGTAAGACCAATATTGATGTTGAAACTTGTAAAATATATGTTTAAATATATTATAAGTATTATAAAGGATCATATAAACCCATTTTAATTTCATAAAATTCTATTCATAAGTGTTTTAATTCTTGGTTTCCATGACTGTGTTTTGGAGCTGTAGGCAATTTTTTGTGTGTGAGTGAGAATGATGTTCCTAAGTCATTATGCATAGATTTGAAGAATACAATCCACATGAAGTTATTATATAGGTTAATTTTAATTTTTTTATGCATGATAAACTCATATTAATGTGTGAAAATTCAAAGGTTCTTGATTGGGTTTTGAACCTTGTGTGCAGTTTTGAATGAGCATATGGAAATGATCAGTTTGAGGTATTTTTCCCTATGAGATGAAATATATTAAACTCGGTGATGACACTAAGGTCATTTATTATATATCCATGTGATTTTTTAATGTGTTTATGTATAAAATTTTATTGTATACTTCAGATATTCAAGATGGACTTTTTGGTAGTAAGAAGGCCTAATTGCGAATAGACCTAATGGTGTGGTTCAAGGAGTGAAATGAGCTAAATGGTATTGGGGAAATAAATTGAGATTATAAGGGGTATAATTGAATTGTATTTTAAAATTTTCATCCAATTTTTGATGTTAAATATTTTCCAAGCTGGTTAATATGAAAAATGTGCTTTGAGAAGGCCTAATTGCATTAGGTCTCTATTAGGCCTAATGGTGGTTGTGGTCCTTATGGGTGGTGACCAACATATGTAATGGTTTTTTCACTTGTGAAATGTTTTTTTTGGTATATTATAAGGGTGATATAATTATTTTAAGTTTTTTTTTCTGATAAAGGTGGGTGAGATCAAGAGTCAAGTATAAAAAGGTCTAATAGGCCTAATTTGACTAGTTAGAATATTAAGAGTATGAACGAATAATATAGAGGTTTGAAAACTAGGTAGAAATATTAAATAACATAAAATAAGTGTGTTGAATATTTCATGAGGTTATAAAAATGTTTATAAATATGATTATCAAGGTCATATGACCTAATTCTGTCAAGAAAAGGGCTAGTTGAGCGAAGAGGTCTAATAGGTTGTTTGAGAGAGATAAAAGAGTGTAAAGAAAAAAAAAATGTGATAATAATAAATTGAGTGAGAAAAAAGTGTCCAAATTTTATTATATTTTCTAGGAATCTGATTTTTTTCTGAGATACCAAGGGGGTTGGTGTCTTCTTACAAGTTTGTACTTGTTAAAGGACTAGTTGAGTTGGTGCTTGACTAGTGAGGGGTTGGTGCTCCTTGTAGAGTTGGTGCCTAAATAAAATTTAATCCATTTTCAAATATATGTTTTAGTGGGTTTTATTCCTCCAGAGGTTTTTTGACATATCACATGTGTTCTTATGTTGTACGCTTTTGTAGATGCTTGTTTATGCATTGGTTAATGTATGTATGTGAATGAATGCTTCATGGATGATAAGTGAAATTGAATGAATGTTTTAAGGGAAATGATTAAACCCCCCTCTCAATATATATACTTCCTACATGAGATCATAAACAAGCAAATATGGCTAGTTAATCTCAAGGTGGTTTCTCTACAAGAAAATTTCCATTATTTAATAGATCTAATTATGAAATTTGGAGTGTAAAGATGAAAAAATATTTGATGTCTCAAGGTCATGATGTTTGGAAATTATTTTTGGATGGATATAATAAACCCCTATATTACTACAAATATAGCAGGTAAGAAGGTTAGTGATAATAATTCAAAAGCAATGAATGGTGTTATGTGTGGCCTATCAGAGGTAGAAGTTATGAAGGTGATTCACTATATGTATGATAAATAAATGTGGGAAAAGTTGAAGACTATCCAAGAGGGATACTCCAAGTTCGAGTTGGATAAGTTTTAAACCCATAGAAGATAGGTTGAAAGCGTAAGTATGAATGAAGATGAGACCATTGTAGCCTACTTGTTGAGGGTTGATGAAGTGATCAACATCATAAGATGCATAGGTTCAGAATTGAAAGAGTTTATTGTTGTTCAAAAGGTTTTGATATCTCTAACTCCTAAGTTTAATTATAAATTATCTATTGTTGAAGAGATACAAGATCTAGACAAGCTAGATATGGATGGACTTCATGGCACCCTAATAGCCTATGAGATGAGGACACGTGAGGGAAGACCTACAAAGAAGGAAGATACATTCAAGGAAAAAAATAAGTCACAAGAGAATAAGATACAAGGTAAGAAGGTCAAAGATGATTATTATTTTAATATTTATGATGATGAGTTGATAGTTATGTTTGCAATAAAATTTAAAATAGGTTTAGGTATATACAAGGGTTAGTTTCCCTTTAAATTTTTTAATTGTGGAGAGATTGGACACTTTGATAACAAGTTCCCTCATAAGCATAAGGCAAAAAATGATGAAGAGCATGATGAAGGTCATAATGATGATACGAAGTCCTATAGGTTTGATAAGAGAAAGAAAAGTTTCATAAAGTATGATGACAATAACTTTTTCAATAGAAAAAGAAGATTTTACACCAAGGAAGACTACAACTCATCTGATGAGAGTGAGAGAATTAATTCTAAGAGTGACCATGAAGGTGATGGTCCTAATTTCAAAGAAGTTCTCTTCATGGTTGAGAAAGTAAGTTATTCAAATCAAGAAGATTCCATGTGGTTTGGAGGTGTTGTTGGTGATTTAGATGAAGAAGGATATTAGGTGGAATTTGAGGCTGAGTTGATGAATGCTCTAGAAGAACTAAATATGGTGAAGAATAAAAATAAGGTGATGAGGTCTCTTATCAAATACTATGAGGAACAAATAGATTTTTTTGAAGATAGATTAAGCAACAATTCCAAGGAATAAGAAGAAATGGTCAAATATGTGGAGATTCAAATTAAGATTGTGACTACAAGCCTAATGGACAAAGAAGAAGAATGTGTAAGGTATGTAACTATAGTGGATTCCTTGAAAGCTGAGTTGGATCAAGCATCAAGTAAGATAAAGTCTTTTTTTATGTTTGAAAAGAGTAATAATGATCTAGACAACATACTGAGTAATCAAAATATTGCTAATGACAAAATTGGTCTTCATCTCAATGGAGACCAAAATAAGAACACTAATGTGATCAAGAAATTCAATGGTCAATCAAGTAATGATGGTGCTAGTAGAATGAAGACTAGTCCTATCAGGTATCATAATACTATAAGGTATGCTAATCCTTTCAATGGTTATTTTTATTCATGTAACCAATTTGGTCATATATCAAGGAGTTGTAGAAGACCCTATAAGAATGAATATACATGAAACTATGAGGAGAATCATCAATCAAGAGGTATGGGTAATGGTGTGTTTCCATTAAGAGGAATAGTGTGTTTCAATTGTCAAATGTTTGGTCATATTGCAAAGTTTTGTAAGCATGGATTCTCATGTCAAAATAAGAAAGTTGAGGCCCTTAGAGTACAAGAAAGAAGGCAAAATAGTGAATGGATACCAGAGGAAGATAAGGTGAATGATGATCAGTATGCAAGTCCAAGTGGACTACTTTCTATGGTGGAGAATATTTTAGATCTAAAAGAGTGCCAAGAATTCTCCCTATTAGTTCAAATTATAGATAAAGGAGTCAAGACAAATAGACCAAGTCAGAATGTTTTTCAAATAGAGATTGAAGAAGTTAACTCAAAGAGGTTATTCAAGCCTAAGAGGATCATGAAGAAAGTTTAGTCTAGTGAGGACATGTAGATCTAGGAATCTCTTGAGTTTTTGTTGTTTTAGTACCCTATAGATGAGGTGACTCCATTAGGCTTCATGGAAGCACTCATCCAGTGAGCATAAGCATGAAAATTTTTTGGTCTTAGGGGGAGCTTTATGTTCTTTGTTTATATTTAAATCCAAAGTTCAATCAATAGTCTATTGGAGGTGTGATTTCAAGACATGGGTTACAAAGCATTTGTATGATGACTTGATCAAACCAAGTCACATTAATGATAACGCTTGAATATCTCATAGAGATAAGGAGAGCATGGTTGGGCATTTATATGAGTTGAGTTATTGTTTGTTTAATTAGAGGAAGATTGATCTTCTTTAGGTAATAAATCATGTTTTAGGTCCAAGGATGAGATGGTAACTATCAAGAGATGACCCTTTGTCATTAATGTCAAAGGGGGAAAAAGTTCCAATTTGGGAGAAAGGTCAGTTTGAAGAAGATCCAAATTGGGGAGATGTGAATGATTAGCTTTGTTTGAGTGTTTGCATCAATGACAAAGGGGGAGATTGTTAATGTATGTTTCTTTTGTTGGTGTTGTGGCATTTATGTTATCATTGATGTCAAGATCAAGATGAAGGTCATTAATTTCAAAGTCAAAGTTGATGTCATACATGGTAAAGTGGTATGTGAAAAGGAGTCTTATGACAAAAGAGAATTTGTAGGAAACCTATTGTATCTCTATTGAGAGATAATTTTAAGGTATCTTGGTAAATTTACTAAGGTTGATGACATGTCAAGGTTAAGATCAAGACACAAGGTAAGTATACTTTTGAGCACTAATCTTAAGGAACATTGTCATATAATGAGCATGTGTGTGAAGATGGTGGTATAGTAATATGGATACACAAAGTTATGAGTGGATTTTTAAGAATTCCCAAGAATTCATATGAAGTGTTGAAACACTCAAGAAAGTTTCAAGGTAAATATTTATGGGTATGGTCTTAATCATAAGCATACAACCAGACTAGTCCTAGACTCTACCTAACCTAATGAGGAGTATTGAGGTGTTATCATGAATGAAAAGCACTGGTAGAGAATGTGAGGATATTTTTTACATTGTTAAAAATGTGTATAATGTATATAATATTTTAGAGGAGGTTTATAGGTCAGTTCTTAGCTTAGTCTTTGCTTAAAGAGACCTAGTGAGAAGAAACAAGATTGGTAGCATGATGAGGTGAGAAGTCTAAGGCCTGTAAGAAGAAGATTTGAAGTTTTTAATCAAGGTATGAGGTTTTATGACATGATAATAAGGTTTTGATAGTAGTACAAGAGGTTTCAAGGTGTGTTCAAGGTCTAAGTATGGCTTATAGGTTTTAGGCCTAGTATGCAAAGAGACCTAGTGTGGCCTAATGAGGGGTCAAGTTCATTTTCCAAGGTGTCAGAGATCATGAGAGAATTTTCAAAGGTGTGAGAGTTTTTTTCAATTATTTTCACCAAGTCTGAGGTTAAAGTCTGAAGGATAAGGCATGAAATATGGTTTTGAAGTTTTATGTGTGCATAAAATGAGGTATTACAGACCCGAGAAGGATTTTATTATGCTCATTGGTATGTGTAACCTTTACATGAGGATCCAATTAGTTCATGGTATGTGGTGAAGAGTCTTATATTAAATTTCCTAGAACTTTTTTCTATGTTAAGGGCCTAAGCTTTATGAATGATTGTTAATAATGGAAGACAGTATAAACCCTCTCTAAAACCCTAACTATGACCCGATATGGAAGATATTATTAGAAAGTGATCAAAATGGTTTTGTTGACAAATTATAATGATTGGATGTTGTATTCAACTCTCCTATTTACCTCTAGATGGCATTGGTATGTTAGAAGAGTGAGTGAAAGCTACAAAAAATCCTTGTTTCTCATATTTTTGATGTAGTACATAGGGTTGACTAGGTCAAAGCATAAAAATAATTGGATGATGATGTGTGAGACTTTTATTTTATGATAATGTAAGTTTATGATCAGGTTATATAATTCAAGTATAATAAATTGGTCATGGAAGTTGACCTATCATTAGAAAGGCTTAAAGAGGAAGATAGTGATAAAACCAAGTAGAAGTGAGAATGGGATTAGGAATGGGTTGTAGTGTATTATGGATGGATCCAAATGTATGGATTTATTTTTAAATACATATATCACATATAAGCCTTGAATATAATATTTGGATATGTTGATATAAAAGAAAAAAAATTCTCTCAAAGTGACCTATCTAACACAGTGAGGTTTGTATAGGGTGAAGACATGAGATTGGTCTGTAAGACCAATATTGATATTAAACCTTATAAAATGTGTGTGTGTGTGTGTGTGTGTGTGTGTGTGTGTGTGTGTGTGTGTGTGTGTGTGTGTGTGTGTGTGTGTGTGTGTGTGTGTGTTATAAATATGATTAAGGATATTATAAACCCATTATAATTTCATATAAAAAAAATCAAAGGTGTTCTAAGTCTTGGTTTTCATGGTTGTGTTTTGGAACTATAGGCAGTTTTCTATGTGTGAGTGATAATGATGTTCCCGAGTCATTATGCATAGATTTGAAGGATATAATGAATATGAAAATTTTATAGAGGTGTAATAGGTTAATTTTAATTTATTTTTATTCATGTTAAAATCCTATGAGGGTGTGAAAATTCAAAGGTTCTTGATTGAGTTTTGAAGCATGTGTGTAGTTATAAGTGAGCATATCGAAATGATCAGTTTGAGGTCTTTTGCACTATGAGGTGAAATATAATAAAATTTTTGATGACCCTAAGGTCATTGATTTTATATCCATTTGGTTTTTTAAAGAATTTATGTGTCAAAGTTTAGTGTATACTTTAGATATTCAAGACAGACTATCTGGCAGTAAGAAGGCCTAATTACGAGTAGACCTAATGGTGTGGTTCAAGGAGTGAAATGAGATAAATGGTGTTGGGGACCTAAGGTGAGATTAAAATGGGTATAATTTAAGTGTGTTTGAATTTTTTTAATCCATTTTTGGAGGCTCAATATGTTCTAATGTGGTCAAGATGAAACACGTGCTTTGCGAAGGCCTAATTGCATTAGGCCTTTATTAGACCTAATGGTGGTTTTGTTCATTATGGGAGGTGACCGAAATATGTAATGGTTGTTTCACTTTTGAAACATTTTTTTGATATATTTAAATGGTGATCCAATTATGGTAAGGTTTGTGGCCAACCAAGGTAGGTTTGAGTAAGAGTCAAGTATAAAAAGAAGGTCTAATAAGCCTTATTTGACTAGTTAGAATATTGAAGGTATGAACGCATGATATAGAGGTTTTTAAACTAGGTAGAGATATTTAATACCATAAAATAGGTGTGGTGAATATGTCATGGGGTTAAAATGATTCTACATATGCTGAGCAAGGTCATATAACCTAATCTACCAAGAAAAGGGCTAGTTAAGCGAAGAGGCCTAATACGTTGTTTGAGAGAGATAGAAGAATGTAAAAACCAAAATAAGGTGATAATCATCAATTGAGTGAGAAAAATGTGTCCAAAGGTGATTATAGGTTCTAGGTAGTTGAGTTGGTGTTGAGTTACTTAGGGGTTTGGTGTCTCCTTACAAGTTGGTGCTTGAGTAATGAGGGGTCGGTGCTCCTTGTGGGATTGGTGTCTCAATAAATATTTGATCCATTGCTTATAATATTACAATCCAAGCTATGTTTTAGTGGATTTTATTCCCCAATATGGTTTTTCACATATATTTTATGTTCTTATGTTGTATACTTTTGTAGATGTTTGTCTATGCATTGTTTAATGTATGTATATGAATGAATGCTTCATGGATGATAAGTGAAATTGAATGAATGTTTTAAGGGAACTGATTCACACACCCCTACCCCCTCCACCTCCACCCCCACCACCCCACCCCACCCTGCTTGCTCCTCTTAATAGATGTACTTCCAACACTACCTCATGCTAACACTTTGATTTCAATGAACCAAAAATTAAATGCAACAAACTATTCACTATGAAAATAGGGGCTAGTCGTTACACACTTTTAGGTAATCACTCTGAATTGATAATTTACTATACAACCAAAGTCACCTTTTTTTTAGCTTGACTTATTTGTGTAATACAAATGCAACTTCGTAATTGAATATTTATAACAACTTCGTAATTGAATTGAATATTTATAACAACTTCAAGGCAACATTGTTCATTATCTTTTATTCCACAATATAACTCCTATGCCTATTTCTATTATCTTTTATATTTGATCTTTGTTTACTTCGTTATTTATCATTTACTTTTCACATTTACATTTTAGCCTATTTAAAATATTAACTTTTTCTATTTTTATATACTTAATATATCTTTAAGTTACAAACATTAGCTACTACTCTTTTTCCATAGATTATTATATATTTTTTCTTTACTTTTTTTATTCCTTGCCTACAAATCATTGCTACAATGAATTTACATTACAAATTTACGTACAAAGATATAATTATATTTATTTGGAGAGGAATGTGCTTTATCAATACTTTGACAGGAAGAATCAATAGTCGACATTTGATCCACAAGCTTGCCAATAGACATGTTAGCATATATTTTATGTTGTGATGGGCCAAAAGTTTCATCTATCTTCCCCAATTTGTACCAAAAAAGTGTCATCCTATCACCTATGTATGAGATAAGATTTGGAGTTCAATCCCAACTGCAATAGAGACCACACTAAATAGATAGATATTTGTTAGTCTCAAAAAAATATTCTACACATTGACATAGTCAACAAAAACTAAGGTATGTAATTTACTTTCAAACTTTTTTTTTTCATATTTCAAATTTCAAATTCTTAACTAGTTTTTACTCATTGTCTCATCTTGCACAGATAAATAATTCTTTTTCTTATGGAAGACTCATATCTTAGATTCACACAATATCTCCTTTCTATTGCCAATTTGCATAGAAATTTAATTCACTTTTACAAATTTTGACTATACTTCAATACACTTTCCTTTATCGATAGTGCTTAGTTATATGATTTATACTATATATTTTTTTTCTTATGATGTATAATAAAAATCGATAACTTTTATAAATCAACTATCTATACATGAAACTTACTACAAATTTTAATATTTCACATTTATTTCTCCCATATACAAATTATACTATCATCGCTTAAATTTTATTAAGTTCTATATTAGTCGACATAAGAAACTAATTTACATATTTTTTGTCACACTCATTGTTAAAAGTTTTACTTTTACCTATATCATATTAACACTTGAATTTTAATGACACATTAATTAAATATAATTTATTATTCAACATAAAAATAAAGACTACAAAATGCTTATTATTATAAAACCCTTACAACTATTAATAACAAAATTTAAAATTAATTAAAATAAAATATTCCATAGGTCTACGAAGTCTCTCCTTCACAAATTGATCACCCCATGTCAACACGAATCCTTTTCTTTTAACTTAAGATATAACATAGTTACCAAATCCAACTAATAAAATATTCCATTACTCTATCCTTAAGTCTATTTTGGTGATAATTTCATTCATGACATTTGGTGATCCACACGTATATCAAATCTAAAGTTTTATAATGTAGAATATTAATCATGTTTGGTCATGTTCATGACCCATGAGTGTTAAATGGACACCACATGTCCACATATGATCACAATTAGTTTGAAATAGAATTGAATATACACAATGGTCTTTCAAATTTAAATTTAAATTGAATTCGATGTATAAATATCTCTAAATATTATTATATTTTTTAAGCTTTCAAAGTTTACTTTTATGTTGGATCATAATATTTTTTTTAAAAGCTTGGCTTTCAATTTAGAAGATTATATAACTTTATTTATATGTTAAGACTCTACAAACTTCAAAAATATTTTGAACACTCTTAAAAAATCTATATTTAATAAATTGAAATTCACATGCAACCAATCAACTGAAAATTTCACACTATAGGATTATGCCTACTTCTTATCACTACTTTACATATTTTTCTAACTGATCAAAATTGTCTATAGACTCAAATGCTCCTACTTTAAAGGGTATTATTTTATAATAATTTTTTAAAATTATTACTACTCTTACATTTTTTTTTTCCAATCAAAATTATCTATGGACTCAAATGCTCCTACCTTAAAAGATGTTATTTTTTAGTAATCTTAAAATTAAAACTAAAAAATAAAACTCATTACAATTTTTCTAGGATTCAATTATTTTCTTTTAGCTACTTTTTATGGATATAATTAAGAATTATTATTTTAATTTTAATAATGATGTTCACATGTAACTGGTTTTCCGAGCCATGGTGGTGATCCCACTCTTGTTATAAACACATTTTATTATGAGCATTTTATTTCAGAAATAAAATTTGGAAGACTACATATTTAGGAAATTACCATGATGAGTTTATTTATTTTCTCTTTTCTCGAATATAAATTAATATGTGTATTTTTTTAATTTCAAGTAATTATTATGTAAAATTTATTTTCTTTTATATAAATAGGTTAGATTGAGTATTTATATTATTTTAATCTTTTTAGTAGTTAATTTATTATCTCTTATTATTATGGATGAATATATTCATTTTTAATTTTTAAAATAAATTTTGATATTCATTCATTATTGTAGTTAAATGTATTTTTTGTTATTATTAATGGCCAATTTATATTATAAAGTGATGCCACTAAAATTTACTCGTAAATAACTAATCTTTATATTTTTCAATTGTTTTTTTTCAAATTTATGTGTTTTAGATTTTATTATTATTAGTTATTTTATAATAGATCTAAAAATATTATAAGTATTATTAAGAGATACTTATAATAATACAAGTAAATTTTAGAGGCAGATCTACAATCACATTACATACCAATCTATTCAAAAAAATTAAGCTTTTGTCCTAAGTTACATTTTATGATCCTGAAATAAGTAAGTTTATGCCTTAAAATATTGTATCCCAACTCATAAAATTACAAGAAAAGGATTTTTTTTTTTTTTTTTTTTTTTTTTTTTTTTTTTTTTTTTAAGAAAAAGAAGGCACAAATCAAAATATATCATGAGACCAAAATCCAAATGACTATAATCAACCTTTATGGTTATAGGCGTCCATATATGAAACAATTTATGTGATATTATTTTCCCTTATCAAACTCATATTTTACATACATATAGTCATGGTAGTGTTAGATAAGGAGGCATGGAAAGTTTTGATAGTGTTAATTTTTATTAGAAAATTGATAAAAGGTAGAAAATCCAAAAAATAGAGTGGGGGAGGGTGGGCGAGCAACAGGTGGGGGGTGGGGCATTTTTTTGGCCTGGTGAAAAAACATATTAATATTTGATATTTAACATGATCTCTTAAAATACATTTTCAATTTCCTCCTAAAATTCCAAAGTAACAGAATTGTTGAGAAATATGCTCCTACTTTTAGAATGATTTAAGTTTGTCGAATGTTCAACATGAGGATGCCACTTTTAAGATGTTTTCCTTCACATTAAATGACTATGAGATGATAAGTTTTTAAATTTAACAATTGATTCAATCTAAAGCAAGAAATAATCAAAGATACATTCATTTTATAGTTTGTACAGTGTAGTGATCCATTTATTTTCTTTAATTAGTTGGTCACACTTAAAATATAATACAATGATTCAATAATATATTTCAAATAAAGATTTCATAAAATTTATAGAAACTTTCGAATAATTATCCTGTTAAATAGAATCTTATTAATTATTTTTTATTAGAAAAGATAAATTTGATTAATATATTGAAAGAATACTATAATTTTTTTTACATATTAAAAAATATGAAATGGTGAAAAAAATATTTTACCATATAATGTGAAGTATTTCATATAATGTTTCTAAATTCACCCTCCCACTTTAATTGAATTATTAATGTAGAGTAGGTAAGGATTAATGTAGATTAGATTAGTTTTCTTTTAGTTTTATTTTGATTTCATAGTTTAGTTTTGTTGCTGTAGTTTTTTATGTAGTTTGATTTAAGTAAGATTTGTGTAAAAAATATTATTGAAGACAAAATAAATCAAGGAACATTATTTGCACATTCATTCCTAGTAGAATTTTAACTTTTTGAATTTATTTGTATTCATATTATTAAAAATAAAAGTTATAATGTTTTAGTGACTTTCAATTGGCATAAAAATCTGAATCCATTGTAAAGGTTTGAAAAATTAAAGAAAATCGGTGAACACTTTGGTGAATAACAACATTATGGATGATAAATTTATGTTTTCATTCGATAACATAATGTTTTTTTTTTTGGATATATCACATGTGTTAAGAATTGTATTCACTTTTAAAAAGAGTCATGACTGTGTTTTATCAGATTAAGTTTTCTTTGAAGAAACATAAATAATAAAAAACAAGATTACTTGTGATTGAATTTTTTTTACTATCCTTAGAACTTTTTAATATTTATTCCAAACCCTTTGCGATATATTAAAAAAAGAGAAAATAAGAATATTAAATCTTCAAATAAGTTCAAAAAAATTCTCATGTAAAGGGTGATTCAAAAAATATCCATTAAGAATATAGATGAATTTATGAAAATGGAACAAGTATTAGACTGGATCCAAATGTAATTTTATTTGGGTTATATACACCACAATGGTAGTAGAGCAATACCCAAACCTCCTCCCTAAGAAATTTATTATAAAATAAATGTTAGCCAAAATTGGATACCATAGGTGAGTCTAATTCAAAACTTCATCCTTGTCCTTTTAACTTTGTTAATAGCCTCTAGTAACCCCTAGTTTTAATGTCGTGATTTGTCATTAGGTGATGTATTATTCATGAATCCTTAAGTTATGTCAAGGTGTTAGAGATCTAATCCATGTCTAAGAGTCATGACCCTCAATTTCATAGCTATCTCCATGATCTCAGTCTTTCCATAAAACACTTAGCATTGTTTAAGGTAATTTTGACAATGTTAAGGTTTTTTTGCAAGTCTAAGTTATACTTGATCCAAGTTGTGACATGAGTGACATGATCACTCATCGGGATGTCATGATGACCATAGTGACCAGGTGCATGAAGAGGCAAAGCCAATAGAAAATAAGCATTAAATTCTCATCTTTTGGAAAGGTTAAGGTAAGTTTGAGGAGATTAAGGTATTTCTCAAAGTTCAAGTCATATTTGATTCACAATGAAGATGTGAGGAAATAATGACCTCTCAAAAACATCAAGTGTGAGAGTTATCAATGTAATATGAAGGTCATTTGAGGCCATATAACATTCATGGTGGATGATTTCATACTCTTTTTGGTCCATACAAGCTTCACAAGGTGGGAAAACATACATTTCTAATGTATATCAATCTTTATTCACTATTTGAAACCCTCAAATATAGTGTGATGCACGTTACATGGTAAGAGTAAGTTACAAAATAAGTATTGGTACATTTATTCCTCTTTGTGTAAGGTAATAACACTTATTTTTGGCCTTTGTAATAGGTTATAGTAGGAGAACAAAGTGAATAAGGCTCTTGAGAGCAAAAATAAAGTCCAAGCAAGGTCAAGAGAAGGATTTTTCAAAAAATTCCAAGTTGGTCATAACCTATAAGCTTCTTTGTAACTATCTCCATAGTCTTCAAAGTCAAATCAAGCTTGCACAAGGTTTAAAAGATCCAAAAAGAGCATAAAAGCTCTCAAATTCAGCATTGGTTCCTTTGCAAGATCGAAAGAGCTCATTTATTGACATTGGTTCATGAAGGAGAAAATGAGCTATCTCAAATTATCTTAGGATAATATAGGGACCCATATTACTTTGAAATTCCATGCATTATTTCAAGGTTTTAGGGGTTGTACTTTATTAACTATTACTAATAAAAATGGTGTCAAAAACCCTTCTAAAACCCCACTAGCTCAGTTTCAGGTAATTCAAGGAATTTTAGAGCTCATTAATCTGAATGAAGGATTTTTTAAAGTCTTTTAATACCCCATTGGTCTTCCTACATCATTATCAACATTCATTTCACACATGTGAGCACTAATGTGGAAATAAAAGGTAATGTTTATTGATTCTTGAAGATGGCAGGCAAGGTTTCATTTGATTTGAATGTTTCTTACCTAAAGTGGTATATAAAAAACATATATTAACCTATAATTCCTCCTATAACTCTCTTCATGTGGTAGATACCAAGCATAAAGGGTAGATAATAGGTTATGAGAGACTTTGTGGTCTTAGTGTTCTTCAATAGGACTGCAAGTATGGAATATAACCTATGAATGAAAAGTGGTTTAGTACACTTGGATAAGTCCATGTAATTTTTAATATCCCAATAAATTTATTCTAATTTTATACAATATTATCCATATAAATATAAGTTAAAAGAAAGGTTATGTATGCACTTAATGGCCTGAATAAAAGAACTATAGGTTTGATCCTATTGAGATGTTTGAAATGTCTTATGGTTAGTTGAAGAGTCTCTATATATGAGAAAAGATAAAATTAATTCCCACAAGTATCTCACTATCATCCATGATGATGTGATAGTATTCAAGGATTCAAATAGTAGCTTTGCAATGTTTTCCAACTGCGAGATAAACACCTCTAAGAATGTGAAAAATGTGCATATTTTGCATGGAACATAGGGTCTAAGGAGCATATAATGCATGAAGATGGTCATGAATAATATTGAGGTATATTTTAATTTTTAAAAATTCTAAAATGTGACACTAGTGTCTTAAAGTAAGGTGAATGTAGACCTACAAGTTTGTAGACCTGTAGGTCCAAATTTTTAATCAAGAGAGACAAATCTTGCATGAAACATAATGATTTGAGGAGAAAATGAAATGTGAGAGTCATGAGAATATGTTGAAAAATTATATATAAGGTATAATAAGGAATATTATTGAATAAAATACCCTTTATTTAACCCTAACAAGTATCAAACCCAAATAAGGCCTACATGCCTGCTAAAAGCTACAAGTTTACTTCCAAAGATTGAAGAGAGTATTGAAGATTTGTTTTGAGTTTAGTATTATGGTTTGAATGGATATTAAGGTGTGTTTAAGTATGAGTTACCATGATTAATATGTTCATATTAATTTTTTTCATCATGAATAACAAAAGAGGGAGATCCATCCTCAAAATCCAGTTAAAAGACCTAATGTACACCTACAACAAAAGGAAAATTTGGCATAAACATAAGGATAAAGGTGAAAGGTTTGGATTGATAATGAATAATTAAGATTTTTTGGAGACATGATAGGAATTTTAATGTGTTTATAATTTTATATTTTTATTAAAAATACAAGGAAATCTATAGCATGTTTGATAGTCTTAAATGCATACAAAATTTTGGAAAACTTGGCATGCTGAAGAGGTACAAAAAGAGTTTAAAGGAAAAAAACTATTATAGGAGTTGAGGGAAGTTTGGGAAGACATAAAACAG
Organism: Torreya grandis; assembly: GCA_037957365.1. Taxonomy (NCBI): domain Eukaryota; kingdom Viridiplantae; phylum Streptophyta; class Pinopsida; order Cupressales; family Taxaceae; genus Torreya; species Torreya grandis. The sequence continues at coordinate 607,366 of JARHVA010004217.1, forward strand.
GTATCATAAGGTTTTTAATTTTCCTAAAACTCTTCCTATCCATTTTTGTTCACGATCAGCGTACTCAAGTCTGTGTCTTTCCAATATAGGGCTTAAAAACTTGAATTTTTCATAACCCAAATTCTAACCATTAGAATTGAATTAAAAATTTGTAATTTGACCTTATTGAATGTTAAATTAAATATTTTTGTGGTTTTAGATCACTAATATATGGTATTGTATGGTCTCTAGTACTATATCCTTGTTTTAGGCCTAATTAGGTCTAATTTTGAAAGAGGGAATTGAGTAAGGGGGTTTGCCTTGGGAGTTGAATCATGAAATTTTGGGTGAAAAGATGGAATTAGATAAAGGGTAATAAAATATGCTTTTATTTTTCTTATAACTTGTATTAATGTTTAAAACCTAAGATCTTTGTGTCAAAATAAGGCTACAAGGAATAAACCTTAAAGAGAGAAAATGTGAGAGTTATGAATGAAATTGCAAAATAGAGGTGGAAATATGATTGGTTATAGGTCTTAAAAATGTTTACAAGAAAAAAAAAATTACTTAGACCAAAATAAGATGACTTGTCACTTCCTAATCACTCTTAAGGGGCAGTTTGAAGAGCTCAATGATGAATCATCAAGCAAGACAAAACTCCTATACCACCTTGATTAAGTCATCATCAAAATAAGTGCACACATGTTGAGGATAAATTTATAATTATAATTTTGTAGGTTTTTTTTTTTTTTTGGTAACTTTCTTCATGAGTGCTTGGTATCCATCATTAGGTCTTGACACCTCTCTTCTCCCTCTCACTCCTTCTTTTTGCTATATGTATGCCATATTTTGGCATTGTAATAGATCCTTCCACTAGGAATATGGCATAGCCCTACTCTTTTTTATGCCTATTAATAAATAAGATGTTTGGTTTTACCTCCTCTTATGGTTATATGTAGTGTATACCTTGAATGGTAGATATGATCAAGTATAAATTGAGTTCATCTTGGTTGTTGTCTCACTCCTTTTACCTTCATGCAATTTGATTCATTATTGTAGGTTGTAGTTAGTGTCATCATGGGTTATACGTGAATTAGAAGTATAACCAATATTCTATTATAGTCTCACAATACCTTACCTCTCTAAAAATTAATGATGTAATAGGTTCATCCTAAGAGAAGTGTATGTTCTTGTAGTCTATAGGTCTTAGTGCACATGCAAATCAATGGTAAAATTCACAAAATTTGGTGTATCATCCCCATTTTAGTTCATAGTTTCTTTCTCCCCTTTTCATTTCAAGATAGTAGATTAGTGATTGGTCCTAAGTGATGCATCAAAGGATCTATCCCTTATCTAGAGGTCTAATCCACTCATTAGGTCACCCATAACCTAGGATTATTCCCATTTGTAGCTTAGATTTACTTGAAACACCCTCTCAAATGGTGTAAATCTATGTTATAACAATTAAATAAAAATAGCAAAAAAAACTTTTCAAAAAGTTATGATCAAGTGATTGCTCTTATGTTATATCAAAAACCTCAAAGTTTGGATAAATAAATCACTTCACACACACTAATGGCTCTTCATATATGTCAATGTCTATGTTATATAAAAAAAAGTGAAACTAATTTTTAGATTTTTAGTGAAGATATGAAACTTTCATACATAATTAATTGGTTATTTATGGAAAGTGAAATATAAATGACTAAATTCTAAACACCTAACAATGTTTTCCCCATAAAAATTCTCATTTTTTATGACTAGCATGCACCTATTTATTTATAAAAAATAAAGACCCTATTTTATCCTAAATAGATACACAAATTTTGTACACTCACAATACATTCCACAACTTAATTTTCATAATGACCCTCTTTTACTAAAATTTATTTAAATTGACTACCCATGTAATGACCTAGTTCGACACACCTCCAAATACACAACTTTGTTTTTGTCTTATGTAAACAAAGTAATAGTGTTTGATGTTTATCCCATCAACTCAAATATAATAACTCTTAACAAAATTCATATTTCAACAAGTGCAAGAAAAATCATTGGGTCATAATGACTGAATGGCATATTCATAGGAGTATAAGGAGGGTCTCATACATTAACTACCACAATCTCATAGAGTGTCCCTTCATGAGTATTGATCAATAGGAAAACTATAATCACTCCTATATAATTGACAAATGTGGATTCACAATATGACATAATCAAGAAGGTCTAGTCCATTTAGCAATGATAAATTGTGTGGATAAGTAACACTACCATAATGAATGATTCCTCCTTTAGGTCCAGTCAAAGTTTAGGTTTAAGAGATGTAAGTCAATGTAAGAGAATGTCTAGATCCTATGCCAAATTCCCATATTCACTAGGAGTCTTTATAAATTGATCTAGTATAGATTCTAGACTACATTGTTGTTTCATCATGCCTTATCCAAGTTTTACGATTACCAAAGGTTAGACTACTATAGTTATATTATATGATTATTAATCAATGTTACTAGTTAAATTTCCATTGAACTAAGGTGGTGACTCAAGCCATTACCTATATTTTTAGTTAAGAGCACACAAGGGATAGTTGAAATAATCAAACATACCATCTATTTGGAAAATAGTAGGACTTGTTTTACATTCTTCCAAGTCCACAATTTTTTCTTTTTTATTTCAATTTGACAAGAGATAATATTGTACTTGTGCTTAAGAATAGAGTACCATGAAATCATGTCATATGAATCCTATAATGATCACAAGGTGATTTACCATAAGACTTATATATCTAATACTCCATGCTTGGACTTATGATTCTTTTTACACCTTTTTGGAAGTATTGGGTCTAATGTTTCTATAACCCAGGGCAATGAGCAAGCACAATGACAAATAATTAATTTTATTTTATTATACTCATTGGACTAAATATAAATAATATGTTTTAGTGAAAAATCTTAGACATTTATTTAATAAAGATAAATATTATACAATTTGTATTCAAAATGAATTATATATACATATACTATAAATAAAGCTAAATATGAGAAATCCTTTTCATAGTCCAAGATAAAAATAACAACTATTAGATCACATAATTTCTAGGTGACCAATAATGCATGTGGATGTGGTGGTGTCACCTACCATGGTAGTCCTACATAGATCATCACAATCAACTCCACGGAAACCCCATTAGCCAATACTAGTTAGATCACACACACAATGATCCATTATAATAACCATAAAAAGAAAAGTCTGGATTTCATTTTATCACAATGAAATGAACCATTTTAACAAATGTTTATGATGATAGCTAATGGTCTCGAATAAGAATAAGAATTTTTTTTCTCTTAGTGCCAATCATTTTTTTTAATATGATAACATGCAATAATATTCTCAATCATGCATCGTCAAAATGATCATTAGCAATTAATTCATCCAAACTCTATGGTAACCAACTCATCAGAAAAATGTCAATCCTCTTATGCCAAAGCTATTCCACTAACATTCAATTAAAAAAATATTTGTCTACTCAGATCTTTGTTACATGCAAGGTAAAGATGCACAAACTAGAACAACATTAATATCAACTATCATTTATTTACATATAGTGTGTTGATTCAATAAACATCTTCAATCACGAAAGCACCACATATAAGGCTCAAATAATTATTTAGCAAAAATAACACTAATATAATTACCTTATTTAGTCTAGATTTCCTTGATGTTATATTCAACCCCACTATAGAAATACCATACGCATAAATATTATTATTCACCAAATAAGTGAATAAACCAATATAATAATTTATCTTAAAGCTCCCATTGTTACAATTGAGCTCTGATACCAAGTATAACAACCTACTTTAACACACATCCAAATACACAACTTTATTTTGTCTTATGTCAACAAGGGAATAATGTTTGATGTTTATCCCCTCAACTCACATAAAATAACTCTATTACAAAATATATAATTCAATAATTGAAAGCAAAATAATTAGGTCATAATGATTTAATGGTATATTCATAGGAGTATAAGGAGGGTCTCAGTAATTAACTGCCACAACCTCATAGAGTGTCCCTTCATGAGTATTGGTTAGTAGGAACACTAGAATCATTCCTATATAACTAACAAATATGGAATAACATTATGACATAATCAATTAGGTATAGTCCACTTAGCAATGATAAATTGTGTAGATAATTAACATTACCATAATGATTGATTCCTCCTTTAGGTTGATTCAAGATTTAAGTTTAATTGATGTATGTCAATGTAAAATAATGGATAGATCCTATGCCAAATTTCCATATTCACTAGAAGTCTTTATAAATTGATCTAGAATAGATTCTAGACTACATTGTTGTATCATCATGCATTATCCAAGGTTTTATGATTACCAAAGGTTAGCTTACTATAGTTAGATTATATGATCATCAATCAATGTTACTAGTTAGATTTACATTGAACTAAGGTGGTGACTCAATTCATTACCTATAGTTTTAGTTAAGACCATGCAAGGGATAGTTGAAATAATCAAACATACCTTCTATTTGGAAAAGAGTAGGACTTGTTTTACATTCTCCCAAGTCCACAAATTTTGATTTTGTTTTCTAATTTGATAAGAGATAACATTGTACTTGTGCTTAGGAATAGAGTACCATGGGATCATGTCATATGAATCCTATAATTATCACAAGGAGATTTACCATAAGACTTATATATCTAATATTCCATGCTTGGACTTATGATTCTTTTTACACCTTTTTGAAAGTATTGGGTCTAATGCTTCTATAACCTAGGGCAATGAGAAAACACAATGACATATAATTACATCTCTTTTATTTTACTCATTGGAATAAATATATACAACATGTTTTAGTGAAAAATCTTAGATATTTATTTAATAAAGAGAAATATTATATAATCTTTATTCAAGAGGAGTTATATATACATATACTACAATACTAAATCCAAATAGGAGGAATCCTTTTCATAGTCCAAGATGAAAAGAACAATTGTTTCAATATGATTTTTTGTAAAACAAATCAACACATTCATATGAAAGTATAACATCATTAAGAAGATAACTCAGCATCAAATCATCCTCTTTTAAGACTTTCCCTGCACTAAAGCCACATGTGAGCTGTGTCATCATTATGCTGGCAAGGTTTTATCCACCCAAGTCCCCATATTTACTCCAAACAAAAGCATATCAACATAATAACAAAAAAGAATGTAAGCAATTATTTTCCTTCACACAAGCATGCAAAGTCACGCCAATATAAAACAACAAGCAAGTGAAGGAAGTTACTTCAATAATTGTTTATAATATTAACCATTTCACATTATTTGGTTTATCAAGAATATGTTTTCCATATCACAAGCTATTTGTATTCTCACAAGCAAGGTTTACCCAAAAGTATTCACTTTATAATGTAATTACATAATAGTCCATTTATTAGATTAAACCTAATACTTCAATGAAAGTTAAAGTCCACTCTTCTCATCATTTTGCTAGGTTTTATTGATTGGTCCTGCTAATCTTTCTCCACGCTCTCTTTATTTTTTCTTTTTCCTTTTTATATTACCACCATTTGAGGTAAACCTCAAGTTAATAGAAGAGGCAAATTTAATCCTTATTTAATTAACCCAAGAGAAATGCAACATGTAAGAAGATCATTATAATAATATAAAATATTGATCAATATCCACCTAGCATTTAAACTTGATATATAAACTTGTCAACTATAAAAAAGGAAAATAAACCCTAGACAATAGAGTCATAACACCATAATTATAAATAGCATTTCAAGTGTATTATGTACCCTCGAATCACCATATGCTTTCACATGATTTGAGAGGGGAAGTAAGTATACCATTTTACTATTTACACCAATCTGTTTAAGTAAAAGCCCCAATTTATTCTAACCTAAATAGGAAATTCACCAAAAGCCCTAATTTATTCTAACTTGAATACAAAATTCATAGAAAGTCCCAATTTATTCTAACCTGAATACAAAATTCACAGAAAGCCCCAAAAATTGGTTTGAATTCAATATGAATAATTTATGGGTAAAACCCAATCAAAATATTTCACAAAATCCCAAAAGTGGTGTGGCTATCAAAAGATCATTTATATGTATTTCATTCTTACATTAAATATATAACTTCATTTAAACCTTACCTTGTTGGCATAAAATCTAGTCAACTTGTTAACCTCGACTTCCCCAATACGCATGTAGTAGCCAAAGGAAAGAGATGCCAATAATTCCAATGTCCAAGGTAGTCAAGTGAGATTTATTAGAGTAACATTGAAAGAAATATAAATTCACATGCAAGATAGGAACAAGGTTTCTCTAAGACCAACTCAGTGTATAGTCAAAGGAGTTAATATGAAGGCAAGATTATTTCATATTCTCATAACCCAATATTCCATTTATAAGAAATGTGAGGCCTTGGTAATATTGTACTAAAATAAACATTCTTTCATATTTTTGTCTCAAATCCCTAACCCCCACTTTTATAATTTTTAACACATTACTCAATAATGGTTTCCTAAATTTTGACTTTACTGTTAATTAATAATTTTTCAAGGCTTTCCAAATACGGTTTGAAATAACCACTTAAGAAGCAATGAAATATTTAAAAAACATAATCTTCAGGCAAAAAAGTAATGTCACATTAACACACAATCAACATAGATGAAACATACAACTAATGGATGATGTGTTGTAATTGAATATGGCTAAAGTAGAATAATGGATATGCATTATAGTTGATCACATATAACACACAGTTTAAATAAAAGTAGAAATTAAACACTAAATTAGCTACATTAGCTCACTATTTTTATAACATCAAATTAGCTGAAGATAACCAATTAAGTCCAAGGTTGGATAGAGGACAATATGTAAAGCACAATTTTACAATGCAATACTAAAGTTCCATATACTGCATGAATTATCAATCATACAAGGAGAGAAAAATAGTCAACATTTCCACATTAAAACTCTATATCCATGAGGTAGATACTATTGTATATCAGGTAAATAGCTAGAACAAAATATAATGATATTAGAAAACATATTCTCCTTAAGTTCATTTTTTTACTAGAAATTAAAATCATGCACATTAATGCATGAAACAAATGTCATAACAATAATCTAAAGCCACCAAACTTTGCACATATTTCAACAAGTCATTTTAGCATTGCAAAAATAATAAGGAGGATCTTATTAGAGGAAATCAACTTGCATTTAATATAACAAAAGAATAATTTTGAGGGCTCATTTTAGATTGTTAATGAGAATGCAGTAACATATCTTAGTTTAATCCTCTAGATATTTCCAAGAGTAAATGTGGAGGAGCTTAGGTAGAAAAATACTTTCCTAGAGAAGAAAGGGAAAGAAAACTCTTGTCTTGCTCTAGCAGTAGTTATTATTGCTCCATTTCTGATCTAGTTGAAGTTAACATGGTGCCATCCTATCTCCCCCTAGCTACTGGTGCTCCGTTGCAAGGTAAATCTTCTTTAAAAACTCCCTTCAGATCTGGAAGTCCTAATGATATTAAAATATTCAATTTGTTTATCCATAGACCACTCTCAGTGTGACAGATAAATTTTTCCATGTAAATCATCTTAAATAGGTGCACTAAGTTGATCCCTATTAACTCGATATAAAGAAAAAATCTTATTATTCTCTGCCCAATGTATTGGCCTCTTCCCTAGTAATATTCTCTACTCTACCCTGTTCATTTCAAGCATGGGCAATCCCCTTTGTGCATATATCAATATTTCTTGTTTCGAGGTGCCTTAATTAGACTATGTATAACCCTTTTTCTAAATTAAATATTAGGTAATAGATTCAATTGTTATTAAACCACGACAACTAATTATGAATGATATTTTTTTATAAGATACTAAGTCATTTTAGATATTTATTTTATTAATTTGTTAATCAAAGTATAAAATCCCCTCCCTTAAGCATGCTTATAGTAGCTTTAGATATTTATTTTATTTATTTGTTAATCAAAGTATAACATCCCTTCCCTTAAGCATGCCTCTCTTCCACAATACATGTCTCCAACCAATTTTATTTATCCCTTCACAATATTTAAAGCCACCATTCTATTTTACAATATTTAAAGCCACTACCCTATTTAAAGCTACCGTTCTATTTTACAATATTTAAAGACACTACCCTATTTCATAATAGTTAAAGCCACTGCCCTATTTCACAATATTTAAAGCCACCACCCTATTCCTTCATACTCAATCTTCTAAACATAGTAATAAAGTTTTTATTCCACATTCTCCAAAGGTAATTATTTATCACATTATCATATGTTTTCCCTTCCCTAAATTCATTTGGTTTAGGATTTCAGTAGAGTTAAGATCTTTATGATATTTCAGTATATACATTTAGCCTTCCCCCCCCCCCCACCCTTTTTTTTAATTAGATTTAAGATGATATGTTATTAATAGAATTTATTTTAAATTTATTTATTTATTTAGTGGTTTATAATTTATCTATCATAAAAGAATGCGAGTTTTTAGTTTATGTTATAAAATAAGGTAAGACTCAAGATCACCAATTTCAAGGTAACAATTAATCTAGACATTGATATAATAAGCATATTATATAAATTAGAGAATGATAATTATATTTTAGACATGATTATATGATATTGAGATTATATATAATATTTCTATTATTATTTGGATAAAAAATATTGTAATATATTTAAAATGGGTATAATAATAGAATAATTAGTAGAATAATGAATAATGGTTTAGTATTAAATGTATAAGAAGGAGGAGTTGGGTAGATGGGAACTAGAATAAATAAAGAGGTTAGAATAATGAATAATGGTTTAGTATTAAATGTATAAGAAGGAGGAGTTGGGTAGATGGGAACTAGAATAAATAAAGAGGTATATGATATTGTAAGTCATCTAATAATTTAATTTGTAATTTAGCCTTGCTCAAAGGAGGTAGCCCCTTTGAAGAGGCCAATGATACGGAGTTATTCCTTCCTCAAACGAAATGTTGTGTGTGTAATCAATGTTTTGAGTTCAATATATGCAATTTGGATTATTATTGTGTGAGTTTTGAACCCTAGGTTCCTAACAAATATGGTTCAAAGTTTGGCGATTCATATTTTCATTTGAACACAAAAGTATAAACATATTTTTATTACTTTAGTTTAATTATATAGATTTTTTGTCTTTTGACCATTGAAGGTTGGAAAGCATATCAAGGGAAAACCAATTATATTCTCCTAACCATTAAGCTCCTATAAACATAGGTGAATATCTAGGGCTCTAACAATTAATACATGTTAATATCCACTTAGAGAAGAGAAGACAACATATTTGCATCACTCATTCTCTGAAGGGGTGTTACAGATGAAGTGTACTTGTCACTCCCACCTTTTTTTATATCAATCCTCAAATCGATCAAGATGAAGGAAATAAGGTCTTTAAAACCAACCACCACCAATAAAATTTATCTAATCACACGAATAACCACTAATGGAGCTCATTCAAGAACAATTGACTCTTAAATTCGAAGTGCAATACCATGCAAACCACAAGTAGATAAGCATTTTTCTATGATTAAATATCAATTACACTAACACATTTCTAAACCATAATTAAAATCACAAGGCAAATTCCTTAACTTATGAAAACAACAAAATGAAAATGAGTTCAATATCTTAGAACAACATTATATTACAAAACATGACGACAACCCAAATTTTTGTAAATCCTAAATTCCTCCCTATATCCATGCTCACTTTAAATTTTTCTAAACCACATTTACCAAAGCCCCATGAGAAATCCATGAACCTTTCATAGCCCATGACTTCGTTGGGAGCGCCACATGTCCATGTGAAAAAAAATACCACTAGCTGTAAGTTTAAAGTTCATTCATAAAGTTTATTGATCACCCTTTTGCTCTTTGAAAATTCCAGATGTGGTTCCATGTTAGAACGGAGTGCATAAATAAATGGGTGCAAATTCATAGGGGCCACTCTAAAATCAAGAATCTTAATCACTTATAGGCATGTTGTTTACCCCATGGGCACTAAATGGACCCTATTTCTCCACATATGGCCATAGTTATTTTAATGTTATGAACATATTATTCTACTTTAAATGTGATTGCATGCATTATTCATATTTAATTAAAAGAGACATGACTACTCATTTTTTTTAAATAATAGAATTACTTTTGGACATGAATTATAGAGGTATGTTAGTGTTAGTAAAATACAACATTTTCATTTTATGTTGTTCCTACCTTGACATTAATTGCTATAACTATTATTACCATGGAAACAACTATGGTTCCCTAACCCTAATTGCTTTTTGTATTTGTTCTATCCATCTCCTACCATAATCTCCAAATGTTACTCTTCTTGACAAAAAAATATTTAATATCTTCTTTTTTTTAAATTATTTAGTAACTATTTAATTAATAAAAATTAATAATATTATATTATTAATTAATTAATATTATTTTATTTATAATTTTAATTCTTATTTAATAATAAATTAATATTATTTAACCAGATTATATTAATAATTATGCTATTGATGTTCTATAATGGTATTTGAGGGTGAGGATGGGTTATAATGTCCATTAATTGTTAACAATTAATGGCCACCTTAAAATTTAGATCCTTTTGATCTTAAATTTTATGTTCGTTTAACATTAAATTTCACTTTTATTTAATCCTCATATTGAAATTTTTTCTTCTTACTTAGAGAATTTGATGAAAAGATATTAATATCTTGGGCATACAATGGAGTTTAGTGCCCCTTTTTTTCTTGAAAATATTTTTGAGATAAAAAGAGTGGTGGGGAAGGGCATATAAATAACAAATCATGTTTTTAGATGGGTGGAAAATGGTACATGAAATATCATTGGAATAGTGTGAGGAATGAGATTTTGAAATTATCTTTGAATAAAGAATGTTGCAGGAAACATGGTGGAAAATAATGTGGGAAAGGGCATTGGAATAGGGAATGGGGTAGATAAAGGGATGAGAAATGGTGTGGGGAACAATATTTAAGTAAAATAAAGTGTGAAATTTTATGGTGAAAAATTTAGGAATGTGAAGGCAAAAGGGTGGAGAATGGATTAGGGAACATGGATTAAAATGGGATGGATAACCATGTGGGAAAAGGTGTTCAGAATCTAGTGAAAAATAGTGTGGTAGAATGTTGTGGGGAATGGTGTGATGAATGGTGTAAGAGTGGGGTAGTGAATGGTGTAAAAGGGGAATGAGAACAATGGATAGCGTGTAGCAAGAACATAGGAAAAATGTGGGAACAAGGTGTAAAATGTAGAGGGAATAAGGTTGGAAACATTTTTGGAATTGGGAATGAGGGATAGTGTCTAGGGGAGTGGGATTTCAGAATGAGATTATAAAAAGGAATGATGTGAAACATGCACAATGTTTGAACAAGAAATGGTGTGGCAAAAGGTAAGGGTAATGAGGTGAAAAATGGTGTGGTGAATAATGTAAGAGTGAGGTGGTGAAAAATGTTGGGAATATACATGGGAATATGTGGGAACCATGTGGGGAATGGTGTTTTAATGAGGAATTATGTAGTGAACAATGTGGTAGATCATGTAATATTAAGGTGGTGAATAGTGTGTAATGGGCCTAATAAAGGGAAACATTATGGGGAATATAAATTATAATAATGTGGGAAAGAGGTGTGAAACAATGTGGTGAATGGTGTAAGAATTGGGTGGAGAAATATGGGAGATTTGGTAGGTAATAATGTGTGGACTGTGATATTATGATGGGCACAAGCAGGGGATGGTGTCTAGAGGAATAATATTTGTAAATGATCATTACATGAGGAATGTTATGAGAAACATGATAGGGCAAGGGGTGGGGAAAGTAAAACGAATGGGGAATGTGTCTGTAATGGGTGGGAAATGGTGTGGGAAAGGTGGCGGGGAAGATGTGTGGGAATGATGGTTACATAAAGAATGGTCTGGCAAATAATGTAGTGAAATGTGTGGGAATTAGGTTTAGAATGGTATGGGGAGCTTGATTTGGGAATATACATGAATGAGAGATGTTTATAGTGGAATGAGATTTGAATGAGGAATGATATGGAGTAGGCACAATTTTTGTAAAATAAAATAATGTGGTGAATAAGGCTAATAAATGTGTGGGAGATGGTGTATCAAATGATGTAGGCATGATAAGGTGAATGGTATGCAATGAAAATGAAATTGAGGAATAGTTTTGGGAACAAACATGGGAATAGTGTAGGACTAGGATAGGAAATAATTGGGTGAACCATAAGGAATTAGGTAGGGAATGATGTGGGGAGTTTGATTTTAGAATGGGCATAAATGAGGGATGGTGTATAGGGGAACAAGATTTGGGAACATGCTTGGAAAAAATAATGATTTGGAGTAGGCATGGTATTTAAACAAGGAACACCATGAATTTTTTTGTAGGAATGGCATGGTGAATAATGTGGAATGGGAAAAAAACATTAAAAGTGTGGGAAATGACATGGGAAAAGTGTGGGAATTGTTTCACAAATGGTGTTTGAAATGGGTTAAAATTTATGTAGGAATGAGGTGGGAAACAATTTGGAAATTGGGCGGGGAATAATGCTTTAACAAAGAATGGTATGGGAATGGGGGAAAAATGATGTGGGAAATAGTGTCATGAAAAATGTTGGAGTGGGGTGATGAACAATGTGGAACAAGCATGGGAATGAGGAACAATGTAGGGAATGGAAAAGGGAATAGTGTGGGAACAAGGAGGGAAATAGTTTGGTGAATAAAGTGTGAAATGGGTGGATAATGGTGTGGGAAGTGTGATTTTAAAATCATCACTAATGATGGATGGTTTCCATAGGATCAAAGCTTGGGAACAACATTTAAACAAGGAATGATGTGGAAACATATGACGTTTGAACCATAAATGGTATGGAGGACATTATGAAATCATGGTGGTAAATGTATTTTGGAATAATGTGGTGAAAGATTTAGGAGTGGGGTGGTAAATATTATTAGATGAGCATGAGAATGAGGATAAATATGTGGAATATATGTGGGAATAAGGCTATAGTGGGGTGGAAAACATTGTGATAAGTGCAAAATAAAGTGTTGAATGATGTAATAATGAGGTTTGAAATGGTGTGGGGAGCATGATTTCGTAATTGTAATGAATGAGGGATGATGTATAGGGGAACTTGAATTTGGAACACATTTTGAAAAAGGAATGATGTGGAATATGAATGGTTTTTAAACAAGGAATGATGTGGGAAATGGGTGGTAATTGGTGTTAGGATTATTGTGGTGAATGATGTAGGGGTAGGTTGGAAAATGATGTTTAACACGAATGGAAATGATGAAAATTATGGGGAACAAATATGGTATCAATATAAGAACATTTTATAAAATAGAGTGGTGAAATATGTAAGAATATGATGCCAAAAAATGTGATAATGGGGTGAAGAATGGTATGGGGAGTGTTATTTGGGAATGGGCACAAATGAGGGATTGTGTCTAAGGGGATGAAATTTGGGACAATATTATATCAAGGAAGATTGTGGTAAATTGGGTAAGGAAAGGGATGGTAAATTTTATGAGGAAGAACATGATATTAAAGGTTGTTGGAGGAAAAGGGGTGGAGAATGGTGTGGTGAATGTGATGGGAATGATGTGGGTAATTTTATTTAAAAAATAATAGTGTGGTTAGCATTGTGAAAAAATTGTTAGCCAATATTGTGTGAATGGGGTGGGAAAATGGTGGAGTATGGTTTGTGGATTATGGATTAAAGTGGGAAAAAGAATCATGCTGGGAATAATTTATGGAATGGTTTTTTTACATAGAAATGTGTGTTGATTGTTGAAATCGAGTAAGAAATGGTGTGGTGAATGATGTAGGCATGGGGTGGTGAATGGTGTTGAATGAGCATGTTAGTGGGTAATAGTGTGGGTTCAGTAAAACATAATGAATGTGGTCTGAAGGCAATGGGAAACTATGCTAGAATGAGGTGGAGAATGGCTTATCTAAGGATATATAGAATAATGTGTATCTAAGTGTGGAATTATGTAAATAGCGATTGTGATAACAATATCAAAATGAGGTGGTGAATGGTGTGGGAATGGGTTGGAAAAAAAATGTGGTGAATGGTGTAGGAATGGAGTGGAAAATGGTGAGTGAACTATGTGGGTAATAGTGCAGGGTTCCTAATTTTAAAATGCACATAAATGAGGGATGATGTCTACAAAAATAAGATTTCAAAATGAGATTGGAATAATGAATGATCTACAACATGTACGATGTTTGAATAAGGAACAGTGTGGGAAATGTTATGGTTAATGATGTAGGATTGATATGGTGAATGGTGTGGAATGGGTACATGAATGAAGAACAGCTTAGGGAGATGAAATTATAAAAAATGGAAATTGGGTGGCAAACATTATGGGGTTAAGGTGGGAAATAGTGTGGTGGATGGTCTGGGAATTGGGTGGGTATCATGATTTTTTAATATGAAATAATAAGAAATGGTGTCTAGTTTAATGAGATTTGGGAACAAGATTTGAGTTTTCCCCAACACACCCCATTTAAGAGTTTCTAAAATAGGGACCCACTGTTTTACTTAGAATATTTCTTCAAAAGGGAAAAAGGCTAAAAGCATGATCCATGAATGAAAGAACCTTAGAGCTTAAGCATTACACATATTAAATTCTAAGGTTAGAAGGCTATCTTGAGTACTATATTACCTCATGAAAAATCAAGATTCAAGCATTAATGAATTCTTCATAAAAACATTTGACTTTTAAAATGACCCCTTTTGATTTGGACAACTAATGAGACTAACAGTGTTATGTTCTAGTTTATTCTTTCTTAGTTTTTATCCTATGCAGGTTATTATGCACTTTAGTTTATTCCATTTAAAATTTTAAGTATCTTTTGGATCACCTGATCATGTCACGTGGCATCCTCCCACTCATCTATGACCTTCATTGAATGACCAAGACTTTATTCTATTTGGGTCACTAAGATCATGTTAAGCGGTATCATATTGCCCTTCCATAATTGTCTAGTATTTATGTAAATTATGAAAATTTTCAATTATTTGAAGAAACAAGAGCCATCCAAGTTTCATCATACTATTAACTTGGAGTTCAATTAGAAAATTACAAGTCACAAAGTCATTCGAGTGAGCACAATAGTGAGAGCCATCCACATGTCACCATCATGTTAACCTAGAGTTTAAGAAGAAAAGTACAAGTCAAAAAGTCATCTTGTCAAGTGAAGCATCAAGATATTTACACATTTTATCATCCCATTAACCTAGAGTTTAAGTATAAAATTATAGGTCACAAAGTCATCTGGGCAAGCAAAGTAACGAGATCCATCCAGGTGTCATCATCCTAGGCACCTGTAGTCTAACATACACAAGGTACAAAGGCAAAGTCTAAAATATTTCTATTACGTAGAAATATTTCTCCATGCATTACAATTCTAATGACCCATGGCCTACATAATTTACAATAAAGAGCTCCATACTCCAAATAAGTAGATCCTTGATATCTCTCTAAGTATCATCATCCTAGAGACCCTGGCCAAAATAAAAAGTACAAAGAGATAGAATTAAGCCATCAATGGATAATCAATAAATAACCATGTCTCTCCAAGATGAACAAGAAAATATAAAGACATGAAAAAAACCAACTTCAAAGAGTGCAAAAAAGGAACATTTGCCATACTAAGATGATAAGGCACCTGAAAGTATCAAAAATAAGACACTTGGTGATAAGTCACACTAAAAATGAGCATTGAAAAATCAAAATTTAAATAAAAAAAAGTAGATAAGGAATGGAGATAAAGTGTTTATTTCCATTTATTTTTACTAATTAACAACTTAATGCATTCAATTCATAGAGAAAATGATCCTAAAGAAATATAATTAGTTTCCAAGTAAGATATAATCACATTGAATTTTAGTAACCTTGTGCATATTGCAAATCCAAGCTTCATAATGACTCATAGACTTTGAACTTTCAGAGTACACATAATTCCTACAAAATTTCAAGGGCCTCATCATCTCACACTCCTCTTTCAACATATTCAATTTCCAACATAACTAAATATACGTGCACAATGTTTGATTCAACAAAACTACATCATAAGTTCAAACACTATTCAACCATTTGGGATGAAGTGTAATATGCAAAACCATACATGGCATAGGATCAGTTTTCTCCATTCATGTAGAGATATAAAAATTACCGATTGGATATCAAGGTAGTAGGCCTACATAATATTACAATGAAACTAGAGGTAATGCCTTGCATTGACTTATTCTTCAATTTTATTTAAAAATAGGAAAATTAATAGGAAAATCTTGCACCATAGGCTCAATACTAACCTTGTGGCATACATTTATGGTAATTACTTTGAAAATTATTATAAACTTCTCATCCCTAAAATTACCTATGTCCAATCTATAATCAATTCATGGCTACTTGAATATTTGATTCCTAGTAAATTATAGCGGTGGGTTGAGAACCCAAACTACTTTGTAGTTAGAGGCCCAGTTTTTTCTATTCCCATGTCATCCTCTAGACTAGGTATAAGAATCACCATGGCTCTGCTGAACTGATTGTATGGTTTCCTAGCAATTCTTATGTCCAAGAGATATGGGTCACATTGTTAGACATCATTCTAAGTTCAAAAAAATCATTACCCTAGGTGAAATTATCAATTTAAATTTAATGCATCACATTAATAATATAGACAATCTACTTGATGTAGAGTTTATACATGATTTTGTATGTGGTGGATGTTATAACTACCAGAGTACATTTATCCTTTGTAAAACCCTGAGAACCCTCCACATAATATCCCAAATATAAATTTTGTAATGAATTCAACATTTTACATGTGCACATGTTTATAAAATAGATAAAAAGGCTAACAAAGACATTTCACCCCATGGTATATCATGCCATATATGGTCAGAACATGCCTAGGTTGTCATACCACATTAATAAAATTATCAAGAAAATAGGTGACTATTGGTACTACCCAAACAACATCATAATCAAGATAGAGAGAACCATAACACAACCTCTATATTTTCCATGTCTTGTTCTAGAAAAAGTGGTAGAATAGGAAATTATTACACATTTATCTGATAGTGTAGATGTTCAACTGAGAGGTGCTAGCTAAATATATTTTCACTTGAATTTCCTCAACATTACCGCATACAATACATAACATAGGAGCATCTCATATTTATGGAAAAATCAAAATGCACTATGGTCTGAAGATGGCATATTTTGGGTATTGTGATACTAAGAATAAAGTCAAATATTACTTGAAGAAGTATGAGAAAAAGGCTATAATTTCTTATGGGCATGAATCATGCATCCATGATTTTATATTCATGAATGATCAATATAATAGTGATTCCATAATTAAAATGCACAGTGTTTTCATGCCTATGATTTTATCTTAGAGGATCCCATATGATCCTAAAATCACATAAGAGTATTATAAAAGGATAGATAGAGAGCAATGGACATCCACACTAATTCATGGGTCTCTATCTTAGATAGGGTAAAAAGGGAAACTAATCAAGATGAAGAAATACATCCATTTAGGGAGGAAAATGTTTAATATAGACATGTTATGGCCCAAGATCTCCCCACACCTTCAAATATTACTACTCCTCCTCAACCTACAACTAGCATAGAGAGACCTCTAAGTTCTAATAGAACTACAATGTTATTCTCTTTCACACCCTTGCCTCCATTAGCCAAAATGTAATAATTAAGCCTCCCTTCTTTATTATCACAATTTCATGTGGTCCCTTTATTTTTAACTCCTTAAAAATCATAACTAGTACTTCCACCACTAGCCATGGCCATTCCCACTTCACCTTCACCTTCCACCATTGTGCCCCCTTCATCTTCCATTCCACCCACTTCAGGACCATCCATTAATCCTCCTAATCAACCTTTAAATACCTATCAAAGTAATTATAGGAATCCTCCTATGTCTCCTAAGATTATAAAATAATAGAAAAGGCCTTTTGAAGGCTTATTCATTAGAGGAGCCCCTCTATATAAGGATTTTGAGGGGGAGCCTGAGGAATAGTAGAAGGAAATTGAACAAGAAAAAAGAGGACAAGGCGCATGTAGGAACAAAACCTATTAAAATTGAAGATGAATATAAATATGAATAATAGGAATGGATATTTGAAGAAGACAACACCTAAGGGGATTAAACTTTTTGAGGAAATAAATGAAGATAAAGAGGAAGAGACTAAATTTGAGGAAACAAATATGTGTGGAGATCCTGAAGAGGTTTAGTAAGGAAAGGATAACTCAGTTGAAATTGAGTTATCATTAGACAAATAAGGAGATGTGAAATATGAGTCAAAAACTAAACAAGAAGTCTCAGCTCATGGATCATTACCATTTATGCCACATATCTCTCTATCCTAGGCTACAAAGGAAAAAATAGTAGCAAAAAATGTTCCTTACTACTTTTCCTCAAAATGTGATTACCATATACTTAATTCTCTGATAACTTCTTCAAATTCCACTACTATAGTGAAGACAATAGTGACCACCCATTATTTATATTCTTTAAGCCCACTCAATAAATCTAGGTAGTCACAATGCCAATTTTGCCTATCATAGCCCAAGGACCTGTATTTGGGATTTTCATCTTCTTTATTAGCCTACTAAGGATTACCTTATCACTACTATCTCTACTAAGGTTGCTCATACATAATTCATAGATTACATGCAAAATTTTCTTAATACCCATGTGACTTATTCATTTTTTATCTACACCAACCATCGGTTCATTGAGCTAAAGAAATATGTGCATTTTGAAAATATGGTGGCTACTTCCATTTTTACTACATAGGATACAAATCCCATGCTATCCACACAATCAAGTATGCCAGTTGACCAAGCTACCCTAATGGACTCATCCATGGTTTTAGTACACAAGGCATCATTTAAGATTAAAACACAAGCCCATAATAAGGTCATTGGCTAGAGAAAATCCATTCCTTCCTTTCCATAATTACCTACACCACCCCTTACAGTATAACATGTTGTATTTTTAATTAAGCCTCCCTTCTTTCTTGTCACAATTTCATGTGGTCCCTTTGTTTCCACCTCCTTCAAAATCATAACTAGTACTTTGACCACTAGCCATTGCCATTCCCACTTCACCTCCACCTTCCACCCTTGTGCCCCCTTCATCTTCCATTCCACGCACTTTAGGACCATCCATTAATCCTCCTAAACAACCTTTAAAGACCTATCAAATGAATTCTATGAATCCTCCTATGTCTCCTAAGGTTATAAAATAATAGAAAAGGCCTTTTGAAGCCTTATTCATTATAGGAACCCCTCTTTATAAGGATTCTGAGGGGGAGCCTGAGGAAGAGTAGAAGGAGATTGAACAAGAAAAAGAGGACAAGGTGCATGTAGGAATAAAACCTATTAAAATTAAAGATGCATATAAATATGAATAATAGGAATGGATATCTAAAGAAGATAGAACCTAAGGGGATTGAACTTTTTGAGGAAATAAATAAAGATAAAGAAGAAGAGACTAAATTTGAGGAAACAAATATGTGTGGAGATCCTGAGGAGGTTGAGTAAGGAAAGTATGACTCAGTTGAAATTGAGTTATTATTAGACAAATAAGGATATGTGAAATATGAGTCAAAAACTAAACAAGAGGTCTCAGCTCATGGATCATTACCATTTATGCCACATATATCTCCATCCTCGGCTATAAAGGAAAAAATAGTAGCAACAAATGTCGTTACTACTTTTCCTCAAAATGTGAGTACCCATGTACTTTATTCTTTGATAACTTCTTCAAAAATACACTACTATAGTGAAGACAATGGTGACCACCCATTCTTTAATCCCACTCAATAAATCCCAGTTAGTCACAATGTCAATTTTGCCTATCGTAGCTCAAGGACATGTATTTGGGATTTCCCTCCTATTTATTAGCTTAGTAAGGATTCCCTTATCACTACTATTACTATTAAGGTTGCTCATACATAATTCATAGATTACATGAAAAAATTTCTTAATACCCATGTGGCTTATTCATTTTTTATCTATACCAACCATCGGCTCAATGAGCTAAAGAAATAAGTGCATTTTTAAAATATGGTGGCTACTTCCCTTTTTAATACATAGGATACAAGTCTCATGCTATCCACACAATTAGGTATGCCAGTTGACCAAGCTACCCCAATGGACTCATCCATGGTTTTAATACATAAGGCATAATTTAAGATTAAATATATTATTGATACATAAGCCCAAAATAAGGTCATTAGCTAGAGAAAAGACATTCTTTCTTTTCCATAATTACCTAAACCACCCCTTACAATATAACATGTATTTTTAATGCATCCTCCAAAGAAATATCATTATTACACCTTTGTTAGGGAGTGGAGCTAAAAGCTTCACCTTACTGCAAACATGGAAGTTTCTGAGCATGACAGTTGCCAGCGTCGGCAGGCCACAACCGACGTTGGTCAGGGGATCAGAGCAAAGACAACTGACATCAGTAGGGATCAGCTGGCATCGGTCACCTCCAGTCAGATAGGGACCAATGTCGATCACCTGTGGTGGTTCCAGAACTTCTGTTGATGAACAGTCAGTTAAGTGAACGGGTAGTTTGCATGATAAAGACTAGTTCGAGTCTTGAGCTGCAAGTCTAATCATTGTATGCATGAGATCTATATAATAGACTCATGGGCTGTATTGTTAAGTGTAGAACTCAAGTGTGGAACTTGGAGAGTTCTTCCCATGGTGGAATCAAGTAGGATTCCTCATGTATGTAAGATCAGGTTTGATATGCAGGGTGTTGTAGGATCATGGTGGAGATCTACATGTGATAAGTAAGATCAGGTTGGTCTGCAGGGGTGTATGTATGCGAGGGTCAAAAGGAGATTGGTGGGGGAGTAAGATCCAAGGTGACAGCAATACATCAAGGATCAAGATCATGGTGAGATCTACTTGGAGTACCGGTTCGTGCTCGGTTGTACTGGACATACAATGAGGTGAACAACAGCTTGTGTTAGCTGTGTGTTGTGACCTATTGAGAGAAGATTACTCAGGAGGGAAGATTGCTGGGAGCCCTTGAGGAGGAAGGCTCACAAAGGTGGAAGAAGAGTGTGATCTCTTTATTGTAATTTCCTTTGTAATGAGTTGAATACAATTGTGTGTTGGCTCTCATATTCGGTGTTATTTCTCATTGATAGTTATTTGTTCTTCTGGTTAATTTTCACATATTTAAGTTGCTTATACATTGGTAATCATGTGTGCTCTTAATTCTGACAAGTTGTGTCAGAGCTTTGGGGAACTTAGGTCCTATCAACCTCTACATCCACAAATCAAATAAAACGCTAAACTATGGTGCATATCCCCTCATAGATTAAGAGGATGCAAGAAGAGGAGGTAATGAGATAAGATTTAATGATCATTGACATCCAACAATAGAGTTCCATTTTGATATACAAATGAATACATTAATATATGTTAAAATAAAAACTATGGTAGTAGAAGGTGGGAATGTGGAACTAGAGTAGAGAGAAGACATTTTCTCTCTATTAACAAAGAAGAGAAAACTCAACCCCACAAGCTCAAATGAATATAGGTTGAATCCATATAGATTTTTGGATTATATTGGAGGGTTAATAAATAAAATGTTTAAAATATATGACCAATCTAGGTATAAATTACAACAAGCAAGTATCATTCAAGCTCTTAGGAAAATTGTAGATAATGTGCTAAGTGCAACTAAAAAACTATATGGCATTATCAATGAAATAAGGTTTGCAAAGGATGAATCTCAACGTAAATGGGAAGATGCATCCCAATTGTATAATAAAATGAAATATTTTTAAGGTAGACTTAATTTTTTGAGGTAAGCTACAAGGAATAGAGCTTATGCCCATTTGAATTTAATAATTGTGCTGGAAGTTGCATGGGCACAAAGTCACGTGGCCACCAAGAGAGATAACTTGATTTATTGTAATTGAGAGAAACAAACTTTGGTATAGTAATTTATTAGTCAAGAATGAAAATCCATATCTATTTTGAAATACATGAGAGTTGAAAGTGTAAATACTCCTTTCGAGCAGTTAGTTATCAAGCCCATTTTTGAAGGTCTACTTAAAGTTTCAACTGATAGATTTCAAGCTAAAATTTAGGGGACAATCTACAAGAGCAATGAGTAGATCATGAAAATAATATATTTTTCTAAGGGCAAGATCAAAAGAACTAACACTATGTATATAGAGGTCAAATCTGTGATGGTTCTACACAAAAAAAAAGATGGATAAGATTCCATAGTTATTCAAGAGGCCTCTTATTTATCTTGAGATAATTAATATTGATTTTTAATCTATCCACACCTTGTACTTACAAATAGAGGCCTAAAATAAATTTAATAATACTAAAACATCATCATCGATACCTCCACAAGGAATTCAACCTTAGGCCCCAAAGTAAAAATTAGTGTAAACTCAAATTGGACCCGCTTATGTTTCACTCCCTAATTTTACTACATTGACAACATGAACTACTTCAGTTAGTTTTGTAGCCACCAAAACACATTTAATACATCAAATTACTATCACTATGCCACCAATATCATTTTTCACTTTGGTCATAGTTTCATTTATCACTACAATACCCACTCAAGTTGTAACTCTAATTATAACTGCAACTTAAGCAACTATCATGAGTATGCAAGATCCATCTTCAAGCAGTGCCACATCAACACTATAGTTGGTTTTTGGGTAAGTTTCATGTCTAAGGTATAACATAAATTTATTTTTAGTATGGTTTTTTTGTATCTAAGATTTATTTGGATGGAATACTATTGTTCATGATTGTATTGTATACAAGCACATCATGCATGAGTTTTGACACATAGTCTATTATTAGAAAATGTAGATTTATAATTTACTTGAGAGATGAGGCATCCCCCATCCCAAACTTGCATATAGTTGTATCCTCCTAATTCTAAAGGGATGATTATTTTGGCTATTGAGATAAAAAAATCATATGGGTTGTTTTACAAAATTTTATTGATGTGAAAATATTGTTCCTTTCCAAATCTATGATTCATTGAAGAAGTTTCACTATTATAGTATTTTAGTCTTTGGGTTGTGTATAATTGTTCTTTTAATTCAATTATTCATATCATGCAATAGCTAATTTTAATGCTTTGTGTTTAGTAACCATAATCTCCCTTTGTATATGTGTAATTTCAATCTTACAAATGCAACAACCTTTGAATATGTGAACTGGAGTTTACTATATTTTATTTTCTTGGACTTTTAATTGTGTTTGATTGTTTGGGTGTTAATAGTAACTTAAAACATGCATTGGTTTTATTACCACTTGTCCAACCCCTAGTACAAAATAGAAATTAGAAGGATTTTATGTTATTTTGACTCATAAACCTTATTTTTTACCCTACCATTTCTCTTTATTTTTTTTCTTTTGATCCCACCCATATCAGGTTATATTCACCATATATGCATCTATATTAACTATGTCTTGACTCATGTCATATCCAAACCATCCGAAGTAAAAAATTAATATGCTCATCATTATTCCACCACTAGTTTGTTTGCAAAACCTAATACCCTAAAACTCATGCCTTAGAGTGAATCTTTTTTTTCACCAATCCTAAAATGTTAGAAGCTACCTTGTAAGGTTCTATGGTGTGAATAAAATCAAAATCAATAGGAATTTATTTGGAATTATAAGGAAGGAAACCTTTTTTTTTCTTTGAAAATATCACTTGAGTTGCACTAGAAACATCCATAAAACTAATAAGGTCTACCTTTGATATTGTCCTACTAATCCCACCCTTGGAGATCCATATAAAATTTCTATCAAATGGAGGTGTCTTAAGAAGACCATGGGACCCATCCTTCTCCCCAATCATAAAACCCTACCTTACTCCACATATGATGGTCCCAGCTTAGTTAGTCGACTCTGCCATTACCATCCCTAGAGACGTGTATGACTTGCCTAGGAACCCATAAAATTATCTTCCTTCCTTTTCTCCCTTAGGAGGTAAGACTACTAAAGAACACATAAAAGATTTAAAAACTAATTTATGGATACTAAATGTGACCCACAAATGTGTGGCATGTAGACTCTTCCCTTTTACCTTGTAAGATGTTATTTATGACTAGTTCTTTAATATTTTACAAAATTTGATTACATCTTTGAACTAGTGTCAAAATATGTTTTATGAATAGTTTCAATAGGTCACTAGTGCAAGTTTCATATGCCAATGCTCTGAAATCATAATGAGAGAACCTAACGAATCAATTAGAGACTTTAACACAAAATTATAAAATATGTATAATCGAGTTAACATTGACTATAAACTTGATGAAGTGTTAACCCTTAAAATGTATAAAAAAGCTTTAGATTCTATGATAGATGTTTTTCTCTACAATGTGCCTAATATTACCACATTACCTTTGGCCTATGCTAAAGCTATTAACATTGATCTACATTTAAACCCCTACTTACAAACCTTGGCTCTGCCTAGTATTGGTCCTAGATTTCTACCCTTCAACCCCATTCCAAATGTTAATTAGAATGTCATGGCCCAAAATCATAAATAATTATATACCCAATTGCCTTTGTCCCATGATCCACCTAACTATCACCTTAACTTTTTAAATAATCGTATGTCTGCATCTAATCAATAAAATTATAATTAATCATTTACACAAGTTAATACTGCTATTACACAAAGTAATTCTTTTGATTCTAAAAAATTAGAATTATATTTTATCTAATGAATGGTGCATAAACTTATTAATGAGTCTTTAACATGTAGAAGTTAATGGGAAACACCATGGGACATAATGCTAATCAAAATTTCCCATATCAAAGATATAACAAACCTTTTAATAGTTTTAAAAAAACATTGGATAACAACCACCTAACGAGATGGCTAAAATAAACATATTAGAAGTATTAAATCCTAATTGATTTGGGTCCAAAATATAACACAACATGGTGGCTGTGTAGAGTTATACACCAATTTTGATATATTTTATGAGGAAATTGATAGACAGGAATTTTTTACAAATAATCTAGAGCCATCTTATTCCACTGCTCTATGTCTTTCCATCACAGAAAATGGTATTTGAAATATATGACTTTCCATTTCTAGTGGAAGATGAGAATGAACCTAAAGATAATCTAAATGAAATTCAAGCCTTTAAATAATTCCAAAGGAATAAATATAACTTGAGGAATAAGCAATATGTTACTACTTTGATGATTCTAAATAACAGTGCTACTACTCTTCCAAATCTTAAAGACAATAACAATCTACCTCCCCCAAAAGGAAATGATCAACTATAAAGTATAGATTCAAAAAAAAGGGGATATGACATAGTCAAAGATATGAAAAAGATCAAATAAAATATGAGTCTTCATGATCTAACTCAGATTACCAAATATAAATAACTATTACTCAAAGCCTTGGTGGGGATACCATCGATTGAAAAATCAAAGGCTTCTCATATAAACATGGTCATTTATATGGATAATCCTAAGGTACCACCTTTTTTGTTAACTATCAAAATGTTTGGTAAGAATGTGTATAATTATTTTTTTGACTCAGGTGCCTCAACCAATGTGATGCCCATAGTTGTATATAAGAAACTAGGTTTGACCCTAGATAAATCCAAAAGAATGGTCCTAAAATTGGACAAGTCCTTTGTGTTGGGTGTTAGAGAGTTAAAAAATATACACATTTAATTCACCTTAGATACATAAGTGCAATAATACATAGATAGTCTGGTCATTGACATTTCTAAAGCTTATGGCTTGTTATTGAGCCATGATTGGTCAAAGACATTAAATAGATATATGGACATAGACTTTGACCACATGGTTGCCTTAGAAAGGAATAACCAATCATATTTTATTAGATAAAGAACCAAAGATGAAGTACCTGATCATCGAATATAATGCCAAGAATGAAAAGTTTGAGTTTGTATCTTCACATGTAGGTGTTTACATGTTCACCAAAAGGCATGAACCTCATGAAAAATAATTTGAAGGTAATTCACAGTTATGGACCCATAATTTCAATGACACTAGATCTAAGTAAGGTTTAGGTGTTGGCATAACATTAATTGACTTAGATGGGAAACAATATTTGGCTACATGTAGACTACAATTCCCTTACACCAACAATCAAATTGAATACAAAGCTTTGATAATGGGCTTATAGTTCACATAAAAACATAATGTCAAGTAGTTACATATATTTAGTGATTAAGAGTTGGTTATCAACGAGATCAAAAATAAATATCAATCCAAACTTGCTTACTTGAAGTAGTATAAACATAAAACATGGGATTTGATTGAATCTTTTGAAGCATTCAACATCAGAGCTATTTCAAGAGAATATAAATTAGACAATAGATTTAGTATAAACTTCATTTACCAACCTAGCACCACTCTAAGAATTTAAAATTTATAAGTTTTTTGTGGAAGTAGTTCCTTGTCCTTTTATCCCAGACAACATAAATAACTTTCAGGTATTCGATGATGATCTAAAAATCATATAATTTATGAATACTTATGGATATTTTGAATCCTAAATAATAGATGAAAATGATGTTGAACCTATGAATATAAAATACTTGGGATAATATGGCATCCTATAGCTAAAATATAATTACATACCTATGGGTCTCATCAAAGCGAGCTTTTGACATGGATCCACAAGCAAAAAATTAAAAATAGTCTAAAAAAACCAAATATAAAATTTTTCAAGGAGAACTTGGGAATGGACCAATATCCTTAGCATGTAAATATTGGCCTCAACTACACTAGAAAATGAGAAACAAAATTTGAAGGGTCTACTGATGGAATACAAAGATGTGATAGCTTGGACATATGAAAACCTAAAAGTTTTTAATCCTAACATCATCACACATAATATCCTACTGAAGACATAACATAAGCCCTTCAAGTAATGATAGAGGCTAGTAAATCCAATCTTATATCCCCTAATTCAGAAAGAATTACAAAAACTATTGGATGCTAAGATTGTCTTTCTAATCAGGTATTCCACTTGGGTCGCTAACCTAGTACTGATCAAGAAGAAGAATGGATAAATTAAGATGTGTGTAGATTTCAATAAATTGAATATAGAATCAAAAATGATAAGTATCCTTTACCCTCATTAAATGAGGTAATCCAAATAGTTAGTGAATCTGAGATGATGTCCTCCTTGGATTGATTCTCAGGCTATTATCAAGTGCTAGTAGAAGTAGAAGATATAATGAAGACCATTTTAACTACCAAGTGGGGCACTTTTGTATATAAAAGGATTCCTTTTGGCCCAATTAATTTAGAAGTAACCTTCCATTAAGATATGGAATTTAATTTTTAAGGACTCATTGGCAAATGCATTATTATCTATATGGATAACCTAATGGTGTTTTCAAACAATAGAGTTAGTCATGCAGATCATCTACATAAGGTATGTTAAATATGTATAAGATACAAAGTGTTAGTTCATCCAAATAAGAGAATATTTAGATTTGTTTAAGGAAAACTATTAGGCCATGTCATTACCAAAGATGAGATTTACATTGACCCAAATTGAATCTAGGCCATTTCCAAGTTAACACCTCCTAATAGTAAGAAAAAATTGAAGTCTTTCTTTGGAAAGATAAAATTTATTTCTAGATTTTTAAAAAAATTTAATCCACTTCATTCCATGTTGAAGCAAGATGCTAAAATAGAATGGATAATTAAATCAGAGAGATATTCAAGATATCAAAACTACTATTGATCAATCTCCAGTTCTTATCAGTCTAGACTTTATTAAGGATTAATTCCTTTAGTCATTTACTTATAGAACATACTATAGTAACAAAAATCACAAAAAATATGGATGATAATGAACATCTAATTTCTTACATGAATACTAATCTAAAAGATGCAAAGTTAAAAAACTGATAGATAAGTAGATATATAAATTGATCAAAAATGTAAATAAGTTTAGGCATTACATTCTAAGGAAAAAGACATATGCCATTATCCTAGATCTAGCCGTCAATCTTACACTTGGCCAGAATGAGTTGGGTGAGAGAAGAGGTAACTGGTTGGTAAAACTATAAGAGTTTGATCTTGAAATCAGACTAGCAAAGATAATGCAAGGCTAAGGGATCTTCCAGCTCATGACTGAAATAGATCCACATATTTATATTGAGTAGATCAATGCAACAAAAATAACTAGTATTGATTAGGATGCCCACATCATCCACTACTTACATGTATATGTCTCCTTGAGTTAAAAAAAATAACAAAGGCAATCCCTTGGGCTCCAATCAACCCATTATATGATAAAAAAGGAGTTTTATATCTAAATAATTACAAATTCATATGTTTGAGGTGTGTCTCAAAATAGGAAGCTATAAACATACTAAATAACCTACATAAGAGGATAGGTAGTAGATACCCCTTAATAAATGCAATGACTCATAAAATCTTGAGAATGGGATACTACTAGCCTATAGTTTTCAAAGATGCCCATAATTATGTCAAGACATGTTATGAATGTTAGGGGTTTGGAAAGAGGGAATTACATGATGTTATACCTTTACAACTCATCATTGAGTGCTTCCCTTTTACTTAGTGGGGTATAAATTAATTGGGGTGATCAACCCAAATTCTTTAGTAAGACATAAATTTATCCTAACAACCACTGATTATTGTACTAGATAAAGCCACAAATAATTATAGAGTGCAGGATGTGATTAATTTTTGGAAGAAAACATATTGACCAAGTTTGGCACTCCAATTTCACTAGTTTTTTTATAAAGGTCTAACCTTTTAATCTATAGAATTTACTGAGTGGACTTATAACAACCAAATTACCATCAAGTTTTAATGAAATTATTATCCCCAAGGGAATGGAGTAGATGAGTCTACTAACAAGTATCTAAAGGATGCCATTAATAAATAAACATTTGATAAACCCAAAAAATGGCATCTACTATTTAAGTATGCATTATGGGTAGATAGAATAAGACATAAGTAATCCCTCAAGGCTTCACCTTTCCTACTAGTGTATAGAAAAAACCTAGTTTTTCTTATTTCTCTTAAACTACTAAGTATCATTTCATACAAGCGTATATAGGATAAGATGAAATAATCTAGTCTAGATTACTAGACATAGTTTAGATGGAAGATGCATGAACTAAAGCATTGCATATCTTCAACAAGCACCAAGACATTTTCAAAAGGTGGTGGTTTGACAAGAGGTTCAAAATTAAGGCTTTTAAGATTTTAGATCTAGTGCTTCTATGGGATAAAGGCACATGAAAAGAGAGGACAACATGATACTTTCCTTCCCTTATGGATTGGGCCATAGAAAATATCTAAAATCCTAGTAACAATAAATTTTGTCTAAAGGACCTCCAATGTAATGACCATACTTTTCTAGTCAATGGACAATTCTTGAAGCATTATTTCATATCTACTCTAACTAGATATGCTTCTAAATGACTGTGAGTGCACATGTATAAATAGGAATAGAATAAGTTCCCTACTTTCTAGATTAGATGTCATGATTTATAAAATTAAATATTTTTTATTTTCCTAGACTAGTTTCATGTTTTCTATGTTTGTTTGCATAATCAGTTTTACTACTTTCTAGATTAGTTTTATTAAAACTAAAAAATAGTCCAATAATTTCTTATGATGTCAAATGAAAGGGGATTTTAATTGTCATCTACCAAGATTTGTTACTTGAGGTTTTGGAATTTAGGTATGTGTTATGACTAAAATTAAGTTCTAGTTGGATTGAATAAGTTTATTAGGAATTTATAATTTTATTTGATATACTCATGCAAATATTAGAAATAATTATTGTTTTTAAATATCAACTTAACTATTACATGTTAAAAATTTGATGGCAGATAATAAAAATTGAAATGGATGCATACTGGTAGGGATGTATTGATAAAAAATAAGTTTCCTTATATATACCCCTAACCATTGGTGATTCTAAATCCTTCTTCCATATATGTTTAAAAAACATACAAACTTGAGGAGAACGATTGACTCAAGCAATCTCTACCTGGGATATGGATGCCTAGCTAGTAGTAGAGTAAGGCCTAGAGCAGAATTAGAAGTATCTATGTCGGAGATATGGACATATGGATTGTAGAAAAGCAATGCCTAGGCTTAATTTATTATTCTTGTTATAAAATCATAAGTCAAAATGAAACCTATAGTTTCTATCCAGGTTTTTGTAACTCTAATAATGAGGGGAATAAAAAATTCACAAATTCACACACAAATCCTAAGAGTGAAAATGGTTATTATGTTGCGAGAGGAAATTAGAGCCTCTTTTAGCTTACTTTTCTACTTATGCTTTCCATGTTATGACTAAATTTTTATTAGAATACATTATCCAAAGTTATGGGTTCTGAAATACTCTAGAGAATTTCTCCCACTAAGTCACCATTTTTGTGCCTCAATACACCCCATTTGAGAGTTTATCAAAAAGGGACCCACTGTTTGTACTTATAAGATTTATTCAAAAGGGTGAAAGGCTAAAAGCATGATCCATGAATGAAATAAACTTAGAGCCTAAGCATTACACATCTTAAATTCTAAGGTTAAAAGGATATATTGAGTACTATATTACTTCATGAAAAGTCAAGATTCAATAACTAATGTATTCTTCATAAAAACATTTGATTTTCAAAATGACCCCTTTTATTTAGATAACTAACAAGAATAACGATGTTATATTCTAGTTTATTATTATTTGGTTTTTCTCCTATGTAGGTTATTTTACACTTTAATTTATTCCAATTCAACTTTGAAGTATCTCCAGGCTCAACTAATCATGTCATTTTGAATCCTCCCACTCATTTATGGCCTTTGGAGACTAACCAAGACTTTATTCTATTCAGGTCATTGAGATCATGCCAAGTGGCATCATTTTACCCTTTTGAAGCTATTTATTACTTATGTAAGTTATAAAATCTTTAAATTCTATATAGTAGTGATAATCATCCACATGTTATCATCCTATTAGCTCAAAGTTCAAGTGGAAAATTACAAGTCATGAAGTCATTAGGGTAAGTGGAGTAGTGAGATCCATCCATGTGTCATCATCCCATTAACCTATATTTAAAACATGAAAGTATAAGTCATGAAGTCATATAATTGATCAGAGTAGTGAGATATTTCCATGTGTCATTATCTCATTAACTTGGATTTCAAGTAAAAACTTATAGGTCATGAAGTCATTTGGGTGAGC
The DNA here is from genome assembly GCA_037957365.1 of Torreya grandis. Classification (NCBI taxonomy): domain Eukaryota; kingdom Viridiplantae; phylum Streptophyta; class Pinopsida; order Cupressales; family Taxaceae; genus Torreya; species Torreya grandis. The sequence goes on from JARHVA010004217.1 coordinate 638,746, forward strand.
AAAGCAATGAGAGTCATCCACATGTCATCATCCTGGGCACCCATATTATAACATACATAAGGTACAAAGGCAAAGTCTAAAGGATTTATCCAAAGCAATGATATTACTCTATGAATCACAATCCCACTAACTCTTGGCCTACACAACAAATAATAAAGAGTTTCATACTCTATATAAGTAGATCCTATTATCTCACCAAGTGTCATCATCCTAGAAACTCATGGACAAAATAAATAAAGTATTAAAAGCCATAATTTAGCCATCGAAAGATAAATGACACATAACCACATGTCTCAAATTTGAACAAGAAAATATAAATACATGAAAGATGGGTCTAAAGAGTGTGAAAAGGGATCATATATAATACTAAGATGATAAAGCACCTGAGAGTAATGAAAATAAGATGAATGGAGATAAGTCACACTAAAGTTAGAATTTTAAAATAAATATTCAAATAAGAAAAAGTAGACAAGGAATGAAGTGAAATCCATTATTTCCTTTAATTCACATGAGCTGGCAACTTAATTCATTTAATTTATAGAGCAAATGAATGTAGAGAAGTATACTCAGTTACAAAGTGATATTTAATCACGTTGACTTTTAGTTACCTTATTCATATTAAAAATCCAAGTTTCATAGGGACTTAGAGACTTAGATATTTTAGAGAACACAAAATTATTACAAAATTTTAATGGCCTCTTCATCTCACACTCCTCTTCATTTAGCATATTCAATCGCTGATGCAAGTATATATATATATGCAATGTTTTATTCAATAACACTAAAACACAAGTTCAAACACTATTTGGTCATCTAGGATGAAGTGGAAACTACATAACCATATAGGGTAGAGGATCAATTATCTCTCTTCATGTAGAGATACAAAGTCAACCTCTTGGCTATAAAGGTAGTATGCCTACATAATGTGGTGATGAAACCATAGGTGATGCCCTACATCGACTTGCTCTTTTATTTATTTCTAAACGGTCAAATTACTATGAAAATCATGTACCCTAGGCTTAATACTTTGCCTATGGCTTATGTTGGTGGTAATGCCTTTGAGAAGTATTATAGAATTACTATCCCTAAAATCAACTATGGATAGGCTATGGTCAATTCATGGTTACCCTTAAGTTCAATTCCTAGTAAATTATAGTAGTGGGTTGAGAACCTAGAAAACTTTGTAGTTAGAGGCCTAGTTTCTTCTATCCCTATAACATCATTCATACTAGGTATAAGAATCACAATGGATCTACTAATCTTACTATATGGTTTCCATATCATTTATTACATCTATGAGATATGGGTCCCACTACTAGATGTCATTTTGAGTTTAAACAAAATCATTTCCCTCAGTGAAATTATCAATTTTAATTTAATGTATCACATTAATAATTTAGGAAGATGGAAATTTATATGTGATTTCATAAATGGTGTTTGAGATCATAACAGGAGGACTTATCTTCAAATATATTCAATATCAAAATCCTATTTTTGTTTAATACTAGAGAGTTTACTGGTCCCCAACCCTTTAAACATTTGAGAAACCAAAAAACATAAAAATGCCTGGCTTCACAATATAATTGTCAAGGCATATGGCCTAAAAAAACAAAACCAATAAACTGCAAGTATTAAAAATACTTCATCTTTAAAAACAAACTAATACATCTAAAGATTCCAAAAATATAGTTTTCAACCTTCTAAATTTTGTGACTGAGAACTAATTAGAAATTAAACATAGAGATCAGGAAAAGATAATCTTTTCCTTTTTTATACCATCTGCTAATCTTCAAATAACTCAAATATTTCAAAACTGAACTTAATACACCACTTCATGCCATAGATTTGCCTAAAAAATCTAAGAACAAACATCAACAAGCTGAATGAACCCATCAACTGATCCAAAATTATCTAAGGTCGAATCCCTTAGGACAATAACAAAGAAATCCATAACTGAATCCATTGATCAATACCTACTAATAAATCAACAATAATAATGTGATCCTCTTAAAAAATGATTACCCAAAAAAAAAGACTCCCAACTTCACCAAAATTACCTTTAGTAATAAGCACCTTCCTAAAACCTTCTAAACCCACCTTATTTTTTAAGTTGAGAAGACCCCTTGACTCAAAATGCTAAAGGGCCCTAAAAATTAGTGTAGATTAATTTCCATTTTACTCTACATAATGATTTGTCTAACAAACTTAGTTTTCTTAAACAAGAGAAATTTGGAATTTGTGAATCCCTAACTACCAGAGCTAGGTATTAAATAAAACAAGCATCCATCTATATTGTGCCCTCCAAATACTTCATTATAAACCTCAAAGAAAATAAACCCTTGAAAAAGAAATGCTATCAAAAAACACTCACCAAGAAATCTAAGTCAGCCATTATAGCCACCTATGATCCAAACAAAAAAATAACAAAGAAGGATGACTTTATCGATCTCCCTAGATGAGAAGACTTCCAAAAAGTAGCCTTAGAAACCCTAAAACCCAAATTGGTAATAGAATTTGACAAAAAACCTATCACCACAAACATCTTGTATTTTTATACTCGAACCTCTACCTCCTTCACCTCCATTGGTTCTTCTAGGATGTATTTAACTAGAGAAGGACCCAAAAAGGGACAAAGAAGGGAGATAGAGGAAGGATCTCACCTTCATATCATGGCACAAGAGTAGAAGAAGGGAACTTTAGGTTCAACTCCCTTACCACCCACACTCTACTCCAAGGAATCACTTCTTCACAAAGGTTATCAAACTTAAGCATTTCTAAAGCCACATTCCTCCTCAAATCCATAAACAGACAAGGGAAATTATCCTACTCCAATTCTAATCCTTATAAAACCCTAATATTTTTCAATAACCCCTCCATAGCTTCCTTAAGCTACTCCTTAAACTCTTCCTTGATATCCTCCTCCTCTTCCTCAATCTATGACTCGATATCCTCCTTGCCCTATGTATGCTCCTACTCCCACTCCACATTCTTTTGACCACCTACTTGAGCTATGCATAAATTCTTTATCACTCCTCACCCAATATAAAATCTTATTTATTTACTTCATTCATAGATCATTATATATCTTTATGAAAGTTGGATAATGAAAGTTGGTTAATAAAAAGACTAACTGAGTTGAACAACTAAAATAGAAAAATAAATAAACAAACAAATGACTTTAGATCATAAATCATCCAAAAAACTCCCCCTTGATCTAAAAGGGTATATAATATGAAATAAATAAATTAATGACACTTATATGATCAAACAAACTTTGAATCAATTAAAACTAGTGTATTGTACCTCTAGGTACTGATCCAATCTGATGTCATTCCATTAAGAATCCTATCATACAAGTTGTGGCATAAAAGGTTGATGAACATGACAAAGGCTTACTTATCTCTTATGATCATCTATACCATATTTTAGTGGAACACAATCAAATATTTTCCAACTACATTGATCCACATAAGGCTCCACAGAGAAGCCCATCCAAGTGACGAACTTGTATTATGTATGTCACATCTCTATGATGTCCAAAAAACACTAATGACCTTTACTCAACACTATTAGTGATAGAAACCCATGTTAACTCACACTTTCATTGATGATTGATCAAATACCAACCAAATCTATATCTTCTCCTCTATTAGGCAAGAGGGGAGAATTTGTGCATTAGGAGAGAAAAATCAAACAATCTTGTTTTCTCCATGTCATGAATATCAATTATAGAAATGCAAAACTAAAATAAATAAAGAACACAAGCCAAAAAATGCTACTATAATAAACCTAAGTCTTGAGCCTAGTAGATCACATAAGATGATTGAATCATTGATCACTCAAAATAGGCTATCAAGTCCATCAAGACCATAGACATCAGCCATATAGGATGCCTTCTGATTAGAGGAAGTGTCAGAATAAACTGAATAACTAGATTAATCAGAATATATGTCAGTAGAATGATCCACACAATTTAATTTAGCTTTATTTTTTTATGGAATGTGGGTTTATCAAGAAGGAGATATATTTTTAATATGTCCAATACCACCACATTTAAAACATATGGACTCTTTTCTATGCCAACAAGATACAAAACATGATAAATCACTGGAAGAACCACTAGAGTGAGAAGAGTGCCTATGGTGATCATTATGTTTTGAAGATCCTAGAGAGTGCCAATGAGAATTTTGTGGAGACTATCTAGAATGACATGGAGAGTGTCTTGAAGAGTGTTTTAGATAATGTTTCTATAAATTACTCTGTACATGGAGACAATCTCAGTGATGTGATCTAGGATTTATATAATGAGTCTATTTAGTAGGCTTACTCTTGTTCTTTACAAATGAGTGCTACTTTTGAGTCGTTAGATCATAGATAGATTCAAATGTTACACCATTGAGCTTAACATTAATTTTAAATATTTAAATAAATTTGGTATACATAAAATTGAGACAATTCAAAGTTAAGGATATGAGCATTTCATCATCGATCTTGCCACCTACAGTATAATAATCTTGTTTCAAATTTTTCATGTGGGAGAGATATTTATATACATCTTCTTCAATGCCAAGATTATTATCAAGTAACTACAATAAGGGATTGGATTTTTTATAGGTAGAATGATCCAGGCAATAATTCAGGCAACAATTCGGGTGACAGGTCCACCCCAATTGATGACAAAACTTTTTGGGAGCCATATCTTTTGCACCGTAGCTCCAATTGACTCATCGTTTGAACCGTTGGAAAGCTAATAATGAGGGGAATGTCATGAGATGGCATGGATCTATTATAAATTAAATTTTACCCCAAAAAAACCAATGGAAGGGCCCCAAATTTCAATTTTAGTAGTGTAGTTTAAAAATAGTAAGTTTCTAAAAATAGTAATTCCTCAAATTCCATATTGTTGTAAATCATGGAAGTTGAACCACTCGATCTCCCTCAAAATTGGTGAACTTACACATCCTCCTCACACCTTAAAAATATGTATAAATTAAGATGTAACCCAAAATGGAAATTAGACATCTCTTCTCAGAGATATGCATATGTTTGGGTCTGCAAATTTGACCAATAAAACATCTCTTCTCAGAGATAACATTATTTTGAATTGTGTTATTCTTGTTTCTTGAATTATCTTTCAACCAAAGTTTTTGAGTTTTGGATCAAGTTTATTTGTCATACAAATCTTTTAATGTTTTTCATGATTTCCATACACCAGATTTAACAACTTCAATATGAATAATCACTTGTGTAATGTAGGATGATTTGAGAAGTGCGAGTGTGCATTTATCATGTTTTTGATATTCAACCAATTTAGTTACTTTAGGGCGTGCTATGGTTTATTATTATTTTATTTCCCACAAGTCTTTAAAAATTATTGTGTTTTCCATGTCTAAGCTTCATTCCTTATAATTTTTAGGTGTTAATCGACTATTTTTAGATATCAAACTTATAATTTTAGCCATGGTGTAAAAACAATCTTAGATTGATATTAGGGTTTTACCTTTACCCACCAAATAAATTCTAATTTAAAAAATATTTTAGGACTTGTTAAAAGGAATTCAACACCTTATATCACCTTTTACAACCTTATATCTCATGTTTATATTTAAAATTCCATTTGAAAAATAGAGTATTGCCTTATAACTCCTTTATACAAAAAATTAAAATAAGGTAATAAACTAATTCAAAATAAATTTTGACCAAAACTTATATAATCCCATCAGGTTTTGAACCCTTGACCATTCTTATTTTCAAGCAACTAACAAAATCACCTCATCCAACTTGTAATAAATTTAGACAAATATAGGCAAACATAATTGAATTACCCTTATTTTTGTCTTGGGTATGCCAAAATAGAAAATTACATATATGTAAAAAACATGACCCAAATTTAAAACTACACTATGGTTAAACTTTTAACTGTATTAAAAATATGCTAGCCTTTTGGTGGATCCTATGGTAAATCCTTGATTTTAGGTTTTTGAGAACTTATTTTTCCAACATGCAAAAATTTGGAACCATTTAATTCATAGTTCTTCTACTATTTATATCTAGAATATTTTATTTTATAAGATGGATAATATGAAGGCAAAGATTTAAGACAAAGAGGTATTATTCTTGATCAACAGAGGCTTATCTTTTCTTGAAAGTAACTCAAGGATGACCAAACACTCATAGATTGCAACATACAAATTGAATCTACCCTTCACCTTTCCCTATGTTTGTGTGGGGGATTTTAAGCTATCACTTATCAAATGTTTCTCTAAAATCTCTATGGATCTTTATTAAATGTAATATTCCAAAAAAAACTACTCAATTTTGGTTTTACAGTATTAAACAATGTTAATGTGAAAATTAATGATGTTGACATATAAATGGAACTTGTTCTCTAACCTCCACATTATCCATCCTTTTAAAATGTTTGGGGGATATGCCAATCTTCCAATGAGTCATCTTCCTAGATATGTGTTTATAGTTTTGGGCAATAACATAATACGTACATATTATATTTAAGGAATATATAACAAATTGATACTTTCCTTTCCTTTAGCTCTTCAAATTCCTTCCACTTCATTCCTCTTTGAACAACCGAGGCTATGAGAATTTAACTGATCTTCCATATACCAAGATCTAATACCACTATTTGAGACCATAACATGAGGAATAATCTTAAAATATATTAAATATACAAAATTATTTATTTACATCATTCATAGAGCATTATATAGCTTTATGAAAGTTGGTTAATAAAACCAACCAACAACTCACCCACACAACCAAAATGGGACAAGTAACTAAACCATCAAATGACTATGGATCATAAATAATCCAACACATAGTGGATGTTATAACTACAAAAATAGATTCATCCTTTGTAGAACCCTGGGAACCCTCCATAAAATATCCCAAAAATAGGATTTATGAAAAATTTAACATTATCCATGTGCACAAGTTTAGAAAGTAGATAAAAAGGCTAACAAAGATATTCTACCCCTTGTATATTAGGATATCTATGGCTAGAACATGCCCAAGTTGTTTGACCACATAAAGAGATCTATCAAGAAAATATGTGACTACTGGTACTACCCAAAGTGCACCATAATCAAGATAGAGGGAACCACAATTCAAACTTTATATTTTCACCTCTTGTTATAGATTAAGTGTAAGAATAATAAATTGTCACACAATTGGTTGATAGTCTAAACATTCAGCTAAGAGGTTCTAGATAAGGATATTTGCATTTGTGCCCCCCCCCCTTAAGATTGGCTACATATAATACACAATATGGGAGCACCTTTTCTCTATGGGAAAAATCAAAATGCACTATGGTCTAAATATGGCATCTTTCAGGTATTGGGATCCTAGGAATAATGTCAAAGATCACTTTAAATATGAGAAAAAGGTTTAAATTCCTTATGGGCAAGAATCATATAAACATGATTTTATACTCATGAATGCTCAATATGATAGTGATGTCATTATTAAAATGCACAGGGTTGACATATCTATAATAGTAACTCAAAGGATAAAATATGATCCTAAAATCACACAGGAGGATGCCAAAAGGATCGATAAAGAGAAATGGACCTCTATACCAATTCATGGGTCTCATTTTTAGATAGGGGTAGAAAGGTAAATTGATGAAGATGAAGAGACATATCCATCTAATAAGGTAAATTATTAATATAGACTTAATATGGCCCAATCTTTCCCCACATCTTCAACTATTGATACTCCTCCTCAACATGAAACTGGCATAAAGAGACCTAAAAGTCCTAATAGAATTATAGGGCCATTCTATTTCACACTCCTACCTCCATTATCCATAGTACAGTAAGTAAGCCTCCCTTCTTTATTACACAAGTTATTTTAGCCCCTTTGTCACCAAATCCTTTAACATCATAACTATTGCATCCACTAATATCTATTGACATTCCTACTTCACCTTTGCCTTCCACCCTTGTGCCCCCTTTATCATGTAATCCACCCACTTTAGAACCATCCCTTAATCCTCCTAGGAAACCAATAAAGACCTATTAGAAGAAGCCTAGAACTCCTCTTATGTCTCTTAAGGTTATATACAACAAGATAAAATGCCTTCTAAAGGATTATTAGTTATAGGAACCCCTTTGTATGAGGGTTCTGAGGGGGAGCCTGAGGAAGAGTAGAAGGAGATTGAATAAGAAGAAAAGGACATGGTACATGCAAGAGCATAACCTATTGAAATTGAAGATGAAGATGAAGATGAAGAAGAGGAATGGTTATCTAAATAAAACATAGAACCTGAGGGGAATGAACTTTATGAGGAAATAGATGAAGCAGAAGAGGAAGAGGAAGAGGAAGAGGAAGAGACTGATTTCAATGAAACAAATATGTGTGGAGATATTGAGGAAGTTGAGCAAGGAAATGTTGAATAAATTTCAACTAAATTATTTTTAGAAAAATAAGGAGATGAAAAAGATGAGGTAAAAACTAAATAAGAAGTCCCAACTTAGGGATCATTATTAGCTATGCCACCTAGATCTCCATCCTAGGCTAAAAAGGTAACAACTGCAACAAAAAATGTCGATACTACTTTTATTTAAAAATTGAGTACTTAGGTTCTTGATTCTTTGATAAATTTTTATGTTGCCACTGTATACACAATATTTTAGAACTTTTATTGATTACTGACACTTTATATCTTGAAGGAACCTATCGAGTCTTAATCTCTCTAAGTGCATGCATTAATAGGTGCACCAGGAAAGGGGTGGGTAGACCATTGGTGCTTCATAATATTGTTGTCCCTTTTACCATTTACCATATACACACTTGTCTCCTAAAACCATTCACCCTAAGCTTATTCTTCTCATTCCTATCCATTACATTATTTTACTCCTTCCATTCCTCCTTTTCTTGCCTTCACACCATTTTAGATAGTCAGTGTTAATGGGTCAACTGGGTTGACCCAATATAATTTAGGGGTATTTCTCACTTTTTTCTCTTGTTAGCCTTTCAGATGACTTAGCTCAGGCCTAGTGATTCATCCCTAAAAACACATTGGGTAAAATGGGTCAAACCTGGACAACCAACAATTTTGGAAGGGTTTAGGGAAATATCTACCTATATATACAAGTTTATTTCCCACCATTTTATGATATAATAATTATTAGTGAAGAGGTACAAATGAACATATGTTTATTGACCATTCTGCTTGAGGAATAAAGCTTAGGGTTCCATACTTTCTTTGGAGATATGGATCTTATCTTGTGGATAAGTATTTTAGATGCTTAGATAGGTTGTGTAGCTTAGAGATAATTTATCTTGGATATCCTTACATAAAACAAAAATATATTGTGAAGTATGAAGCACCTTGGCCAAGGGAGAGATTAAGGCTTGATGGGTTCATCTTCAAAGGTAAGTATTCCTAACTTTATTTCTCCTTTGTAAGAGTAGATAGATAAATCATTTGTATTATTATCTTTATGTATTATGATTTTGTATACATTGACATGAGTATATGTCCTCTAATACATGTTTATTTTAGTTGTTTTATTTTTTCTAAACCCCACTTTGTGCCATAAGCTTTGGTGTGCACTAGATTAGATTTTACTTTCTTGTTATTAGAATAGAGTGAATGTTTTAAACCTTAAGAATCCATTAGGGTTGTGTTATTATGTTAGATTTTAGGCTTTTTAACCCATCCTATCATGATATTTTGTGACATGTGATCCCCTAATCGGGTCTAATAGATCCCCATATTGGTCATGCTCCTACTTAACAAGTGTATCCCTAATCAGAAGTGTAGGTATGTTATATATTCTCTGAGCTATTATTAATTTATAGACATGATGCATATCTGATTGCATACAACCATTAATATAATGAATACAATATAGACCACCTATTATTTACATTATTTAAGCTCATTCAATAAGTCCCAGGCAGCCATAATGCTAATGTTACCTACCGCAGCCCAAGGTCCTATAATTTTGGAGTTTCCTCATATTTATCTACCTATTAAGGTTTACCCTACTAATATTAATATTAGGGTTGCCAATATATTGGTCAAAAATTACATGCAAAAATTACCTAATACCCCTATGACATTCATTTTTAAGTTAGACTGACCCTCAACCCACTAATCTAAAGAAACATGTACATTTTGAAAATATGGTGGCTACTTCCATTTTTTCTACATAGGATAGACATCATCAAATATCTAATATAATTAGATGTGATAGTTGACCAAGATACCTAGATAGACTCATCCATGATTTTGGTGCACAGGGAACCAAGTAAGATTAATTATATTATTGATACACACACCTAGAAGAAGGTCATTCACTGGAAGAAAGACATTCCTTTATTTCCATAATTTCCTACACCACCCATTACAACCCATCCTTCTAAATTTTTAATGTATCCTCTATGGTAATCTAATTTTTCCACCTTTGCATCCATAGAGTAAATAGAACCACAAGCTATGGTACAGATCCCCTCATGGATTCAAAGGTTTAAGAAGAGGAAGTAAGTAGACAGGATTTAATAATCACTGAGAATCCAATAATAGGATTTTATTTTGATAGACAAATCAGTACATTTAGAAAGGTTAAAATAAAAATTTTGATAGCAGAAGGTGGGAATGTGGAACTATTGTAGAGAGCAAACATTTTCTCTCTAATAAAGAAGAAAAAACTCAACCCCACATACCTAGATGAGTATATGGAGGATTCACATAGCTTTGAGTATGCTAATAGAGGGGTAATAAATCAAATGTTGAGGAGCTATGACCAATCTAGGTATAAATTACAAGCATCATTCAAACTCCTAGGGAAAATATATATAATATATAGAGTCCAACTAAAAAAATGTATGATATTATCAATTTAATAAGGTCTATAGAGGTTGAATCTCATCATGAATGGGGAGATGTATCCCAATTATATAATGAATTAAATATATGAAAGGTAGTATTATTTTTTGGGGGTAAGATATTATAAATAGAGCTTATGTCCATTTGAATTTAATAGCTGCACCAGAAGTTGCATGGGCACAAATTCATGTGGCCACCAAGAGGTATAACGTGCTTGACTATAATTTAGAGATGCAAAGTTTGGTATAGTGATTTATTAGTAAAGAAGAAAATTAAATCTCTATTTTTAAATACATGACAGTTATCAGTGTAAACACTCCTCTCAAGAAATTAGTTATTAAGTCCAATTTTAAAGGTCTGCTCAAAGCTATAGTTGACAACTTTCAAGCTGAAATTAAGGGGATAATCTAGAATATCAATGAGGAGATCATGAAAATAATAGATTTTTATAAGGGGAGGGTCATGGTAACTGACACTCTATATATAGAGGTCAACATTGTAATGGTTAAAAATTTGATGGATAAAATTCCACAACTATTCAAGAGGCCTTTTCTTGATTTTGAGACCATCAATATTAATTTATAGGATAGCCACACCTTGTATTTATAATTGGAGGTAGTAAAGCAATCTACTACTATTATAACATCATCATTGGTACCTCCACAAGGCACTCATCCTCAGGCTCTAAAGTATACATTAGTGCAAAATCAAATTGGACCCACTTATGCTCTACTCCCCAATTTTACTATAGTGATAATAGGGACCAATTAATCAGTTCTATGTCCACCACAAAACATATAATGTCTCTAATTACTGTCATGGTATCACCAATACCATTGTTCCCTCTAGTCATAGTTTCAGTTTGCACTGTAGTGCCTACTCAAGTTGTAACTCTAATTATAACTTCAACTCAAGTGACTATCATGAGTATGCAAGCTCCATCTTCAGGTGGTATCACATTAACATTATAAGTTTTTTTTGGGTATAACTACATGTCTAAGTTATAGCTTAAGTTTATTTTTAGTAGGTATTTTTTGTATCTAAGAGTTATTTGGATGGAAGACTAATATTTATGATTATGTTGCATACATGCACATCATGTATGAGTTTTGACACAATCTATTATTGGACAAAGTAAACTTAGACTTTGCTTGAGAGATGCGGCATCCCGCATCCCAAAATAATGTATACTTATATCCTCCCAATTCTAAAGGAAGGCAAATTTTGTCTATTGAGATAAATAAGAAATCCTATAGGTTGTTTTATAATTTTGTCTTGATGTGAAAATATTTTTCTTCTCCAAATCTATGATTTATTTAAAAAATTCACTATTTTGGTATTTTAGTTTTTGGGTTGTGTATAAGTATTATTTTAATATAGCTATTTATATTGTGAAGTAGCTAATTTGAATGTTTTATGTTCAATAATCATAATCTCCTTTTGCATATGGGCAATTACAATCTTACAAACATAACAACATTTGATTATGTGCACTAAAGTTTACTTTATTTTATTTTCTTAGAATCTTAATTGTGATTTATTGTCTGTGTGCTAATAATAAATTAAAACAAGCATTAGTTTTATAAGGAATTCTTCAACCTATAGTTCAAGATCCAACTTAAAAGGGTTTCATCTTATTTTGACTCACAAACCTTATTTTCTACCCTACCCTTTTTATTTTTTTAGTTTTATGTTGATCCTACCCATCTTAGGTTAGATTCACCATCTATCAATCCATCTCAAGTAATTTTAGACTTATGTTATATCCAAATCATTTGAGGTAAAAAATTGATCCACTCACTACTATTTTACCACTATGTTGTTTAAAAAACCCAATACCCTACAATTCATGTCTTGGATTAAATCATTTTTTCACTAATCCTAAAATGTTAGAGGCTACCTCGTAAGGTTCTTTGGTGTGCATAAAATACATATCAACAACTTTGAGAAAGTAATGATATTGAATATGCTTAGTGTTTGAATAATGAATAATGTGAATAAAAGTGTTGGAATAGGGATTTGAATGGTGTGGTGAATTATATATAAATGGGGTGATGATCAATGTGGAAAAGTCATGGGAATGGAAAAAAGTGTCAATGTTTGAAAATATAACATCAATTAATTTATCCATTCACCTATTATGAAGGTCAAGATGGAATTGCACCAATCTAATTGTATGGACCTAAGATTAAATATTAATTTTAAAAGTGTGAAAAAGTATTTTAAAATTCAGGTATGTAATATTTCAAGAATACTTAAGACTTAACCAAATTCTAGGGAGTCAATATTATTTCAAGTATAAACTATACTATCAAAACTTCTAAGACATAAAATAAATTAGATTGGATCATCACAATCAAATGGTTAATGATGTACTATAAATTTAATGTAATTATAAACTTTCAAATTCAAGTAACCAAATATTTGATTTCAAAATTACCTTGTATTATCAATCTTGTTTGATAGAGTAAAGCCTATTAAAAAGGCAGTATCTTTAAAAAAATAAATCTTATGAATAAATGAATCATGTTTATCTTTATAAGAAACATTCTTTATGATCACTTTCCTTATTAAGAAAATGATCTCATATGTCATTCAAAAGAAAATTAAAATAAAAATATAGAACCAAGACCAACAAAGAAAGAACAACCAAATGATAAACTAAGGAAACACAATTACTAAACTAAAACAATATAAATTTAAAACTATTTAATGGTTATAGATAAAGAAATTTCTAATTTTTTGAACTAGAATATAATAAGCTATTAAAGTAATTAAAGTTAAGACTAAACTAAAGAAAAAGACTAAAATGTATATAAAGATGCATAGCTATATAGTGATAAATAAAATAAGGACTTAACAAATTTATATTGAAGTAAAATAGATTAATCTAATCAATAGATAATAAATAATAATTAAAACTACTATGATAGAAAATAAACTAAACAAATAAGAATAAGATATAATAAAAAATAAATAAAGGTAGAATAATTTGAAGTGAAAAAAGAAAACTTAGATTTGAAAATAAATTGTTTTTATTGAGACAAAAATATTCATAATTGATTTATAGAATTTCTTAGAATATCAATCAAGTGATAAAAAATGCAAACTCAACAAATTATCTTACAACATATGAAATGTTATTCATTATTCATAAAAAGTACAAATGTAATATGTGCATATGTCTATATTATTTTTATCAACTAAAGGTTAAGAATATCATCCATATTCAGATAATCATTTTATAATTTAAATAATCAACCTAGATATTCCTAAATGTACCAAGCAATACACTTCACTGTAAGAGAATGTGTTGTTTGGTCTTCTTGTAAATACCAATCTATCTTAGATATTTATTTGAAAAGAGAAAAAATATTAAAAATTTTGAACTAGAAATATCTTACACCTATGTATGTTTCTCCCTTTGAATGATGTCTTTCAATTATTTTTAAGGTCTTTATTTGTAATTTAGTTATTCTATCAGTTATAACTAACTTTTAGTTAACTTGAAATAAAGTTAACTAACTTTATAAAAGTTAAATTTAATTATACCGTATAAATAATAATGTCATAAATTAAACTTATTTAAATTCATAAAATGAACTTTAATAAGAATTAATAAATAATATTTTAATAAGACGAAACAACTCTTGAATTGGTAGGGGGATGACACTTATAAAAACTTAATTAATCACAATTACAAATCATTGTATGGGTCAAACAATCAAAAGTATCATTATCAATTTATATCTTTAATAATGATATAAAACAAATTCAACACTTATTATTCACAATTATATTAGCAAAAATGTTGATTACCATAATGATATTGAAATTCATACTAAAATCACACATTTATTACAATTGATTAAATAAATTGATAATGAAATATCATCAAAACATAATAAAATCAAATAAATTACATAATGTGCATGAAATCTAATACAATAAATGGTCATTGTCAAATCAAAATACAAAAATAAAATAGCACAATATGCTACAAATAATTTGATAGAAACTAAAAACAAACCATAGTTTTAATAAATTCAAATATATACAACCAATAAACATTATACTACTCATATATGAATTCAAATATATCAAAGGTGTCCCATGATTTTTCTAATACTTAGTATACTGAAGAGGTGTTGCAAGAAACTCTATTCTAGTGATGTTTCAAGATTCATCATCCCCCTCTAAGTTGATAATCTTGAGAAACTGTGTTACCAAAAGTAGGGGGTAAGAATACTAGTGCATTTATTACTGGAAGAAGTAAGATTTTTGGAGGAATGGTAATAAGGAATTTAGTATTATTTCAATAGGGTATCTCAACATTTTATTACATAGAGACACTGTACATTCATCTAAGTATATGTAATAAAAATTTGAGAAGAGGTGGTTGAAGAATCACCTTCAATTGGATGATACTTTGAATTCCTTGTGTTGGAACCTTTCCTACAACAAAGATTAAATATACCTCTAGGAAATATGTTCAAAACATCCCAAGAATTAGGTTCATGAGAATTAATGTTTATGTAAACACGAGTGTTAAGGTCGAAACTTTGTGTAAACACACTAACGACCCTTACATCCCTAAAAGACCTACCTCATTAATTAACCTAAGTAGGTAAATCATTATCTTATTGTTGGATACTTATACCTCACGTATTATTTCTCTCTGAACTATGAGATTCATATATCCAACTAGACATATTGTAGATATAATGAAAATGGAAAATTTATAAGATGAGATAATTTCAATTCATTGTTATAGAGTCATAACCACTATGAAATCAATCTCAGAATGCAATTTATATGAATGAGCCAAACCAGTTTAAATACCATGTGTACATATAATATTATAATTTATAACAAACATATATATGAAGATTATTAAAATAAATAAACCAATTTCAAGGTCAAGTAACACAAAACAATATTATAATTACTAAGTATTTTTCACAAAAAATCTCTAAAGTAGTCACGTTAACAATATCAAAACTGAACCAAATTCTAAAGTATTTATAAATGAAACTACCACTCTTATCACCAAATTTTTCAGCAATTAAGAGAATATTTTCTATCTTATCCTTATTCAAAAAATTCCTTATTACTATTGAGTGTTTTTCAAGAAGATAATTTTAAATTAACTAATAATTCATAAAACTATTGTAAACCATTTTATATAAAATATATTCTTATTTCAAAGTTTTGAAAATTATCGACTATAAAATGTATATCATATTTAATAATTTTGAGTTGGATAACTCAAATTTAGTATAATACATGAAAAAGTCTTTTATACATCTCAAACAAAGTTTGTTTTTAAATTGAAAAAAAATACATGCAAATATTCATTGCATATTATTTATATGCAAACATGTCCATAAAAATCTCATTCAAGTTCAAAAGTGCATAATGCTTTAGATTAAGCTAAGTGAAAATTATCAATAAACAAAAATTAAATCCATCTATCAAACCAACTTGAAACAAATTGCATGGGGAGCTTCAAATATTATTTCTATCTTAATTTTATATATCCAAAATATACCTAGAAGAAGAAAGACCAAAATAACCTTTATGACATAAATAAAAAAAATTGGCATTCAAAACCCTTATTTAAATAAATCTATCAACTTTACTCTTGAACAATTGAATATTTTAACAAGATATTAAATCAAAACTAACTAAAACAATTAAAATATCCTAAAATGTTTATTTGTAAACCAACTAAAATAACAAAAAAATATATTGTAGAGGTTTTTAAAAAGACTCATTAAGATAGAAACCTGATAATGCATGAATTTTTATTTTATTTTTATAAAATCTTACATGTAGAAGAACTATATTTATATATTTTTAAAATTATCAAATGTCAATGCACAATTATAATTTTTTTATAATAAAATCATACTAGACTATCAAGTATAACTGCAATGCCAAGACCCATCAACAAAAACATAAATATGTTTTAACCCAAGTATACATGCATATAATTATTGGAGGCTTAGGCTACACCCTAGCTGAGAAAAGGATTGTTCAGGTCCTCTTATTCAAACGTAGTCTAACATGGGAATGACCCTAAGTTGTGGGTCACCTAGTCTTGGGTCAGACCTCTAAGATTTTTAATGAGACTAGCTCCTCTGGTGTATCACTTGAATACTCGCATAAGACATAAATGGATTAGGATGAAAAGATTGAAGCAACTATATAAATTAAACCTACACTAACATGTGGTGATGCACCATAAATTCATTATATCCACTCATAAGCTTGAACTCTCAACACACTAAGAGACTATGAATAAAACATAGTGCCTACAATAGTTTCCAAGCAATAATACTTCACCTAGAGGTTAGTTTGATTGACTTAGGCTGAAGTTAAATGAGGGTAAGGCCTGGTTCAAGGCACTTATAGTCAAAAATCCACTCTATACTAGAGACATCAACATTTTAAACACACTAGATGACCTGCAAGGAAAGTTTGTTAACACTTAGGTTGAACTTGGACCTAAAAAAGAAAGATGAAAACCACTTTTTCATATCAAAAAAATATAAAACACTAAGTAAATATTGGTAAATATCTATAAATTTTCTATTCATTAATCCAAGAGGTGTATAAGTGCAAATTTTGGTAGAGTATCCTCCTACCAACCTGAGGGATGAAAATCAAGAGATCAAAGATTGAATTTATAGAAAAATGGGATGAGAGAGAGGGGAAGGGATATGTGGGAGAGTGGAGAAGGGTTCATAATTATCAAGGTTGAAATTAATCCTAGAAGCAATCATAATAGCCACTCAAAACTTCATTGAGCCATTCCCTACATTTATGCCATTGTGTCTTTTCCTAGCATAAAAGGATGGATCGTGAAGGTCAAAACCACTATAGGAAGTAACCACCCCTACTATATGAATCCTTCTTAAGATCCTCTACATTAACTCCCTTTCTTGTAAGGATAAAATACTCATATTTATGCACTTGACAAAGTCATTACTATAACTACCTTGAGTGGATACAAATACCTACTTGTCGAAGCTAAGATTATGTCAAAGGATGAGACACCTCTCTATAATCACATGTCTACCACCCTATTAAAATATTTGAGCATAGGTCTTTATTTTAGATTTAAAACCAATCCAATCTATTGGTTTTCATATAGTTATTATATCGATGAATATCTGCAAATTGCACAACCTCATTCTTGAACTGTATTAGATCTAAACAAACCTTTCGTGCCTCTAAAATTTAATTGTGATAGAGATTTAACATTAATAATCTTGACTATATGGTCACATCTGATTAATGGTATCCAATCGAGCTCTAATGGTTACATATCCCTTTGAAACATTGCTCTTGGTTTGACCTAAATTATATTTGACATCCATTTGAAAACTCTTGGCTTCAACTTTTAATATTGGCCACTGATCTTAATCTGGGCTCTTTGATCATGATAATTATCAGTTCCTCATTTATCCTCAGGATCCTATTTTCATTTTCATCTATTTCATGTGCTTACACCACATGGAGGCCTCATATTTGATCTAGACCTTTAAACTTTTAACCTTACGTGCACCGCGGATCTCCTTAAAGCAATTAAATGTCTGACATATATATATTTCTACTTGATCGAATGTACACAATTGATCTACTTATTTTCCATAGTCATGTAATGAAATTACTTAGATGTTCACATAGAATTATTTTATATCATACAAAATAAGCAAATATGAGAGATCATAGAGCAATAATTGACAAAAAAGTAGAATATTGGATAATATAGCAAAGCCACTTCAAGGGGGTAACCTCCATAATAATGCACTAAGATCAAAATACTTAACATGATCAAAGACTAACCAATACCTCATATATATAGTCTACTTATCCATGGTTATTTCATAGGCTAACCTAACTAATAACATAGTGAAATGTAACAAGAATATAAAACAGGTATGTAAGCCACAAGTTGGCCACACATATCATAAGATACGCTAAAGGTTAAGGGCATAACATGCCCCTCCCCTTCAAAAAAAAACATTTTCCTCAATATTGAGTCAACTTTGGATGTTTTTTCACAAATAATTCAACCTCCCAAGTAGTATCTTCACAAGGCAAATTCTTCCATTTGATCAAGTACTCTTTAATTGCTTGATATTATAACTACTTAGTGCACATTTGAAGGATAGCCTCAGGATCAAGAATAACTATCCCTTCCTCATCCAATTCTGGTAACTCAATTTGGGTATAAACTTTATTTCTAATAACTTTCTTTAGGCATGATACATAAAATACTGGATGTATGCAAGTGGAGGAAGGAAACTCTAACTTGTAAGCCACACTAACAATTTTTTGCAAGATCTAATAAGGCCCATAATATCTAGGGGATAAATTGTTTTTTTTTTTTTTGATTTAAGGACATCTACTTATATGGTTATAAGTGAAAAAAAACACAATCACCAATGTCAAAGTGTCTCTCACTCTTGTGTTGATTTGCCTACTATTTCATGCGATTTTGGGCTATGGCTAAATTTTCATGCAAACTATCAAGGACATCTTGTTAATGGTGAACATGTTATTCAAATGCATGAACCTTAGGATGGAAATTCAATTTTTAAGTTATGGATGGAGGGTGGTATCCATATAGTGCCATAAAAAGAGACATTTTGGAAGAACTATGAACAAAAGTATTAAACCACCATTCAACAAGTGGCAACCAATGAACCCATTTATACCATTTATTAGAAACAAAAAAATAGAGATATCCTTCCAAACATTTATTGAATAAATTCATATATCCATCTAATTGAGAATGATAGGATGAACTATGAACCATCTGGGTGCCAAAACATGCAAATAACTCAATCCAAAAAATACTAGTGAGGATGGGATCTCGATCATAGATAATGATCTTAGGGGTACCATGAAATTTTTGAACTGTATTGAAAAAATTAGAATCTATTGTACTAGCAACAAATGGTTATGATAAATAATATAAATTAGCATACTTACTAAGATGATTTACCATAACCATGATAACATTTTGACCATCAGATCTTGGTAACCATGTAATGAAATCCATAGACACCTCTTCCCAACATTGGCTAGGGATGGATAAACACTACAAAAGACCTAGGGTTTTAATGGTTTATCCTTTATTTTGTTGGCAAATCATACATTTAGCCACATATTTTTGGACATCCCCCTTTAGTCCTTCCCAAGAAAAAATCCTGCTTGATTCTATGATAGGTTTTCAAAAATCCTGAATGACCCCCAATTGGAGTTGCTTGAAGTTCCTGAAGGATTTTTTCTTTAAGAAGAGAATTATTACATAGGTATAATTTATATTTATACCATAATGCATCACCATTGATGAATATTTTGAATCAAATCATGGTTAGTACTATCTTTGTCCCATTCTGATCATGCTTCCTCTAGCCAATCTATATGCAAAATGGTCATAACATATAGCAAGGCCTCAACTAATTCATCCTTCCTAAATAGTGCATCTGCCACTACATTATCTTTGCATTTATTTTAAAATATTTAAAAATCATAGCCTAACATCTTAGTTACCCATTTTTGTTGTTCTTTAGATGATAACCTTTGTTCCAAAAAAAATTGAGACTGTCATGATCTATCTTTACCTGAAAGTGATGACCCATCAAATAAGGCCTCCATTGTTTGACTACATGAGATGGCCATCATTTCTTTCTCATAAATGGGATTGTGATAATTTTTTCCCTTTAGTTGATTAATTTCAAATGCAAGTGGTTTTCCTTCTTGCATGATCATGACACCCATACCATACCTAGATGCATCACATTCAAACACAAAAGTCTTAAAAAAATCAAGAGTAGCCAACACTGGAGTGGCTTACATCACCAATTTCAATTGTTCAAATTCCATAGTAGCTATATAAATCCACTAAAAGGAGTCTTTATTCAACAAAGATGTGAGTGGGGCTGTAATGCTACCATAATTTTTGACAAACCTATGATAGTAACCAGTTAGCCCCAGAAATCCTCTTAATTATTTGAGTGCCTTGGGAATCATCCAGTCCACCATTGCTTGTATTTTTTAGGATCCACTTTTACTCCTATATGTGAACCTAGATGACCCAAATACTCAACCTCACAAGCTCCAAAAGTACATTTAGAAGGTTTAGTATACAATTGATGTTGTTCTAAAAGTGAGAGTACATATTTCACATAGTGTAAATGGTCTTCCCAATTTTTACTGTAAATGAGGATATCATCAAAAAATACTAGAAAAAATTTCCCCAAAAATGACTTAAAATAGTAATCATCAAACTCTAAAAGGTAGATGTTGCATTTTTTAGCCCAAAAGGCATAACAAAAAAATTATAATGGCCCTCATGAGTCCTAAAAGTAGTTTTCGATATGTCTTCATCATGAATCCAAATTTGATGATAACTAGAACACATATCAAACTTGGTAAAATAAAGAGCACCATTTAATTAATCTAGAAAAGCATCAATGATAGGAATGGGAAACTTATCCTTCATAGTGTACTTGTTAAATTCCCTATAGTCAAGGCACATCCACCAAGTGTCATGTTTATTTTGCACTATGATAATTGTTGAAAATTTGCTTTAGCTATGGTGAATGATTCTTGCATCTAACATCTCTTGTACCATCTTTTCAATTTCACTTTTTTAGGCATAGAGATACCTGTATGGCCTGATGTTGGGTGGTATACTACTAGGAATAAGTTTAATAACATGATCATTCATATAGCTAGGTGGAAGTCCTTTTCGCATGTCACCAAAAACAATCTAATGGGTGTCAATCACTTGTTGAAAATCAAGAGGTGTAAATGGTTAAGTTGGATGAACTTCCATGGAAAAAAAGTGAGCTACAAATCCTTCAGCACCCTTTCAGATAATCTTTGTCATTTGATGGGAGTTGACAAATTGTGTAGATTTAGCCCTTAATCCCCTTAGCTCAAATGTCTTACCCTCATAATGAAAATGCATGAATAATTCTTGGAAATTCATCTCAATAGTACCCAAAGTGGTGAGTAATTGTACTCCTAGTATAATGTTAGCTCCCCCCATGGGAATAACAAACATAGGAGAATCCAACAAGTAATCTCCCATGGCTAGCTTCATGCTATGGCATTTGCTTGAGCAACTAATAGTACCACCATCTATAATCATGACCTAAAATTCTAGAGCAAGATAAATGAAATAGATCAAGTGAATAGCCAACTTATTATTGATGAAGTTGTGTGTGCTTCCATAATCAATCAGAATGGTGACCTTATATTTCTTTAGGAAACCCACCACCTTAAGAGTTTAGGGAGTACTAATAATTGAAAGGGCATGATATGAAATAGTAGGTTGAGAGTATTCATATTACTCCTTAAGACCTTATTTATCCTCTCCAAGTACCTCGTTATCATCATCATCCTCATTGGTACCTTCGATGTAAAATAACTTCTTTTCAACATAATGAATGTCTTTGCTCTATTTACTATCATAACCATAACATAACCCTTTAGTACACTTCTCCTCAATTTGATGAGGTATCAATCTAGTGGGTTGAGGATATGATGGTGCTAAAAAGGTGTGATCATGATCAGTAGTGAAGGTTTTATGTTTAACCATCTCTTTTTCCTCAACCATGTGTGCCTGTGGGATAACTTATAATATAGATTATAGGTTAAACATCTGAACCTCTAATTGGATGCTATCTTTGAGACCACCCAAAAATAGATCAATCAAATTTTCCTCAGTGATGTCTTCCACTCATAAGGATAGATTTTGAAATTGATGAATATAATCCTTCACATTTCTCATTTACCATAGTTTGGCTAATTGGTTGAAGTAGTTCTTAGAGACATTATTTTGATAATGAGCCAACAATTCATCAGTGAAAATAGACCATGTAATAAGAGCACTATTTTTTTCTTTTGAGCACACAACCAATGATACCAAATGAACTGCTTAGGTTCCAAATACAGAGATGACACTATCACCTTTTTAAGAACTAAGAGTTTGATAAAGATCAAATAAATTCTCAATTTGGGTAATCCAAGTGAGAGGATCCTTACCATCAAACTTATGCATGTCCACTTTGGGCAACATCAGTTTCACACCAAAATTGGAGTTGTTAGTGTTGAGAGGAGGAGGAGCTGAATGATGAATTGGAGGGTTGTTTGAATGTAACTGACATGAAAGAGTAACCAATGAAGTAGTGATATAATTCAATTAATTGTGAACCCCATTAATCTCTCCATACATCCCTGAAACATTAGTGTGAATTGCAACAAAGTCATCATGTTGTACCAAGCCCTTTATGTCAATTTGAAGTTGAGAAATCAAAGGATTTGAAGTTCCAAATTCCATATCACCGATAGAAGGAGTCTTAGGATTTTCTTTCCCCCTCCCTTTTCATCCCCATTTAGAAAGACTAGCCATATACAAACCTTGGGAGGGTTTTTTCCCCAAAAAAAGTGTACCAAGAGATGATACCATTGTGATCGCCTCACCAAGATGAATCCAAAAACTGCCTTTATGTACTAGGGTAAAAAAAATTGGCATAAAAAAGTGTACTGGTGGAATATATCATTGTGATCATCTCGTCGAGATGAATCCAATGACTATAATTGTGCAAAGCAAAAAAAAATACTATACTTTTTTGATATTTAAAAAAAAAGCATTTTAAACAATACTACACTAATAAAAAAATAATTATTACCAGATTGCAAGTTATGTTTTTTCTCTCCTTCCCCTCATAAAAGACTCACCTCACCAGATCAAAAAAATCAACGACATAGAAAACTTGCCGAAATCAAAGCTCTGATACCACTTGTAGTAAAATTACTTATATGATCACACAAAATGATTTTATATCACATAGAATAAGCAAATATGAGAGATCACACAATAATAATTGATAGTAGAGAAAAAAAAAGATAATATAGTAAATCCACTTCGAGGAAGTAACCTCCACAACAATGCACTAAAAGAAGAATACTTAACATGGTCAAAGACTAACCACTACTTCCTCCATATAGTTTACTTAGCCATGGTTATTCCATAGGCTGACCTAACTAAGAACATATAGAAAAGTAACAAGAATATAAAATAGGTATGTAAGCCATAAGTTAGTCATACATATCCCAAGACATGCCAAATGTTAAGGGCATAAAAGATCGTGCCACTTATCATTGATGTATTTAATCTTAGGATCCTCTGAATTTTTGACTGTGAGTTCATCATTGATCTGAGTACATGATTAAATGCACTCCATTGTATCTTCGAGACCTACTAACCCTACCCTTGTCTGCTCACTGTTAAATATTATCTCAGCTTCCATGATATTAACATCTATTAGCTTTACATTCATCTTTAGTATCCTCTGACCTTTGACCTCACTTGTCATTGATCTATGATCTGATTAGTTGAGATCTTGACACCTAGCAGTAGTGCATTCATTCTCAAGATCCCTTAAATACTTTGAATTCAAATGGTTAGTTTCTATAGCTTAATCTTGACGTCCTTGGGGATGTCTCATACTACTAGTTCATTTTTAAAGGCCTATAGACAAAAAAATAGCAAGACACAAAATTTTCAAAGGAAATGCATAACATGAAGTACATCCTTTTCATGTAATCCTTTACTCAAGGGCTGTTAAGACAAGATTGGAATATGACTATACAATACATATCTTGAACACCTTCAACATAACTGATAATCATAATATAAACATAGATCATGACCCTTTAAGCTATAGGGTTGGCTAATTTTTAGTTATATAAATTGACCAACATTGTTGATGACTCAACTGGCTTGACCAACCTACTAGTCATGGAACCCAAAATTTGATCAAGCTTTCTCATGATGACTATAAAAATGAAGTATCACTTACAAAAGGATTCTACCTGACTCCTGGAAATACATTGAAGTAAAGAGATACACACAAACAAAAAGAAAAAAATAAAACACACCAAACAATAGAAAAACAACAAATAAAGCAATGTGCAAGAGCACTTGGAGGTATAGATAGACCTATCTACCTATGTACAAAGATCATGAGATAACACAAGTAGCAGAATTTAAGATACCTCCCATTGATATGGATAAGAAGGCTCTCTCCATTCAATCTAGAAATCTCAAAGGAATTACTCTCCTTAAAACCTATGATAACATAAGTCCCACTCTAAATACTATCAAACTTGGAATGCTTTCCTGGTTTTACATGGTCCTCATCTCATTTAAGGACTATATCACCTTATTGGAACATATTTGAGGAAGATATCTTATCAAATGACCTCTTCACTTGGTGTTGATTGGACCACATAATGTGCATAGCAATGTCCCTTTCCAACTGTCTTAGCTCATTCAACCTTATTTTCATAACATCATCCTCTATGAGCTCAAGTTAATGTGCAAGATCTAATGTAGGAATTTCAAGAGATATAAGAAGTTTGGATTATTTCCCATAAATAGAAAGGTATGGGGAGGGTCTAGTAGCTTTCTTAGGTATTACTCTATCTACCTAGAAGGTAGTCCTTAGTCTAGTATGCCACTCCCTCTAACCATCTTCCATAGTTCTCTTGATAATCCTCAACAAGTTCTTATTTGTGGACTCTGTTAGTCCATTACCCTATGGGTAATAGTTATAGGATGCCTTGAGATAAATTCCATGTGAAATATCACATACCTTATTTCTACTGAAGGCCAATGCATTGTCAAAAATTATTGTAAAAGGCATACCAAATCTAGTCACAAGGCTATCATAAAAGTCCAAAATAGAATCTTCATTAGCTTCTTTGAGGGCAATTACTTCAACCCACTGTGTAAATTAGTTTATAGATATAATGATATATTTATGTCCTTTATTTGGAGGGGGCATATTATCCCTATGAAATCTAAACCCCATTGCATGAAAGGTTGTTCTACTTGTATGGGTTACAAGGGAAGGGCATCCCATTTTTGATTGCCAACAAACATTGCACTTTTTGGGCATTTCCTTACCCAAAAGTGTGCATCTCTAAACATTGTGGGACAAAAGTACCTAGATCTAATTATCTTAGAGGTTGTGGTCTTGATATCAAAGTGCCCACTAGTTAGATCATCATGAAACTGCTCAAATAACTTATCTATTTGGCATGATTCTACACACCTGAAAAGCATGCCTCCTATGTCTCTCTTGAAAAGTACTCCATCTATCAGGACATAAGGTATACTTTACAACCTAAAGTTCCTTGTCTTGGTTCTATCTAGTCCCATAAGACATTGGCCTAATTCAATAAATTTGATTATATCATGCATCCAATTGAAAGGTGTGTTATTTGTATCTACCTATTCGCTGTCATGGACTACCAACACTTGATATTTATCTATTTTTACCTCTACTACAAGATGTTCACATAACCCTCTACCCCTTAAAATTTTTGTAACTCTAACTTCAAGGTCATACTCTATGCCTTTTGTCACCCATCTAGCTCTTTTCTCATTGAGGTCTCTATTGAGTATAAACTATTTAATACTTGGGTGTACTACCATGAGTATGATCTTATTATTAGATACCATGTGCTTAAATTTATTCAAACCTCTCACTAATACAAGTACATGCTTCTATCCAAAGCTATACCTCTCCTCATGCTCCTCTAAGGCCTAACTAAAGAAAGCAATAGTATATTCCAAACCTTTCTCATTCTGTTGCATCAACATGGTAGAGATTATAGCCAATGTAGAGAAGGCATACAAGTAGATTTTTTTGTTAAAATCAGGATTAATAAGTGTAGGGTCATGAGAGATGGCCTCCTCAATGGCCCCAAAGCTCCTCTTACCTTATTTGGTCTATATAAACTCCTTGCATTTTCTTAACATATGAGTAAGAGGCTTGATCAGCTCTACAAAGCCTAGGATAAACCTTTTTATAAAATTAATCTTTCTCAAGAAACTATGCAAAGCCTTCTTGTTCTTTAGAAAGGGTAGGGATAAGATGGACTCAACTCTTTTAGGATCTATGGAAAGACCATCCTTGGATACTACATGGACTAATAAACCTACCCTTAAGAACACCAAAAATACATTTTGTAGGGTTCAATGACATACCAAATTCTTTGCATCTTTCAAATAGTAACCTCAAGTGAGCAATGTGATCAGTTGGGTCCTTTGAGAAAATAGTGATGTCATCTAGGTAGATGAGAACCATGCCATTGATCAAACCTTCAAATGTGACATCCATTGCCCTTTGGAAAGTTGCTCCAACATTGGATAGTCCAAAGGGCATTTTCATATAAGCATAAGTACCCCACTTTGTGGTGAAGGCAGTCTTATGTCTATCTTATTCCTTGACCATAATCTAATTATAACTAAAGTATCCATCAAGAAATGAGAATATCTAAGAACCTACCACCTTTTGAATAGTTTGATCCATTGAGGACAGGGGGTAATGGTCTTTTAGGGACACTCTATTGAAGTCCCTACAGTCAACACATAATTTTATTTCCCCATTCTTCTTCCTCACTAGAACAAGGTTTTCCACCCATGAGGAATGTTTAATGGGGAATATTATCTTTTATTCAATCAACTTAAATGTTCCCTTCTCATCAAATCCTCTACTTTTGGGTTGACAAGCCTTTGTTTCAATCTGCATGGTTTTACATTGCTCTCTAGTTCAATGGTATGTTGTGCAAGTTTGGGATCAAAACCCTTCAAATCCTTGTATTTCCATTCAAATACATCATAAAAATCTTTCCATAAAGCAACAAATGTAGCTCTCTCTTCTGTTATGTTAATCTTTCCTAACTTAAAAAATTTATCTTTGAAGATCTCCATCTTTTTATAATGTTCCTCCTTAGATGAGATATATGCCTTGCCTCTTCTTACTCGGTCATCTTCATTGAATATTTTTTCCAATGTGGCAATCCCCTTAGATAGCCTTTTAGATCTCAATTGAACTATATAATCATCATACTGCTGTTGGAATTTGTTTTGATTCTTATTGCATAATTCTACCTCCTACATAAAAAAACATGTAATTTGGTCATCATTATCAAACACCTACCAACTCACCTCATTTTTAGGTACAACTAGCCTACAAATGACCTTGACCTTGTCTTGAATCTAGTTTCCTTTGACTCCTATAACCTCATAATGAGCTCCAATGGCTAAAATCCTATCTGCATGTTGATTTGCCTCTCTTGGTATGGATTGTATATTGAATGCCAAGAAGTCCTCTATGAGATCCCATACACGATGCTTGTAAGATTTAAAATGATGGTTCTTGACTGCACTTATGCCTCTCACTTATTACACAACAAGATCAATATCAAACTTGATTTGAAGAATTTTGACATCTCTTCTTCTTGCCTCTTGTAAACCATGTAAAAGAGCCTCATATTTAGATGTGTTTGAAGTGCAACTAAATTGATATATTGAAACTAAATAGTACTTCTAATATGAGGGTGAAACCAACATGGCTCCAACTCCACTACCATTATTTGACCTTGAGACATCAAAGAATAAATTCCATATATTATCTTCCTCTTGAGTGGTGTTAGTTAGGCAAGGTATAACAACACCCTCCTCATGCATACAATACACCCCTGAGCCTAATTCTTCAATATTAGTGTAGGGATCAAATCCATGATTGTCAATTTCCCATTCATCTAAGTACAAGTCTAAAATGCCTTCAAGATGGTCATGAGGCTTTTGATCACTAGCATTTTCATCCTCATCTAATATGGTATGTTGTATGATTATGTTAGATTGTAGGCTTTGGAACCCTTCCTAGCATGATATGTTGTGATAAGTGATACCCTAATTGGGTCTAGTGGATCCTCATATTGGTCATGCTCTCGCTTAACAAGTGTATCCCCAATCGAAGGTGTAGGTGTGCTCTATCTTATCCGATCCAAGATTAATTCATGTACATCATATAATTTTGATTGCATATAGGTTGAAATTAGACCTACAAAGGGAAGATGAAAACCACTTTTGCATATCAAAAAAATACAAAACACTAAGTACATATTGGTAAATAACTGCAAATATTCTATTCATTAATTCAAGAGGTACATAAGTACAAATTTTGGAAGTGTATCCTCCTACCATCTTAAGGGATGAAAATCAAGAGATCAAAGCTTGCATTTATAGTAGAATGGGATGAGAGAGAGGGGAAGGGATTAGTGGGAGAGTGGAGGTCGAGATTACCACTGGAAGCAGTCATAATATCTATTCAAAACTTCATCGATCCCTTCCTTGTATTAATGCCATTGTGTCTTTTCCTGGTGTAGAAGTATGGATCATGAAGGTCAAGACCACTACAGGAAGAAACCGCCCCTACTGCATGAATCCTTTTTGAGCTCATTTGTATTAATGCCCTTCATTGTAAGGATAAAACCCTCATATTTATGCACCTAACAAAGTCATGACTATAACTACCTTGAGCGGCTATAAGTACCTATTTATCGAAGCTAAGATTGTGTTGAAGGATGAGACACCTCTCCACAATCACATGTTTGCCACCCTATTTCAATATTTGAGCATATGTCTTTACTATAGATTGAAAACCAATCTAATATATTGGTTTTCATACATTTTTTATATCGATGAAGATTCACATATCACATAGCCTAATTCTTGAGTTTTATTAGGTTTAAACAAATCTATCATGCCTCTAAACTTCAATGGGGATAGAGCTTTGGCATTAAAAATCTTGACTGTATGGTTGCATCTACTTAATGGTATTCAATTGAGCTCTAATGGTGGCATAGCCCTTTGAAACATTGCTCTTGGTTCGACTTAAACCATATTTGTCCTCCTTTTGAAAATTCCCAGCTTCAACTTTTAATATTAGCCACTGATCTTAATCTGAGATCCTTGATCATGACACTTATCAGCTCCTCATTTATCCTCAAGATCATTATGTCAATTTCAACTATTTCACGTGCTTATGCCACGTGATGGCCTCTCATTTGATTTAGATATTTGACCTTTTGACCTTACATGCACCGTAGATCTCCTTGGAGTGATTAAATGCATGTCATCGATCTCCTTTTGATTGATTGAATGCACTCTATTGATCTACTTGTTTGCCATGATCATACCACTTATCATTGATGCATTTAATCCTAGGATCCTTTGAATTTTTTACTACGACATCATCATTGATCTTTGAGTGAAAGATTAAATGCACTCCATTGGATCTTTAGGACCCACTGACCCTGCCCTTGTCCACTCACCATTAGATCTTATCTCAACTTTCGTGATCTTAACATTTGTCAGCTTTGCATTCATCCTTAATATCCTCTAACCTTTGACCTCGCTCGTTGTTGATCTATGATCTGATCAGGCAAGACCTTGACACCTGGCAGTAGTGCGTTCATTCTCAGGATCCATTAAAGATTTTGAATTCAAACAATTAGTTTTTGTAGCGCAATCTTGATATCCTCGAGCACATCTCATACTGTTGGTTCATTTTTAAAGGCTTGTAGACAAAAAAAATGCCAAAACACAAAATTTGCAAAAGAAAGACATAAGATGAAGTACATCCTTTTCACATAATCCTTCACTAAAACGCTGCTAATATAAGATTGGAATATGACTACACAAGAACTAACTATACATATCTTGAACACCTTCAACATAACTAACAAGCAGAATATAAACATAAATCATAACCCTTTACACTATAGAGTTGGCCAATTTCTAATTCTAAAAATTGACCAACAAGATTTAATAAAAAAATCCAAATTCTAAACTCATCCAAAAAAAAATCTCCAATATTAAATTCCTTATTGACAATTAAAACTGAATACAACATCATAACACCCTAAACATTTTAGTTGGAAAAAAAACATATTCATCATTTTGACGTTGTCTAATATTTGGAATAGAAAAATAAAAATATACACCATCTATTCAAATCATATATTTACTCTAGGAAAATATTATGTAATGATAATAAAAGTTTACCAACTCACGAGTGGTTCCAAAATTGTATAAATAAGTATTATAAAAAAAAATAAAAAATAAAAAATAAAATTAAAAAAAATCTGATGATTTTTTAAAGAAAAACATCAAATGAGCAATTCATAGGATTTAACTTTAGAGAGAAGCTTTGCCAAGAACAAATGACCCAAAGAAATAAAAAAATATTGCCTATATGGTTCTTTAGTCCCTTGGCACGTGCCATGCTTCCCAAAACAATGGAAACATTTTAAAGTTTCTACCAAAATTTGATTTAGATTCAAACCTAATGAAATTAGTGAAGTTTCCTACTTCCTTTCCATTCTCTTAATCCATTATGTTTTGGGCATTGAATTTCAAAAGACCGAAGGCGTCCTTGAGATAAAATTCAATATAAATATTTATTCAACCCATGATTATAGTTTCAAATTAAAATATATGTGAATTTAAACTAAATTTTTGTCTTAATACCGTTCTCCAAAAGTGGTATATGCCTCGAACAAAATTTTCACGTATAACCTTAGAAATGTGTTCATAGATTTATGTTTTGATAGTCACAAATAAATATAGGTTTTTATTAGGTCTATTAAACATAAGAACTTAATATAAGTTCTAATAATAATTTTATAGTTATTAAATTATTGACATCAAATTTTTAAATACTCGTAAGAACTATTTATAATCTCAAACACTATTATATGTGAATTAAATAGTATGACACTTGTATTGGTACAAAGATTATTATTGAAAATGCATATTAGTAGAGACAAGTTTTATCAATATATTTTTTATAAAGTCAAATATAATATTCTTATCAAATTAATCTCATTAAATGTGATTTAATAGAATTCGAATTAGTTACATCAACAAAAATTATTTTGGGTAAATCTTGTGTTTATTGAGGCAGGTCTAGAAGTATTTTATTAACTAGCATAGATATCTTAAATATATTTATCTAAAATACGTCGAGAGATATCAATCTTGAGGCTTCCATATTATGATGTAGGTTAGATAGGCATCTCGAGATTGATATATCTCAGCATATTTTAGATAAATATATTTAAGATATCTATGCTAGTAGTACCCGCAGGGGTGGCATGTACATTTAACAATAAATACCAATTAATACATCATTTCATATTCATCCAAATAATAAATATATATATCACATTCAATGATAATTAAAGAAAATAATTTCATATACATCGAAATGTGAAATTAGTATAATATATGTGATATTAAACATGTAATATTATTATAGTTCTAAGGACTTGAATCTCTTTTTCTTAGCTTTCTATTTAGAAAGTTGTTTTCCTATTTTCAACTTCTCATATCTATCATATGAAAATGGAGACCAAATTCTAAGTCCTTTCAGAGATTTTACATGTGAGATGGCCACAAATGTTAACCCTAATCTTTTTGTATGTCGTATATCAATTATTGCTTTAGAAAGAGTCAATCCTTGTGATTTATGTATGGATAATCCCCAAACTAGTCTTAAAGGTAGTTGATGTGTCTGTCCCCTTTGTATTGGAGTAATTGGAATTGTATGCAAAGTTGCATCTGCAAATGGCATTCCAGAGTAACTATCAAATTCCACCATAACATATGTAGGTGGCTCTGGTGGGAAACTTCCAAGTTTGTATACTATACTTCAAATATATCCTAGAGATCTATTTACAAGTTCTTCTTCTATCCATAGATTGGAGGTTAACATCACCCTTGCATCCTTAACTATTCATAACTCCACATCCAATTATTGATCTGACCTCTTGATGGATAGGTACTACCTATTCTAGTTGCAATGCTCCATGAAATCGATCCTTTTAATGATTTTAATTTCATTCTATTATAATTTTTCGCATTATTATTTGTTTCAAATAAATGAATAGCATTGCAAAATCTTCCTGATGCTTGGGTGCAATACACTATTTGTCCTTGACATCAATAGTTCTCAATCATCAATAGTCAGATGTGCATCTCTAACATTTGTGAGCAGCTGTCGAAACCTTTTTTGGTCATCACTTTCTCCTTCTTGTCTAAATACCTTATCCAGAGTAACAACTATTTTTAATTCTTTCTATAATATTTTTATGTGTCTATTACTATTGTACATTGCTTTATCACTCATAGGTGGTAGTTGGCCCAAATCTCCTACTAAAATGATTGATCTACCTCCAAAACTCGTGTTTGCATTTTATGGGAATGCTTGATGGAGTCGTGCATTTATGTTCTGTAACATTTTTCCTCCAATGAAACTCATTTAATCAATCAATATGTATTTTATATGTTGTGTTTCTTCTTGAAAACTTGTGAGTCTTGTTCCTTCTAATTCAGTAAAGTCTGTGATTGGGATTTGTAGTGTTGACTGGATTGTCGAAGCACCAATATTAAATTCTATAATTCCATATTGTTTGATGCTGAAAATCGATGATCATTTTTCTCTTGTTGACATCTGTGGTAAATTGGACCTTCAGGTGCTTGAGAGATATTTATGCTAGGGTAACTTTCTTGACAAATATAACACATACTTGGTGAAGCCAATTTTTCTAGATGATGGATAAAAATCATTTATAATGTCTTCAAATCTACCTCAATATTTACACTATTATCATGTGTATTTTGTATATTATTGTCAACATTATTATCCATGGCATTTCTTTGTCTATTCTCTAGCGTGTTTAACATACGTTCTATGGTCATGGAATTCACTTATTCAGAGTTCGCATCAATATTAGCATTCATTCGATGATGTCTTTGAAATGATTCGTGATTACATTCTTGTAGTTGGTTTCTTTCTTCCACTGTAAATTGATTCAAATGCATTTCTATTTGAATTCTTCTTATTAATCTTTGATGATCATCTTGCAATGTTCGTGCACGATATGCCATCATTTCTTGGGCATGTTGTCTCATTCCTACTTCTAGCTCTTCAACTATCATTTCAACCCTACGTTTTGCACATCTTTCTCTTTCATTATCGTTATGTTGTTGTCTTTGTTCTTTTGTCATTTTTTCACATTGTTGTCTTCGATATTATCGAGCATATTCTCTTTAATATTATATTCATTGTTTTTCAATTTCAAAATTCAATCATGGGTGAGCCATACCTATAAAAAATAAATATAAAACATTCAAATTTTTATCCAACAATTTTAAAATACAATATATCTAATTAATTATTAAATAATAAAAATATATCAATTACTAATAATTATATAATACATATATAATTTTATTTTAATTTTAAAATAAAATTTTACTATCTTAAAAAAATATTTTAATGAATTTTATCTTTATAAAATTGACACATGATTTTATTCCAAACTTGTTGAAAAACCTTTTTCATATTGGATTATTTTAATTTTATTTAAAATTTACACATAATGAAAAGAAAAATAAATTTAAATAAACAAACTAACCTAAACTATATAACTACATCTATCTGCGATGTCATTACACTATATATTAATTCATTATCGCCGATAGTTACATATAAACTAATTATCCTATTAATGTCTCATTATTAATAGGATACATAATGATTGCATTCTCATTTCTTAGTAGATAGATATTAATAATACATCTATAGATATCTTATATACATGTATCTGATATTATAGTATATAACTGATGAACATGAAATGATGCTAATATTCATATTAGCGTATTATATGTATTATATCTTATATATGTGAGAAAATGCATTTCGAAGTTAACTACGACATATGGTTTGATAGATATGTATGCATTGCGGAGTTAAAATCGCATAATCAGGATTGACATTTCATATGGTTTGAGTGATGTATTTTACCCCTCCCTGACATTTAATGGTTTGTTTGATGCGGATTGACATCTACGGCATATGCGGAGTTAAAAAAAATAAATTTAAATTAAAAAACTAACCTGAACCATATAACTACGGATCCTAGTCCATTATTATTTTACTATTATCCCTTATTTGGTGCAAGCCAATCCTACTCCGTCATTTATATTAAATATTAATAACCCAGGTTTATGAATGTATATCAAATAAGGAAATGAAACCCTAAAATGATTATACTTAAAGCAGAGAACCAATATAAACTCCTAAAATGATTATATTTAAAGCAGCGAACGAATATAATAAATAAATCATTTTTTCTCAAAACTGCGCTCAAAGAAATAGCGGCGAGTAACAACGGTAGGGACAATTTGCAGGTGGACGATTGGGCAGATAAGAAACTTTCAAGCAAAGGGAAAATGCTGTAAAATATATGTTTATGCTACATAATATATATTGTTCGAGATTCAGAGATTTGTTCACTATTTTCCCTGCTGTTTACTTTGTTGTGTATTTATATATTTTTGTTGAATCTTTTTTTATATACATATTTTTATTTTCAAATGATGTATGAGTTGAATATATATATATTTTTTTGTTGGTTAATCATTTATTAATTTTATTAATTTGTAGGCTCACTAAAAATAAAAGTGAATCAGTCACGCCATTACACTTCTTGACTGTTGGTGTAATTATCAAAAAATAAGTATATAGAAGGATACTAATCTGTCCTTAACTCTTTGACTCACACAAACATGAATATATAATTTTCACCTATGACCGGTAAAAACCAACTAACCAAATAACCAACTCTCTATGGGAATTCACCCTGTCAATTAGTTTTATTATTAACTCAAACTATAAAACCAAACTAAGTAAAATATCTATGATTTATTAAAGCTATGATCTTTATATATAAAGATGCATTCACCTTTACATTTAATTATTACTTAACAACCTAAATTAAGGTTAAGACTTTGGAACAAGTCCTAATAACCCCTGATCCAATGTAAGTTCTTTGGACACATGCCAGGGATTTTTTTGAATTTCTCAAATTTTATTCTGTCAAGAGATTTTGTGAAGATATTAGTTCTCTGATCAACAGTTGAGAAATATATTGGATCAAGTGCTTTCTTCGACATCATCATTCGTAGATAATGATATTTTACATCCATATGTTTTGTTTTGGCATAAAATTCTATATTTTTAGACATCTTGATTGCACTTGGATTATCAATGTATAACTATGTAGGAGCATTCTAAGAAATATGAAGATTTTTAAAAATGCACCATAAATAAACACTTTTTTTGGAGGCATCCCATGCTGTGATGTATTTTTATTCTACTGATGAATTTACCATTGTATCTTATTTCTTACAACATCATGCAATGACAACTAAACCCATATGCATAGTGTACCCTATTGTGAGCACTCTATCATCCACACTTCTGTCAAAATCTACATCACAATACATAACAAGTTTGAAGTTCTTATTGCAACAATACTCAAGGCCATATGTTTTCATTCACTAAAGGTAATGAAGTACTCTTTTTGTTGCATGCCAATAAATTTATCTAGGCTCATGTATAAGCGCAGACAAAATTCCAACTGCAAATGATATATAGGGCCTAGTAGTCATCAAGTATATCAAACCTCTCACTAACTGTTGGTATTTTGTGCCATAAAAAAGGGAACTACCATCATCCTTAGATAATTTCAAGTTACTTTCCATTGGAGTGAGGATAGGTTTGCAATCATTCATGCCAAACCTATTTAATAATTCAAAATATACTTAGTTTTTGAAATGAAAATAATTTGATCTTTCTGAGTAAGTTCTATGCCAAGGTAATAGTGAAGAAATCCAAGATCTATCATCTCAAACCTATCTTTTAGGGCCTTCTTCATATACTTGTTATGGTTTTCATCATTTCTTGTGATAAACAAGTCATCACATAGAGAACAAAAATTACCAATTTCTTGCCTTGCACTTGAATATAGAGAGTATAATCTGATTCACTATGTGTAAAACCATTTTTTTGCAAGTAGGAATATATCTTTTCATACCAAGCCTTGGGTGCCTATTTGATCCCATAGAGAGCTTTGATTAATTTACATACTTTGTGTTGTGCACCCACTTTCTCAAAACCTTGGGGTTGTTTACTATACACTTCTTCCTGTAAATCACCATTCAAAAAAATATTTTTGAAATCCATCTAATGTACTTTCCAACCATTTTTTGCTACCAAGACAAGTACCATATGAATAGTGTGCCATTTTTAAGTTGGTGCAAATATTTTGTCATAATCAATGCCCTCTTGTTATGCATAACCTTTCACAATAAGCCTTGCCTTATGTTTATCAATGGATCCATCTAAATTATACTTAACCCTATAAATCCATTTGCATCCTATGGGTTGAACATGTGGAGGAAGATCAACCAAAACCCAAGTATTATTATTAAGAATAGCATCATACTCACTTTTCATTGCATTTTGCCAAACCTGTTTAGTAGAAGCCTCCTCAAAAGTGGATGACTCAGTGGAAGAAGTAGTATTAACCATTGCATAATTCACCTATTTATGAGAACTCATAGGACCTGTTAGACCAAATTCATCTACTTTCAAGTCAAAAAAGTTACTTTGAACCCATTTTAGATACTTATCTAAATTGTTAAGGTCAGGAACACCATAATTCTCTTTATGTGTACCATTTAAAGGAAGACTTAAAAAGTTTTCAACATTATCTAAGTCATTATCCTATGAAATACTAGAAGAAGTAGATAAAATGGAAGGGATACTCGTCTCATACCACAACCTATGAGAGTTAGCCTCATTTTTCAATCCCTTAACATGTTTTGAAATCTTCCTCTCTTAACTATCAAATTATGAGTCAATATCTATAGTGTTCATAGTACCAAATTCATCAAATATCACATCTCTAGGATTCCATGTTCTTGATAATAATCTGAAAATTCATTTGAAGTATACTCACCACCATTATTTGAATGAAGAGTGGCTAAGTGTGAACCTATTTATTTTTCAACTAAGTGTAACCAATCAAAAAACTTAATGAAAACTTCAAATTTATTTTTCATAAAAAAACACCAATGTCATCTTAGAAAAAACATCAATAAACAACACAAAATATTTGCATCCTCCAATAGATGATTTCTTCATGTCATAAACATCACTATGAACTAATTACAAACATCTTTTAGCTTGCCATGAATAACTCTTAGGAAAATTTTCCCTGTTCTATTTGCCTAAAACACGAGTCACAAAGAATACTATCTTTGAAAAATGTGGGGAAACCACTCACCATACCATATCTCTATAAGTCCACTAAAGAGTGAATATTCAAATGTCTATAGTGAAGATGCCATAACCACTGTGTAGACATAGTACTTGTACCTATATCAATAATTTCCACGATTTCTATTATGGGATGAAACACTTTACAATGAAAATGAGCCAAATTTCCATCCTCATAACATGTATACTTGGTTTTGTATCCATAATTTAATGATTTAATATAAATGAGCCCATTTTCAAGCATAATTTGATAACCCTTATTACAAAGAGTTACCAAGGAAAGATGTTTTTGTAATGTGGGAACATACCAAAAATTCTCTAAGTATTTGATAGCACCATTAAGAAGCAAAATTCTAATAGACACAAGTCCTTATGGAGTATGCATAGACTTATCTACCAAGGATACCAAAGTGAGAGATGCTTCTTCAAAAGTCCAAAAGAAGTCTTACTTGAATGTCATGTGTTTTTTCACTCCTGTATTTAAAACCCACACATCTGTGAACTCATCTCTAGCTTCATATTCCATATAAGCAACGTTCTATAAAGTAGTGAATGCACATTCATGAGCAACATTACCTGATTCATCATCATCATCATGGTGAACATATTGATTAGAGTTAGACTTAGTCACTTTTTGTAGCCTCTGAATTTTGTCAAAAAGAATCCTACACTAAGAAGCAATGTGACCAAAGTTCCCATAACTATGACACTAAAAGTATGATCTAACTCGAGCTCTACCTCTATAAGAGTTGTGACCATGTCCTTTATCACTCATCTCATTTGAGTGAGAATGGATATATTTTTGATTAGAATAATTGTTCTAATTATATCCTCTACCTCTATTTTGAAATATGCCTCCTCTATAACCTCTACCCCCTTTATAGTTTCGTTGACTAGAAGAAGAAATAGGCTTGGAATCTGTAAAATGGGCTTTCTCAATTTTCTTGGATTTCTTGGAGAGAGAGAGAGAGGTTATGATGAATAAGAAACTCAATCAATTTATCAGAATTTATGCCTGTGATCTTGTCAAAGACATGAAATATTTCCAAAAAAAATCTATAGGACACAAGTAGTACTTTCAATGCAACAATAACAATGAGATCATCATCTAGTTTACTAAACTAAGCCTTAGTATACTCAATATAAATAATCCTCATCTTATACATTTACTCTCTTATATCCCCATATTACTCTAATGACAAAGTAAACAACTACATGCTCATATCTATCTTTTTATGCTTAGGGTTTTATCATACAAGTCAGAAAAAGTCTTTCATGCAATGAAGAGAGTTTTCAATATGAATATAAGTATCTCTAATACAACAACACTTAATTAAAGCTAGGGCCTTAGAATCTCAAATATTAAAAATTTCAAGTTTAGACTATTCTATAGGAAACACATAATTTTCACTTTTCACAACATCCCATAAATCATTAAAAATTAGTGAAGTTTCCATCAACTGTTTCCAATCAATGTAATTGGAAATTTTTAAATGGTCACTATCTAAAAACAAATTTTGAATTTTTGGTATTTTGAATGGAAGTAAATGTGAAAATTAAATAACAACACACTCATAAAACACTTCACACAAAATAATTATTCTACGGTTTTTTCACTTAACCTCTATGTAAAGGGTAAGTGCACAAAGTTGGTGGACAAAAAGTGACTATCCGTGGACATAATTCTCTTAAAATTTTAGAAATCTGAAATTCTATAGATAATTTGATATATCTACACTCCAAATTTGAAAATAGTGTAAGAACATGAAATGTAAAATTTTGAGTCTAGTTTTTAAAACACTAATTTTTAAAAAAAATGGTTAAGTATAACTATGTCAAATATTTAAAATATGAAGAGGAACTCCTATTTTTTAAAAAAAATAGATTAGATAGATGGTTGTGCGGTGCACTATTTTTTTAGTAGCATTTAATATTATTTTAACACTTCAATTAAAATTTAGATAAGATTTTCTAGTTTGTGACATATATTTTTTTAATGAATACATTTTTATGAATTTTGCAAGTAAATAGATCCTGAAAATTGATTAAAAAAATAGATATTTATTTGTGTAGCATGCCTAACCACCTCAAAAAAACAATTTTTTTTTTAATATGTGTAGAATTAGATCTTATTTGTGACTATATAACTTGTTTTTCACTTGGATCAATGAAATACAAATTACATGAATATGTATAGGCATGTATGTTTGTGGCATGTAGTGACTTAAAGAAGGTATAATTAAAAATCAACATAGTTTAAAACCTTAAATTAATCCAAAAATTATGAAAATCATATTTTTAGAAAGAGGAGAGCATGCTCGTCATGATGTTATTAAGTTTTTGAATTTTACCATTGAAATTCATAGTGTATTTGGAAATCAAAGTTTAATTTTGTTATTTTTTATCATAACTCTCAGACTCGGTTGTAGATTGACAGGTCTAAGCCTTTGGCTCGATAATCTAAGCTATTCCTGAGCCAAAAGGTATAGTATTTGATTACAAATTTAAATAGTGTGATTGTGTTAATGTATAATAAGATCATTTTAATAGATAATACAATCATGTTATTATAAAAGCAATAATGTGATCATATTATTATAAAAGCAATAATGCAATTATGCTCCTATTGTTTTGCATATTTAAGCAGTGAAAATGTACACATAGTGAATCTTGGCTCATAGATAAAGTTATCACATTATTTTAAAATCAATAACATGATCATGTTCCTATTATTTTTCACATAAAAACATGTGGACATGCACATGAAGCCAATCTTGTCCAGAAGCTTATAGTTACTACTATAAATTTATTTTAATAAATATAAGAAATTAGGGTCACTATGTATATGATAGATTTGGTCTCATAGTTTCACACCTTATGATATGGAAAATAGTTTTTAAAACACCAATCTAGTCAATACCTAGGTATTTTTAGGGTCTAAGTATTAAAATTAGGGATTTTAGTACATAAATTTTGTAATTGATATCCATTTTTGGTAAACATATAGTCATTTTTTAGATTTTTGTGCCTTCTAGATTTATTCTTGACATTTATAGGATTCTTCGGTTTATTAAAATTTAAGTTTTAAAACTACTCACTTTAAACTCGATCTAAAGTGGTGTGATTGGGGTAGTGTAGGTCACATTAATGACTTGTACACATCAAACAACCACTTTGTCTTAATTTCACTTGTTCATCATCCTCCCTCTTCTTTGATCACTTACTACTTATATTTCATTACCCCTAATCACTCTCTCATCATTCCTCATTTTCCCTAATCACTTCCTCATTGACCCTCACTATCCCTAGTCATATCTAATCACTCTCTTATCATCTATAATCACTCCTCAATTGACCCTCACTATCTCTCATCATCCCTAATCACTCTCTCCCCATCCTTCATTATCCCTAATCACTCTTTCCTCATCCCTCATCATCCCTAATCACTTTCTCATCCCTATTCACTCCCTTCTTATCCCTCATCTTTAATCACTCCCTCATTAATCGTCATTGTCCCTCATCATCTCTAATCACTTAGGCTTATCATCCCTAATCACTCTTTCATTGACTATCACCATCCATTATCACCTCTAATCACTCCCTCCTTATCCCTCATAATCACTAATCACTCTTTACTCATCCCTCATCATTGCTAATCACTCCCTCATTGACCCTCACCATCCCTCATCACTCTATAATTGAACTTCACCATCCCTCATCATCTGACATAAGTATATACTATAAAGATATTTTTGATCTTCCAATAATATGTTTTTTAATCCATTATAATAGAAATTAACTCTTTTCTATGACTTGTTGTGTTGTTAATACCCATTTGTGACAATTTTATTACTGAATGAATTTTATGATCTTCCAAATTTATAGTCAAGTAACATAAGTACTAACACAAAATGGAGGCTAAATTTTAGTTCATTGAATTATCTTTGTTATGCAAATGAATAGATGAAACTTTATTTGGTTTCACCTTTGGTCGTTTGGTTCAAAGGATAAAAATTAAACACAAATCTCTTGTATAATTTTCTAATTATGAGAATATTTGAATTAGATGCAAAGTTATTTGGTGTTTCCCATTCATGTACAACTTGAATCTTGGTCAGGTTCACACATGTACTCCTTGTGTGTGTAATGTATCTCAAATATTTTATCTCTTGCATGAAGAATGAACATTTATTCATGTTATCATAAAAATATGTTTCTGCAAAATGTGAAACACTATTTTAGCATGGTGTAGATGTTCATCCCATATTTTTTAAATATTAAGATGTCATCAAGTTAGATTAAAAAAATGGCATAGGTAAAGGGCCTAAGGATGTCATTCAACATCTCAATGAATGAATTCACTACATGAGTTAACCTAAAAGGCATTACCAACTAGTCAATCAATCCTTCCTTCATTTTTAAGACCATATTCCAAATGTCTAGAGGTTCAACATGAATATGATGATACCCAAACTTAAGATCAATTTTGGAAAAGCTTTTACACCATGGATATGGTATAAAAATTCATTAATACTTATATGAGGATAACAGTTCTTCACTTTAATCTTGTTAATATTTTCTTAATTGATTCACAACTTTGGCATAAACACAATTAGGCTTATGCAAGACAATAATTTGGGCATGATGTGTCTATTATCCATGATTTCATATATCTACCATTTTATCTATTCATTATATATAAATGATATGTTGTATAAAGAGGTTTTAGGTAGAGGTAGTTAAGGGATCAAATCAATATTATCGTTTAGTGTAAAATATGTAGGAACTTATTTAGGTGAATAAAATATATCCTTGTATTCATCTAGTTTATGGTTCAATTATTTTGTATATTATTATTGGATAAACCACACTATGAGATGGTGACATAAGGATGTTATTACATTTAATTATTACCCTTGAGAGTATACTTATTACTAGAACTAACAAGATTCTTACACTTCCTAACACTAATGACTGAAATATTATGAACTAACTACGATATATGGTATTTTAGATCATGACAATCTATCACAACATTTCAAGGATTTAATTCATAGACTACACGTCAATGGAAAATATCTGGTTGACCACATGTAAAACATCACACACCTCTAATGGTGGGATGTCACAAAGGATTGCATCTTTAAAATTTTTAATTTTGTACACCAAGTGATACTACTAGGTGATCTATTTCTCAAGGCCTACACTAGACTATACACTAGCATATGGTTATGGATGATGTATAAATTTCAAGTTCAATTTTTGAAAATATGCTTTAGGAGAAATTAAATTCTTCTAAATTCCATTGGAAATTATGAAGTGTATTGGCTCACCATTAATCTAAATTTGTTAGTGAAATAATATTTTTAATTCATATAATTTCTTGTTGGGGCAAGTAGAGATATTTTTAGTACCAGCTATATCATTGGGTTCATAACCTATTATTGACTTACCTTTTTATAGTGATAGATAAATTATACCCATTTCTCAATATGTGCAAGTGAAGAGCTCATAGTGTGAAACTCTTCATTGGATTGAATATTGAAGTTATGAATTAAGCACCACTTTCCAATCTTGGACTACCTGTTCTAATCGTTTGAAAATAATTGTCCACTCTTTGGTATGATGACTGAATCAATAGACATACAAATAGAAGGCCTTCAATGTAATTAGTTAAATCATAAACTTTCCTCATATGGAATGTAATTGATTGGTTTCAAGAAATCACATAGCTTGGTGATTCTCATGTATTTACTACCCATTTTTGGTGATATGGTGGTTTTAATTGCTTCTCTTTTCATGGTAGATTTTCAATTATGAATTACATCATTTCTAATAGGCCCATATTTTTTAATAGGTGA
The DNA here is from genome assembly GCA_037957365.1 of Torreya grandis. Lineage (NCBI taxonomy): Eukaryota > Viridiplantae > Streptophyta > Pinopsida > Cupressales > Taxaceae > Torreya > Torreya grandis. The sequence goes on from JARHVA010004217.1 coordinate 682,545, forward strand.
TAAATATTTATGTTTTAAATTTTCCTCCACATCATTTTGATCTCTATGTCATATATTTTATGCTAGCACTCGACTCTCCACTTGTATTTCTTGGAATTTTAAAACCCCCAAAAAATACCACCATTAAGGTGTTGGATAGAGTGATTAATGATGAGAAAAAATTGAGAAGAGATGATGATGGAGTCAATAGGGATCTTGAGGGATGGTGAGGGTTAATGAAGAAGTGATTAGGGATGGTGAGGTTTAATGAGGGAGTGATTAGGGGTGATGAAGGATGAGGAAGGAGTGATTAGATATGATGAAGTATGATGAAACAATGATTATGGATGATGATGGATGAGGAGGGAGTGATTAGGGATGATGAATTAGTAATTAGGAATGATGAGAGAGTGATTAAAGATGACGAGGGATGGTAAGATTCAATGAGGGAATGATTAGGGATTATGAGGGAGTGATTAAATATGATAAGGGATAGTGAGGGTCAATAAGGGATTGATGAGGGATGAGTGAGTGATTAGGGATGATGAAGGATAGTGAGGATCAATGAGGAAGTAATCAGGGATGATGAAAGACTGATTATTGATGACTAGGGATAATGAGGGTCAATAAAGGAGTCATTAAGGGTAATGAGGCATGAGTAATAAGTGATCAGGGATAAGGGAGGGATGATGAACAAGTAAAATTAACACAAATTAATCATTTGATATGTGTAGGTCATAAAAATGACCTATGTTATCCCAATCACACCAATTTTCATCAATTTCAAAGTAAGTGGTTTTGAAACTTAAATTTTGATAAACCTAGAACTCCTAGAAATGTTAGGAATCATTTTAAAAGGCATAAAAACCTAAAAAATGACTATATGTTTACCAAATATGGACATTAATTACAAAATTTATGCCCTAAAATCCTTAGGTTCAACACTTAAACCTTGAAAAAGCCTAAGTACCAACCATATAAGATTTTGAAAAACTATTTTCTACATCGTAAGGTATGTAGATATGATAGCAACTCTATCAAATTCAGAGTGACCCTAATTTCTTATATTTACTAAAATAAATTTAAAGTATTAGAAAATAAATGTAACAATATTTCCTTTAGATTAGTAAATATCAAGTATAATAATATTTACTACTCTAAATGTTAAGTATAAGGAAATAAATGTAATATGCAATAATATTACATTTATTTCCTTATACTTAACATCTAGGTAGTAAATATAAGCTTCTGGCCAAGATTGGATTCATATACATGTCCATATGCTTTTATGTGAAAAATACTAGGAACACCATCATGTTATTGATTTTATACCCAAGATTCAATTCATGTAGATGTTCGCTACTTTAATATGGAAAAGAATAATAATACGATCATGTTATTATTTTTATAATAACGTGATCATGTTATTGATTTTATAATAATGTGATCACGTTATCTATTAACCAAGATTCATTCTATATATATATATATATATATATATATATATATATATTTACTACTTTAATGTGAAAAACAATTGGAATGCAATCTATTTATTATTTTTATAATAATGCAATCACATTATGTATTAACAAGATTGTATTATAACTTGATAATTGTTGAGTCATAATTTAAATAACATGATCATATTATAAAAAATATCCATGGAATTGTCTCCCAACTCTGTGCACTTACCCTAGAGTAAAAGAGATACATTTTAATGGGTTTTTCACTTAACCTTACAAAAAAAATAAAAGATTTATACCCTTATTTCACCAATTACACCTTATTTCACCAAATAAACACACAAGTATTACTTTTATCCCATTAAATTTCACTCTTTTACATTAATTATACAATTTAAAATGTTTAAAACATATAAAAATCTCAAAAGAATTAAATATTCCTCCAAAAAGTAAATCACCAAATAGAAAATTTAACCGAAATAGAGATTTGAACATTGGACCTCCAACTTCCAAAAGTGTTACAAAATTAGTCTTTCCAATTTCTCTATGAGCCTTTATAAGATATATAAGGATAAATAAATGTTTAAACATGATTTTTGGCTCTATGAACATTAAAAAAACTTTCCCAAGTAAAAATTAATCATCCATGATTTTTTTTTAAAAAGGTAAAAAACTTGGATATTTGTGGGACCCCAAACCCTAAAATTTGTGATCAAACTTTGGATTTTTTATTTTTTATTTTTCTAGCTTTCTTCTAATTCCATACTTTAGCCAATTATTCCATGGTTAAAAAATAAATTCTTAAAACTCTTTTCCAGTTGAAATAGGTTGTACAAATTTGTATAGAGCCATACAAATGAGATTTTGAGTAATTTTAAGAAGTTTTAGGTGGTTAAAAGTATTTGTTTTGAAACAAAAATGATGGATGCAATATATGGGACACCATGGAGACCTTACGAGTGCTCACACAAGCCATACTAGCAGCCAAAATAATTTTTTTAAATATTTATAGTGTTGATTTAAATTAGGTTTTTGACAGGGAAAAGATCTAAAATAGAACGAAACTCATCCAAATTTAGTTCAAAATTTTTATACAAATTCATGGAACCCATACCACTTTTTGATAGGGGTTTTCAAATCTAAAAAATATGTACAAATGGACTATTGGGCAGATTTTTCAAAATTAGAATCAAATAATCAACTTATAAACTTCAATAGGGAGAATCAGGCTTCAAAAATGGAGGATAAAGATTTAATTTTATTGCTTATTAAACCAGCCATACAAAATTAATTTGTTCATATGGAAATAGTTGTATTTGAAAATTTTGATATTTGAATTTTTTTCAAATATTGACACCAAAATTTAACCAAAGGGCATACCTTTTATTTACAAAATCAATTTCACATGAGCCTTCCTTGTCCAGTCATGTGAATTATTTCACCTCTTATTTTGCCCAAGATCACCATGCTTCTTTTTACCATGTTTTGATACCATTGATAAAAGTCAAATTACTTCTACCAACAAAAATCACTTAAAGGTAAATGTTGTGCCCACTAAGGTGGGTCCACAAGCATTTTATTAATTATCAAAAAATAACTACATATAAAGGTGTTAATATGATATTAACTATTATACTCACATAAATATTAATATATAGTTTTTACCTATGACCAGTAAAAACCAAATAATCAAATAACCAACTCTCAATGAAAATTTAACTCGTAAGATAGTTTTATTTTTAACTCAAACTATAAAACTAAACTAAGTAAAATGACTATGATTTATTAAAAGAGGTATCTTTATAAATAAATATGTATGCCCCTTTATATTTTATTATTACCTAAGACCTAAACTAAGGTTAAGACTTTGGAACAAGTCCTAACATGACTTGCATAAATCCATTATGTTATCTTTAATTATCACTATTTTTAAATATGAAAATGCAGATTAGCATTATGAACATTGTACTGAAGGAATCAAATATTAGTAAATTTTTATATTGAGGATTATGATGAAGATTTATAATCAAATTATAAATAATAAAATATGATAGTCAACACACAATCAAAGATGTAAAATAATAATCAAGTGTTAACAAAAAATAGTACTAGCCATGTAAAATTTAAAATATAGTCAAATAGGCTATAATAAGGCATTCATTTCATTATTTAAAAAAAATTAAGGTATTAAGATTGTGATAATATTGGTGATATTGATAGCTAATTTTATATGAGAGTGGAATGCAATGAAAACTATAATATTTAAGTCTATAATATTTAAAACTTAAGAGTACAATAAAAGTAAATTATTTCCTAAGTAGTTAAGTGTAAACCATTTTTATATATTTTTCACAATAATGGATGGTTTATTAGGCTAGAATGGAATGAAGGATTGGAAATAAAATATTGGAAATTTGTGTTGGACGATCATTATTATAAAAACTTAAAACATAAAAATTTAAATCAATTGATGTTATGACAACATGTTTTATAGTGTTATTCATTTATAAGATAATTGATCTAAAATAACTAAGAGATTTAAATTTTAATAAATGTGAGATACTTATATTCATATGAAGAATCATCTACATTTTATAATATGAATAATTGAAGGCCAGGATAAAGAAATATCACAAATATATGTTCAAGAAGTGCAAATAGTTTTAGTTTTTGTACAATGAAGCTTTAAAAAGCTTTACGAAACAAGAGTTGGTTGAGAAACCAACTAACATGTAAAAACTACCTAACAACTACAAAAACAAATTAAAATAAAGACTAATAAATCTAAGTTTAGATCATAAACCCAATAAACTCCCCCTTAATCCAAAGGCGTATAGAAAGACTAAAGCAATGAACTGTGAGTCATCCAAGTAGACTCTGTTGCAACTACAATTGGTACACTATGTATCCTAAATTGATCAATGCCTTGATCATCCCTGCACTAAAGTAGAAAAAGATCATGCCATGTCCAACTACATCAATCCTCACATAAAATTTGTCTAATAAGTGATTTCCCTAGTATTATGTATAACACATCTCAAACTAATTCCCATTTGCCAACATCTCTCGTAGGCCTTTGTTCAACACTAACAATGCTAGCAACTCAATGCTGACTCATACCACAACCACCGATGACTAATCAAAAACTAATATGTAATATATTCTCCCCCTATTAGGTGAGAGGTGAGAAGATATGAAGTAAATAAACCAAATACAAACCACTAAAATGTTCCATGTCAAAGATCATATCAACACTAGATCTATGAAAGTAAAGTACACAAGCCAAAAAATGCTACTACATCAAATACCAATCTTAAGCCTAGAAGTTCACATAAGATGGGTGTGTTACCATCTCATAATATATAGTCATTAACTATGGAGCAAGAAAAATTTTAGTCATCCCATTCATTAGAAGAATATATAAAAGAATAGCTAGAGGAGAAACTAGAAGAGTGACTAGAGTGACTTGAGTGACCAACAATGTTTAATTCTACCTTTTGTATGTTGAAAATACCTCCTTTTGGTGGGGTACTCAATATAAATGTGTCCTATGCCACCATAATTGTAGCATATTTTCTCACATCCACTGGAATTAGAGGAAGAATAGCCACATGAATAAGAATGCATGTGCTTGTGTCCATGGGAATGTTTGTGGTGATGCTCATGCTTCTGAATCAGAGTGATGTCTATGTTTTGGAGAACTAGAGTGATATCTATGATTCAGAGAACTATGATGATCCCTATGTCTAGAATGATGCTTATGTTTGGAAGGGTACCACAAAGAGTGTTTCTATTTTTTAAAGTTCTTAAAACAATGTTTTCTATTATGCTCATATAATGGATTACCTATTTTGTTATATTAGGCCTCTTTAGTAGGTTTTTTTTCTTTTATAAATTTTTTTGCTCATGTTGAGTGAGAAACTCACAAATAGAATCAAAAGTAGATTTGTTAAGCTTATCACTAGGCTATTAATTTTCTAGAAAGTTTTTGTAGCTAGGGCTATGTCCATTCAAAACAATAGAAATAAGAATTTTATCATCAACTTTTTTTCTATTAGTGCCATATTATTGTTTCAAATTCTTAATTCATGACACATATTTTGAAACATCTTCATCATCTATTAGTTTAGTGTTGAGAAACTACATAAGAAGATCAATTTCTTGTAAGCAGGGTGTTTATCATATAAGTCCTTTAGAGAGTTCTATGATTTTCAAGCTTCAAACTTGATGGTCTCTATGTGAATTATAACTTGTGCACTAAAATTTGATTTTAATAAAGTAAGGGCAAGCTTGCCATGTTTATGAAATTATACAAGCTTTGTGGCATCAGTGGACAATGTTGGTTGCTTTTCAACTAATTCCCATAAGTCATTGAAGATTAATGTATTTTTCATGTTCATTGATCATTCCTTATAGTTTTTAGGATTTAAACATCCATTTTCAAAAATCAAGCTCATAATTTTAGCCATGGTATGAAATTGAAAAATAAAAAATGCTAACAAGGTTTTACCTTTACCTTCGAAATAACTTCTAATTACAAGAGATTCCTAGGACTTATGGAATCAGATTACACCTTATAACTTCTATTACACACTTATTTCTCCAATATTTAAATAATACAAAATAAGGTCAAAAATAAAATTTTATCAAAAAATATTTGAATGGTTTTAAACCCTTGACCTACTCTATTGTAAGTGACTTACAAAATTTTGTATATCCATCTTCCCATCTACCAAATAAAAAACATATAGGTAAATTTTTTTATAAGACCTATGTCTTCTAGATGTAAAAAAAATTAAATATGCATTAAATATTTCACTTTATGTAAATATATACTCATGTCTTTATAAATTAAAATAAATAGTAAAAAAGAAAATAACTATTGCATTAAGCCTCCTTGTCTAATGGGGCCCATGTAGTTTTAAGATGTTGCCATACCCTAATGCATAATATAGGTTTGCTAATGCATTCTTTGTGGATCCCAATTTCTATGTAGAAGTCATTCAATAAATGATTTATATTGTGACCAATATTTTACTATAGAGAAAACTTCCAGCTTCCATATTTTATATCTCCAAGAAAATACTATGAGCTCTTATGCCACGTATTAATGAAAAGACCATAAATTTTTAAAAACTTTAATTCATAAACTTACTATGTTCAGATTGTTGTACCCACTCTGATCACTCTATGCTCTTTATATTTCTCCATTCTCTTAGATCGATGTACAGGTGTGAATTACTATTACTTTTGTTGATCAATCCACATATTGTACAAAATTTGTTGGATATGTTAGATTTCAGGTATACAATTATCATTGTACACCCAGGCAGTGAATGATATCAAATTAATTGAAAGAGATACGAAACTCCATAGTTGTTATATGCAGTTCATGATCACTTTGACAAATGATCGAATCTTGTTCACCCTACTCTTGATGCCACTTTAGACTAAATTGCCTACTGTTCAACTCCTAAAAAACATTAGATGTTTCACTATATCTCTTGGTTTCCTCCTTTTATTTTCATGGATATGATACCACTAAAGACTAGGATAAAAAAATATCATAAAAATATAGTCATAAAATGTAAATATTTTTATTTTTGTACAATGAAGCTTTAAAAAGCTTTACGAAATAAGAGTTGGTTGAGAAACCAACTAATGAGTAAAAACTACCTGACAAATAAAAAAAATTAAAATAAAGACTAATAAATCTAAGTTTGGATCATAAACCCAACAATAATACTTCACAATTATAACAAATATTATGAGTTATCACAAAGTATAAGCAACAAAAAGACAAAATCAAACAAAAAAATGAACAAAAAAATAAACATAACAATAAGCAAAATAAAGAAAACCAAAATTGAAAGAGAAGAGATATACATCAAATAGTTTAAGGTGATGGTCATTGATTGTATGACACAACCAATTACCATCTAACTATTAAAAATTGAAATCATTTTTACCAACTACAATAGAAATATTCCATGTTATTAACCATAAGGAATTCAAATTATGACACTTTCCAAGATATTCATGTGCTTTATCCCAGTTTAAAACTAGATCACCAACTTTGACCATTTTTAAAGAGACCTTATTGTCAAAGAAAATTTTAAGTCTTGATTTGGTTTTTATGAGTTTCTTTAATAAAATATATTTTGTTTCATCTAAAGCTAATAAATCATTTAATATTTATTATATAGGGTTTTAATTTTTAAAATTGTAGTGTAGTGCATATTTTACATAAGTAATTTTCAATTAAATAGAAAAAATGGCTTCAAAGTCATAGGCTAGAATAAAGGGTAAATAAGTAGTTACATATTTGATCATAGTATAATCAACCCATAAAGTTTCAAAAGTTTTAATATGCTGATTATTTTTATTTTCACATATAATTTTTTTAATTATCAAAATAAAAAAAAATTGTTTGTTAATATATTTTGTCTATTTATTTGAGTAAAATATTTAGGTGAGTGACTAGAAATAATAAAACAATGTCTTAAAAATTTTAAGTATGAATTTTAAATAAATTTAGGTCCATTATCAAATTTAATTTTTTAAGGGACTCCAAATCAATAAAAGTATGATTCTCATTAATCCAATGACTTTTGAAGTGACTAAAATTATAAAGGTTAAAGATTTAGGTTGATTTGAAATGATTAGTGATGGTCAAAATAGACATGTGTCCACCAGAAGATAAAACTTGAATATCTGAGATAAAATATATACCATGTTTTATAAAAAGATTTTAAGTATGAATGAATTAAAAGGCATAACAAGAAACTTATCTCTATCTATAAACAATTGATAAGGTATGAATTATCTAATTAAATAAAAAACATCTTTAAAAAGTGTAGGCTAATAATATCCAGCATGTAAAATTTTATGTAGTATAGTCTTTTTAACAAAATTTCTACCACAAACACTTTTATGATAGTTTTTAAGGACCTTTTGAGTTTGATCATGCATAAATTATCTTAGTAATATGTCATTTCTATTCCTATAAAACAATAAATTTTATAATAAAATTAATTTTAGAACTTGTAACCTAAGAGCCATGCATTGATATTTATCTAATGAATTGGGATAAGATTGATTTTGAAAATAATAAACCAAATAATGATACCAATCATTTAATAAAGATGCAACCTCATTATTTCATTTCAATACTAATTTTGAATATATATATATATATATATATATATATATATATATATATATATATATATATATAGACACGCGCGCGCGCGCGTGCGCGCGCACACACACACACACACGAAGTCAAAAATCATAGTTTGTAAAATAAATTTAGAATTTATTTGATGATCAACAATCAAAACAATAATGTTAACATTTAAAGTTTCATTTTTAATAGGATTTTTGGCCAATGATTACCTTTTATTATTTTTGAGGTTTTAAATTTAAAATCATACTCTTGAACTTTAATTATCTATTTAAATAAACCATCATCAATCATAAGTTGTTTTAGTAGGTAAGACAAAAAAGGTACATTCAAATGTATTACTACTTTGTTTTCCTTAAAAAAATATTTAAATTTTACTAATCTTGAAAATAATGGAAGGACAATTTTTTCAAGCATTTTTTGTACTTGGATCATATATCCAATGGGTTTTTATTTGTGATTTTTATTCATATTCAGTTACAACAACACATATTGTCTTATTAGTCACATTAATGCACACAATGAAAGGTTCATTCATATCAAGTTTTGTAAGTGTAGGAGAAATTTATATTGCATTTTTATTTCATCAAACTCTATATCATATCTTGTATTCCATAAATAGTTATGATATTTTTTATGTAAAAAATATAATGGATTACCCTTATAATAAAAATTATAAATAAATTTATGTACAAAATTTTTTTTTTTGTAAAGAAAAACCTCAAAATATAATGATTTTTCAAAGGAATTTATTTGACAAATTTAATACGAATGATGTATAAATAAATTACATCTTTTCATATAATATGGCCTAAAATTTTACTTTTATTTATGTCAAAAACTTATTTATTTGGATTTTAAAAATTTCCTTATTTCCCACACCTAAAAAAATCATATAAGTGATCTAAGTGTTTCTTCCTTTTTATAGAATGGATAGTTATATCATCCAACTAAACTTGAATAATAATTCGAATCATGTCATCAAAAATACATGTGCATAACTCTTTGAAAATTAATACCTACGTTTATTAGTTTGAATTACATTCCATTGAACTTAAAATTACCTCTACATATACTACAATTTGTCTTCTGTTTATCTTCTATATTTACAAAGATTTGATAATATCCTAAAAAATCCATCTAAAATGGACATCATTTCATAGCTAACAAATTGATGTGAAATATAATTTATACTCTAAATGAAAATTATATTTGATAACGTAAATACAAATATCACCATTCTTTTTACGAACAAGAATGAGACTAACTGTCACAACCTGATTTCTCTCTAAGTTGAATAATTTATTTGATCTATGGATTATTATGGTTGATTAGTTGATTAACTAATATTTTATTAAGCTTAATGATATATGCTTATTATGAGATAGTTTGTGTTAATTAATTTAAATTATTAGTTGTTATGAGTTAGTTACAATTTTACATTTTTTATATTGTGATCATGTTTGATTATTATACTACATTATTTTATTGATTTAATGATATTTCAGCCTAACTACCTTATTTATTGTGAGGTAAATACATGATAGATTCTTCCCTCAAAGTGTGATGGAGGGAGAGCATTATTGGAGAGGGTGGGCTAGATAAAGACATTGGAGTTTGCACACACCACATTTATATTTCATGATTATGTTGTTTGATAAGTAGTTATAGTATACTTTGTTTTATATTTAAATGATTGATGTGTTGTTTTATATTTTCTTTAAACTTAGTTTCTATTAATGATCATGCTGATTTGTTTGAGGAATTTTGTTATTTTAGTGATCTATGTAGTTTATCTTGTTTAATGTAATTGTTTAGTTGAATGAGTGAAATTGTATATGATGTGCTTACCTTACTACTTTGTTGAGTATGTATAGTATTACGATATGATGACATATTCCATTGTTTTTATTCATCTTTAAGGTTTAGATAATAATAATTAAAGATTATTATTATGATATTATATAGGTTTCTTTTAAATGTTAAAAGATAAATAACATTATTTTAAAAAGACATTGTATTTAATTAAATATTTGATCAAAGGTTTCATATTCAAAGTACATTGGACATTAGTAAAGATTATTAAATGATTTGAAAAAATCATTATGTAATAAATGTCAGGAACCTAGAACAATAAACATGCTCTGATACCACATGTCAGGATCTTGCTCCACCAATAGAGCACATATATGATTACTTCTTGTATTAGCAACTAAACATGGAATTTAACCAGAATCAATAAGTAACTAGAAATATGAAACAACACAGGAATTGAGAGACAATACACAATTGTATTAATAATCACTCAGAAGAATATACAATAAGGAAGATGCCACTTCTTCCTCCACCTCAAAGGTTCGCCACACCTCAAGACCTTCTTCCCTCTCTCTCTCTCGGTCCCAACAATCAACTCAAATACAGAATTGATGTTCACCTCTCCAACCAGTCAGTAACACGCTGCCAGTACATCAAGTACACAACCATACTCCAAGTAGATATCCTGCTCTCTGCTACTACCTGCAAATCACTAGACCTTACTCACCATTGTAGATCTCCAAAAGAAGCCATGCTAACCTGCTGACTAAGATCATAAAAATATGAAGAACCCTGTTGATTCTCCAGTCCAGTACCCACTCTTGGTAGTATGGCACTAGGAGGAACACACCATTACTCTCTTCTCTCAGAAGGAGTTTATTGCTCTTTTACTCTCTAGCTACAAGTTTTACAATACAACCCATGAGTCCATATATAGATCTCATGCTTACAATAATTAGACTATCTTAATTACAATAATTAGACACGCAACTCAAGACTAAGACTGGCCTTTAACATGCAAACTAGCAGTCCAAAAATAGACTCTAAAATCAACATGCAAACTGCATGTTCACGTATAGGCTGCCAATGTCGGCCCCTCCATGACCGATGTCGGCCGATTGGTAACCGATGGCGGTTGGTTCTTCGCTACTATCTGACCAACGTCGGCTGATCAGACTGACATCGGTTGCCCTGCAACTGATTCTACAACTCTCCGCAACCTTTGCAAGCTCCGTGACTTCTCCTGTTTGCATCCTAGTGAAGTTTTTAGCTCCACAACCTAACAATCTCCCACTTGGAGATAAATAGCTGCACCTATACCTGTCCCTGTACACTATCTAAATTATTCCCTAGCTTGTATTCCTCTTCAAGATCAATCTTGAAGACCAACCACCACACAACCTGTGATGATATACCTATTATTCAAGTAACCTACCATATCTGAACCTACATATCCATGTAGTAAATACCTTGACCCTGCATAACAAGAATCCCTGCTGTTGATCCCACTGAACTACCCTCCAGTACTCCTTCCCCGAATTGGCTCCATACTTTCTGACAACTCCCACTGCTTTGGAAAACTCAGGTCTACACTAGACCTCATGTGATTTTGAACCCCGTTCGAAGCTAAGCTTGAACTGTCCAGTCCTTGGTGTGCTTTCTGATTCTGCATCCTGCATCATGAACCCCGCCAACACCGTCTTCACATCAGCTCCCACTGGAGATAAAATCTCCATGACTCTTATGCCAAAGAATTTTGCTGCTCCAAATTCTTCATGACACACCTCTGAACTAACCTTACCTTTAGCTCAGTAAAACCCTATATGTACAAACCTGTTAGCAAATCACCCACATGTAGTAATAGAATAATGTTGCAATCATTATCCACCTGGTAAGATAAACACAATAGTTACGCTGACATTGACTAAAGCCATGCTTAGTCATCCACCTGTCAAACCTGTACCACTGTCCTGCAGCTTCCTCAAGACCATATACCTTGGCCTTCTGTCTCACATATCCATCCACTCTCTTCTTTAACTTGGGAATCCATTCCGTCTCTCAGTGCTTTCTTCCAGCTGACAACTCTACCAACGAACCCCTGTTTGGTTCTTCTCCAAAGACTCACACTCCTCATCCATGCCAAGCTCCCACTGTATCTAGATTCTACCTGCATTGCCTCTTCCATCTTCCTGGTTCTTGACCATCAATAAGCAATATAAAGAAGGTGAAAAATGAATATGAGGTTCACTTACCCTTTTTGACCTTGATATGAGCGTTTGAGACCTGTTGACAGCTTGTTGTCTGCCCAATATCCGTTCTAGTGACCGATCTCAGCCATCTCTTAGTCTGCACCCGACCGATGTTAGTTCCCTGCACTGACCCTGACTTCCAACGTCGTTTCCCTGGCTGACACTAGTATCCTTTCTGCTGACGTCGGTTCCTTCATGACTGACATCGATCTTCCTTATGCCAACATCGGTTACTGTCTGACTGATGCTGGTATCTGTGTTCACCTGTGAGTGATAACTTTTTACCCGCGAGCTCTCCATGGATCAAAACCATGTTTAAATCAACCCTGCTCTACTCAGAATAATTCAGTTCCCTCACCTGATCTCTGTCTGTCATCTCCTCCATGAACACCAAGGCTTTCTAGTTCTTTAGCTTGTCAAAAACATATGTCTTCTACTTAAGAACTTGCATTCCCCTCCTACATATGTGACCAAGCCCATGAAGCCACATCTCTGCAACAGAAGGTGAATCAGTAATATAAGTAGATAGATAAAGGATACCTACTTTCTTACCACCATATAATTCAAGTGCATCCACTGTGAGAGTTATAGTGCATCTCCCATCACCCAAATTTCTTGAAGAAATTAGACTCAACTCCAAGATCGGTACCTACATGACTTCCTTCAACCACTGTGTGTCATTCGTCTGTAATTTCAGCTTCACTTCCCCTTCATCAATAATCTGACAAGGCTCTCTAACCCATAAATAAATCTCTCCAAAGTCTCCAAAGACATACCCATGAAAATATGCTCTATTTTGGGCTGCATGGAAAGAGGCAAAAGAATCTGTAAACAAAGATTCTACTTTATCCAGAGCAACCTGTGCAACAACCCCTATAACATCTGCTTCTACACGCTGATCTTCTACCGACCAATAATCTCCTTTTACCTACTCTTTCTTTCCATCAATCAGACCATTCATGCTATTCAATTTCTCCATTCATAGCTTACTTTCTTCTTCCATTGCTATACTCCCACTCAATCTGAAACCCCTGTGAGTGACCTGTAATCAAAAACACTACCAGATCTAAAACCACCTGTTAGTCAACCCAACCAAAAGCTCTGATACCACTTGTCAAGAACCTAGAACAATAAACATGCTCTGATACCATGTGTCAGGATCTTGCTCCACCAATAGAGCACATATATGATTACTTCTTGTATTAGCAACTAAACACAAAATTTAATCAGAATCAATAAGTAACTAGAAATATGAAACAACATAGGAATTGAGAGACAATACATAATTGTATTAATAATCACTCAGAAGAATATACAATAAGGAAGATGCCACTTCTTCCTCCACCTCAAAGGTTCGCCACACCTCAAGACCTTCTTCCCTCTCTCTCTCTCTCGGTCCTAACAATCAACTCAAATATAGAATTGATGTTCACCTCTCCAACCAGTCAGTAACACGCTGCCAGTACGTCAAGTACACAACCGTACTCCAAGTAGATCTCCTGCTCTCTGCTACTACCTGCAAATCACTAGACCTTACTCACCATTGTAGATCTCCAAAAGAAGCCATGCTAACCTGCTGACTAAGATCATACAAATATGAAGAACCCTGTTGATTCTCCAGTCCAGTACCCACTCTTGGTATTGTGGCACTAGGAGGAACACACCATTGCTCTCTTCTCTCAGAAGGAGCTTATTGCTCTTTTACTCTCTAGCTACAAGTTTTACAATACAGCCCATGAGTCCATATATAGATCTCATGCTTACAATAATTAGACTATCTTAATTACAATAATTAGACACGCAACTCAAGACTAATAATGGCCTTTAACATGCAAACTAGCAGTCCAAAAATAGACTCTCCAGAATCAACATGCAAACTGCATGTTCACGTACAGGTTGCCGACGTCTGCTCCTCCATGACCGATGTCAGCCGACTGGTAACTGATGGTGGTTGGTTCTTCATTGCTATCTGACTGATGTTGGCTGATCAGACTGACATCGGTTTCCCTGCAACTGATTCTGCAACTCTTTGCAACCTTCGCAAGCTTCGTGACTTCTCTTGTTTGCATTCTGGTGAACTTTTTAGCTCCACAACCTAACAATAAAGTGTTTTGTTTTTGACATGGTAATGTAAACTATGGTCTTTGAATAGATTTCCATACGATGAGATAAACAAATAATCAACTTTACATGGAAAGTTAATATCGATTAAGTTAATAGTTATTGCATGGCATAGCATGAAGTTTGTGAATTATGATTTATAGGTTGTTTGGTTGCTTTGTGAAGTCGAAGGTGATATAGTGCTAAAATAATGTCATGAAAATATTTTATTAAGAATATAATATGATTATTTATGAATTCAAGAAGCCTCGAGATGATTAGGGTTTATAATCATTTGTTGACTTAAGTTAAGCATCATTGTGGAGAAAATTATGGAGGTTACTGTGTTTTCATGGTGACGGATTGTGGAAGTGGTTGACCTATTTGGTCATGCATATTTTTGAGTCAATTAATCTACCATTAATGGTAAGTATTGGAAGGAAATTAAGTGGAAGGTGAGGAACAAAAATAAGAAAAATTAAATGTGGGGATAGATAGAGAGACAACACATTGAATACAAATGAGAAAAAGGTGATAGTTTGAAGAAAAGAGGAAGGAATATATGTGGCTTCTTTGGCTTTCATAGGTCAGTTTTATAATTCAATACATGTGTGCAATATTTTTATTGAATGGGTTTTCAAATTTATTTTGGGCTACTAGTTTTTCAATTATTTATAAAATTTGGAAAATTACGAAGGGCTGTATGTAGGGCCCTTTAGAGGGATAGGCCTCCATAGAATCCTACATCCAACCCAAGGTAACCTGAAGAGGTTGGGGGTAGAGTCATAGGTCTTGGCCATGATTGATATAGGATTTATAAGCTCTGTCCTAACCCTCTTTAGTAATTTGAATATCACTATTCAAACATAGGAGATTATTTTGATGGGTATATATAATACAACTTGAACAAGTTGTTTCAAACCAGTTGCAATATATTCATTAAGGTAATTAATATATGGAAAAACTTAGGACTATATGTGAGTTTTACTATGTAAATCTATTTAGATTGTATTGGGTATAAAACGTGGGTTTCATTATGCTAAAGGGTCTATGAATACACACACACATATAAGTATACATTCGGGTTAATCCAATGAAATATGTGTGTGTGTGTGTGTGTGTGTGTACACACACACACACACACACACACACAGATACATATATACACATACATACATACATATATATATATATACATATATATATATATATATATATATATATATATTATGTATGTATGTATGTATGTATGTACATACGTATGTATGTATGTATGTATGCATATACTTATATGTGTGTGTGTGTGTGTGTTTGTGTGTATATATATATGTATATATCTATATATATGTACATATATATATATATATATGTGTGTGTGTGTGTGTGTATATGTATATATATATATATATATATATATATATATATATATATATATATATATATATATGTATATGCATATATGTATATATACGTATGTATGTATGTATGTATATATATATATATGAACACACACACACACACACACACACACACACACACACACACATTTGTGTGTGTATATAAACACACACTAGTATTATGGAACGATAGAGTTTTATGGGACTCTATATGTATTATGATGTGAAAATGCTTGTTTAAATGAATTTAAGGTTACGGTTTTTGATTAAAATTTTGTGGATTTAGATTCAAATGAAATTATACATATACAGGGAGGTAGTATAAAATTATACGTTCAGATATATTATGTATCCCTGTATTATGTATACTTGTTATTTATAAGAATTGGGAACTATTTGTTTAGTCTTATTATGTATTGGGGATGGGTTGATAACTATAGATGTACACTCAGCCTTATGTAGGGATATATACCCAATTTTGTTAAATTAATATGGATGAGTTAAGTTTTAAATTGTGTTCATAATATAAATGAATTATGCATAAAATAGTATGTGACTACATATTATGTCATTTGGATTTGTCTTGAATTGTGAAAGACTTTTACTTAGTCAATAGAGGGACTATGTACATGGGTTTCAAATAATATATTTACATAGTTTATTTGTAAAATCTATGTTATGTTATTGGAAACATGTGTGGGACATGGTTGACTGTGTGTATTTGTATGCTCATTGTAATCAATTTAAATCTCAAACTTAAATCAAATGATTTGGTATGTTTGATTTAATAGTTTGAAAGACAAATGAATAGTTTTTTTATGATGACAGTATTGTGTGTTTATTTATTAAGGACAATGGGTAATTCTTAGTTTAAATAAAAAGGTTAATGGGGCCTTTTGTTTATAATTTGACTTTATACTTATTGTATATAGTATACTCTAAGAAAAAAGATAGTAGATGTCATCTTAGGAGTATATTATATAAAAATGAATGATTTGTAAAGTATTAAATTTTTATGTAAATATATATACATATAAATGGTTTAATTTATAATTTTATTGATTGAGAAATAAAATTGAATGGAAATACACCATTCATATATATACATATAATTGTATACAACTGTGTTATGTAAATAAGTGTTATTATCACAATAGTATGTAATAGATGTTTGTTTATATTTTAATGTTTAAATATAAAGCATTAAATTAATGTATTTATGAGTTTGAATACATAACATAATAGTATGTTTGGGATGGATTTAATATATGTGGAATATGAATAATTTATGAGCCTGTTGTAGACATCCAATTCCTAACACTATTTATGTTGAAATTATCAATCTTACTCTAATTGTATTTAAATACACAATTTAGGCCAAAATCACTAAAAACATACTAAATGGTTCAAGTTTGTTGTATATAAGTGTTGATTTAGGATAATGTATCCCTAAATGGGGAAATGCATTTTATGTGATTCCTAATTTTTTCTAAATCATTTTGAGTCAAAATGATGCTTTTGTATTTTAGTGCCCTCAATCACTTTTTTTTTATAATTCGTTAATACACATCATGTACCTTTTTTATTTTGTGTCAGAAACATCGTAAATGGTAATACGGTATGAACACATCTAACATCACCTTTCAATTCTTCTTGAGTAAAATTATGACCCAGTAATATAACTTTCTAACCATTTTGATTAATTGAGCATCAATTTCCAAAGAATTGCACCAAAATTGATTAATCTTGTTTAAGCTAATTAATTAAAATCAATAGCTTAAGTGGATTTTCCATGGAAGTTATTGATTATTTCATTATTGGAAATTTATTCTCAATATCTGCATCACCTAGTAACATGATCTATAGGGTGGCATTCATAAGCCATAAATACAACAAATA
This sequence comes from Torreya grandis, assembly GCA_037957365.1. Lineage (NCBI taxonomy): Eukaryota > Viridiplantae > Streptophyta > Pinopsida > Cupressales > Taxaceae > Torreya > Torreya grandis. The sequence goes on from JARHVA010004217.1 coordinate 700,636, forward strand.
TCAGGTTTATGGGTATCCATGCCTAATTAATGCCCCTTCCTCCCAAATCATTATGAGGATAATTATAGATTTAATTAAAAATATTATATTAACTCATGGCCACACATCTCAATCTTAAGATGGATGGTCATGGTTGATATTAGCCAATTTGGAAAATCTATAAATAAAAGGGCATCAAACATCATTTTTAAGCTAAATTATTGTAAACTTATAATCCAAAATTATCTCCACAATCTTTCTTCATATTGATCATTATGTTTTATTTGTAAAATTCATTTGATAGGCATATATTAGATTTATTATCTTGATCTTAGGTTATTCATAGTGGTCTTGAGACAATGGAAGAGCTTGACATCCATTGTTGACAAAGACAAGAACACTAGATGAAGGGGAAAAACATGCTTAGAGCTGCTCTTGGATGGTGGAATCACTTGGAAAGGTAATTGGTATTATTTCCTTTCATTTGTCTTTTATTATCATTTTCAAATCCCATTGGAATATGTTGTCTTATTTTTTTAAGTTATTTATGCATTCTTTGTGATTACATGGCTAATGTTTGACTAACCAACTTTGTAATCCAATCCTACATCTTGGCATGCCTGGTGGGACCATAAAGTCCATTCAAGAAAGGAAGAAATTATGGAAATTTTACATTTTCATTTTAGTAATTACAAATTTATTCAACATAACATTTTTAACTCATTTTCTCATGTTTTTTATGCACACACAGGTTACATAGTAACCGATAATGGTTCTTAGTGACAGACGATGATTATGGCCAACCGGATGTGGTTGGGTTGTAGGGAAAACTCTATTTAAAATTTTACATTTTGAAAATTTTCTCAAGTTTGTTGCTAATAGTTTGGGTTTTCTAATTCTTTGGTCTGAACCAAATCATGATGCAAAAGGTGTCTTTTGGATTTTTTATCCTATCCTAGGCTTGCTAAGTTTTTGTTAAAAATTCTTTCTTGCCTAAAAACATTTTGAGCTTTATTCAAGGTTATATTGGATAATATGAATCTTTAAGTCTCTAGTTTGAGTATATTTTAAAGTCTAGAAGGTTTTAATTTTAGATATTTTATGCCAATAAGGCTTACAAGTGATTTTTGTCCAAATATTTTCATGCCTTCAGGTCTATAGGTAACCATCGATGGTTAAGTTTTGACTGGCCACAGTTGGTTAAAACTCAACTAGTGATGGTCTTGTAAGAATTGGTGGTGATCAAAAAGTGACCGTTGATGGTCATTGTGTTTTCAAAAAAACACAGACCCAAGAGTAATAAATCCAAGTTTACTTGTCTCAAAGTGAAAAGAGCTTAAAATTTAAACAAGGTTATCCAATTTTTTATGCAAGACCAATGAGGAAAGTGATCAATTTGAGCTTAATTAAGTTTTTTTAACCTCCTTTTTGTGCTTAAAAAAATTAGAAATCTTTCCATTTGGTTTAAAAGGAAAAATTACATGTTTATATTGAATGTTTTATGATTATTTTTCAAAATTTTTTACAACTTAAGGATAAAGGGCCAAAGAACATCACCAAACATTTTAATTATGTGCTTAAAACCAAACTCACTTTGAAGTTTTGTTTTGTATAAGTCATCTATCATTGCTTGGTTAAAAATTGTTTGAGAAAAAGGAATTTGTGCATGTATGATCTCCCACCATCCCCTATAAGGAACTTTTGGGATCAAAAGCACCATTTTCATTACAAATTGTGCCTTATTCCAAAGGTGTAAAAAGGAATTTATCTAGGCTCTCCCTAAAACTTGGATGGTTTGGGTGATCTAAAAATAACCTATAAATCTTTTTTACTTAGATTTTATTTCATGTATTTTTGGCTTGTGATGGGGACTTCATTACCTCCCATGGGTTCTATAGGGAATCTTTGATCTAGGGATTTATCTCCCAACATCATCTTCAACCCCTCTTTATGGGGGGGGGGTATATAAATTGGGATCACCCTGCTAAGATGATGATTTGAGTGGTTAAACCATCTCCGTTAGTAGCAAGATAAGTCCAAAATATATGATCATTTTGGACATTGTACTATACTAAACAGGTGATAGATGTAGTGGTTGTGAAAATGACAAGACCTTTTCATAATAAGCCATTTGATGTGCTTCTTCTTTTGTGTGCTAACGTGAAAGTTGGTACACATGGGATCCATTTAGATGGTTAAAAAATTATAAGTTTTAGATAAACCCCACTTGATACAGAAATATTTGTTGATGTGAGGTGCACCCCAAGGTCCATGTCATCATATTGCCACTTGAGAGAAGGGGGTGTAAAATACCCTACTATATAATGTGCTTTTATTTTGGATGAACACTTAATTCCCTCTCAAGTACATGTATAAAGACAGACTTCAATAATATCATGCAACCTTGTCAGTTTAGGGCTTAGGACAATTACTTAGTTGTATTTGTATTATTTTCATCTTAGATTACTTGATCTTGATTTGAGTCAAAACTTTCTTTTTAACAAAGGTCATAACCAAAACACATTATCCATAATTTTTTGAACAAGGAGGCATTACATTGTCTAAGTGAAAATCATTCTTTTCCTTGTTCGAATTTGTCATATCATCTAATTAGTGAATTTATGCTACCCATTTGAATATAAACCACTTGCCAAATTTTCTTTTAAGTCCATTTACAGTTCAAATTTCAAATTGCACTTTTCTAAGTTCATAAGGTTGATGTGTGAAATTAGGTTCACCATTTGCACTTGACTTGAGGGAACTTGGGTTCAATTTCTAATTTGGATTAAAGGTCATTCATATGCTCATTATCATTATCATCATTGGTTATTATCACTCATGTTTTGATTCCTAAAACATATTTTATACTACCATTCCTATTACCATATGGCAGCATTATGCTACCTATTTGGTTCTAGTTTTATACTTAGGAATTCTTACATGTTTCCACATCATGAGTTTCTTTGGTTTGTATTGTCTCATTCCTAATATGAAGGGTTTTATTCTATTTTTCTAGTATCAACTCATCTAATTTGAATGAGATTTTATGGTATTGATGTATCACAAAAATCTAGCCTTTGGTGTACTAGTTTTTACCTTGGATTTTTGAGTTATCATACCCTCTTCTAATTTATATGATTTTAACCCTACCCAAGGTTGAGTAATTTCATGAGAACATTACTCTAATTATGTGTGGTTCCATGCCACCCTCCTTTTATAGTATCTTTTGTACCTTAGTCATTTATTTGGAAGAAAGATCAAAATCCATACTTTGTTTAAACATTTTCACAACATTGATCCAAATATAGTCAAACATATAGAGTAACCCTTTTTAGACATGACACAAAAGTTCACTTGTAGTGGGTCCCTTACAACCCTAGCTATGAGGATGAGCATTTTTACAATGATCAAGACAATTATATTATCTTTGAATACATTCCTACAACATTAAGATCTGAGGAAGAATATATGAAATACCAATAGAACAAAGATAAATAACTCCTTAAGTTGATATAATCTAGTGCTAAATTACCTCAAATTTTCCTAAGGAGTAATTACACACCTTAGTTAGAAAAGGAGAATAACAAAAAGCACATTCTCCCTTGGGATTTTGAGATTGGTGATTTGGTTCACAAAAAACCAAAAGAACACAAATGTTGAATGCAAGAAAAAAGGTAAGTTTCAACCTAATTGGTTAGGACTATATGTGATCATAGCGAACTATGGATCAGGGGCATATCAACTGGATACTCTAAATGGTGAAGAAATTCAAGATCCCATGAACATTATGTACCTTAATAGGTTCTATGCTTGACATCTTTGAACCATTGTCTATAAGACCCCTTACTTGGGGGCAACTTGTGCTAAAGTAATTTTATCCTACCATTTTATATTACCCTGGACTACTCTCACATGAGCCCTATTGCTTTCATGACTTTGAATAGTGAAATATTTTGGATCGTTGGTACTCTGAACACAATTTATCCTACCATGTCTCATTCTCTTTGAGAACCATATTCTTTGGATCATTCTCCTTGAGAGCCTCATTCTTTATCCCACCCTGGACCATCCATTTATTTGACCCTATTTTTTGGATCATTCTCTTTAAGAACCATATTGTTTTTTTATGACTTAGGGATTGTTCTAACCTAAACACTTTTATCCCTTGACCAATTATGATCTTGATTATGTCTCATCAACATTATGAACACCTTGTGCTACAAAGCAGTTCAACCAAGACAATATTTTGTAGCTTCTTCTATAGACAAGTGATTAAAAATACCTTTTCAACTCAAGATCTTTGCCTACTGGATGGTTCATTGGATTAATTTTGTGCTACACACTATTATATATTACATTTGCTAATTTTTGGTGAACATTACTATATTTTTAGGTGCCTTGCTCTCAATGTTTTATGAGCATATGCCATTACATTTGGCTTTAGCTATTATTGGAACTCTTAGTTACCTAATCCATTATTTATATTCACATAGGCCATTACAACCAACTTAGCTATTTATTGTAACTTCTACTCTCAAACGAGCATCTCCTTGACTAGTTGATTCCCCATTATACATATTTTATCCCAAAAACACCAAAAACATTAGAAAATGAGCCACAAAAGATAAAACATTATCTTATACTTTTGTACATTATGATCCTCATGCTCTTGTATTTTACAATAATTTTATCCTACTAACTTTTCACTGTGAAATTCATCTTATCCCATGCACTTTCCATTTTTCAAGAGCATTTTCCATCATCCCACCATACCACGTTCTTGCCATTTTTCAAACAAATTAAGTTCCCATGGCTTGCCATTTTGCAAGTCATCTTGTCTCACCAACTTGCCATTTTGCAAGACCAAATCTCATTTTTCAAATCTTCCCTTTTCTTCTACAACATTAATCATATGTTTTTGTTCATCATCATGTCTCACCAACTTGCCATTTTTCAAGACCAAGTCTCATTTTTAAAATATTTCCTTTTCTTCTATAACATTAATAATATGTTTCTAATCATCATCATGTCTTCTATTATACTTCTTATGATAACTACATTTGACCTAAAGTTCATGTTGGAACATGCATCCATGGAACTCTATAGGGAACACCCACTTATCTTATACATCTGGAGTTAGCTCAGCTAACCCCTTCCTTTTATTTTCTTCCCCCATTTCTTTTATCATTATTTATTTAATTAGGGAACAATTTTTTGTCCTTATTCTTTGTTACATTTTAGTAGAAAGTAATGCCTCTACTACACATATATGAACAATTGTTTTTAAGTATGACTAACTTGGTTTTTGTTTGTGTGTATTTATTTAAGTTTTAATTGGTGTTTTGTTGTTTTTTCTTAGTGTTTTATTATTCTTTCTGGTTACTTCATTTATTTTTATTTTCTCCTTTTATTATTTCTTGTATCACTTTAGTCTTGTGTTTCCCTATTTGATTTTCCTCTTCTCTTTTGTTTTCAAGAACATCTTGATGGTCCACATGGATCTTGATTATTTATATGTTGATCTCATGTTATTATTTTTTTTTAAACATTATTTTTTCTACTTGAATCATGATTGTTCATATCTTGATTTTAAGTTAGGTTCATTTATGTTTATCTTTTTCTTTTTCTTTGATTTTTTGTTAAAATGTAAATAGTTGTAACTCTGGTTTTGGTCATTTTTCACAATTATCCTTATTTATAGGTATTCACATTTGAACAGGGTCTGTGTAATTGAAATGGCATATCATTATGATTTATTCATACTTATTATGCCTAATTTATTTTACTCTAGTAAGCAATTTGTGCTCTATATTCAAGTCTTAACATTGACATAGCTCTGATGAACAAATCTCAAGACCACTATTTATAAACTAGGCTCAATAGGTTTACCACCTGATTCTATGCTTAGACATGCATGTATTCACATACATCATGAGTCTAATCAACTCTTGGTCAATTTTCATCATCCCTCATTCTATTCTCTCCTAAGTTTGAGTAAACTATAGTGGCTTGAGTTCCATTTGGACTATGTACACAATGCTTAGATATTAGGCATTCTCGAGTTAGCTTGACCACCATTACTTTTCTTTTTATCTCTTTCATCTTTTTGTGTATTCTAGTATGCATGGTTCTTTATGGTTTTGACAGTCATTACACCATCACATCTATGCTTACACCCACTCCTCTTTAATCTATGTAATAGGTTATATCTTTGAGGTATTGCTTGCCAATTTACCCATGTTGGGGCATAACTTTGAACCAAGTCAAAAATCTAAACCATCTCTATGGGGGCACAACTATTATTTATTCTTATTAATGATAAAAATTAACCCTGTTAGGGTAAAAATGTCTTATCATGGTCAAATATTCCTTATTGGGGAACCTCTTATTATCATATTTTAGAGACCACATTCTCCTTTTCTTATAATTCTAATATCTCCACACTACTACCCACAACGACACTATTTTAGTGTGTAACTTGTCTCAAGATTGATCAATGGTGTAACTCTGCATCTTGCACTCTCAAATTGGGTACAATCAAAGCGTGTCCCTTATATGCTTGGATTGAATCCTTGCTATTCCCCCCATCTTGGGGCCCATTATACCTCGAATTATATTTTGATCATTGGTGGTAACCACACATGCAAGCATTATCTCATCTGCATGTGATCTATCCCATGAGTTAATCTCTCACTTTCCCTCTCTTTTCAAGATTCCATCCTTCTCTTTCATCCTAGTATGTCCTCTTGAGGGGGGCATCATGGGTTATATCCATTTTATTCTTGACAATTCTTTTCTTTGAAAATATGTTGCTTTACTTGAATGCCTCACTACACCTTTTCAAATAGGGGCAAAATGTAGACATCCAATTCCTAATAGTATTTGTGTTAAAATTGTTAATCTTACTTGAATTGTACTCAAATGCACAATTTAGGATAAAATCACTAAAAATGTGCTAAATTGTTTGAACTTATCATATACGAGTACCAATATAGGCTAATGTATCACTAAATGGGGCAATGCATTTTATGTGATTCCTAACTTTTCTAATTCATTTCAAGTCAAAATGATGTTTTCGCATTTTGGTGCCCTAGATCACTCTTTTCTTATAATTCATTAGTATATGTCATGTACCTTTTTTTATTTTATGTCATTAATATCCTAAATGGGAATTTGGTCTAAACACATCTAACATCACCTTCATATTCATCTTGAGTTAAATTATGACCTAGTAATATGAATTTATGACCATTTTGATTAATTGAGCATCAATTTCCAAAGAATTGCATTAAAATTGATTAATCTTATTTAAGCTAATTAATTAAAATCAAGAGCTTAAGTGGATTTTTCATGAAAGTTATTGATTATTTCATTATTGAAAATTTATTTTCAATATCTTCATCACCTAGTGACATGATCTATGGGGTGGCATCCATAAACCATAAATATAATAAATATCATGTTTATAGGCACCCATGCCCAATTAATGCCCCTTCCTCTCAAATAATTATGAAGATATTTATGAATTTAATTGAAAATATTAGATTAATTCATGGCCACACATCTCAATCTTGAGATGTAAGGTCATAAATGATCTTAGCCCATTTGGAAAATCTATAAATAGAAGGACATAGAACACTATTTTTAAGCTAAATTATTGTAAATTTATAATGCAAAATTGTCCCCACAATCTTTCTTTAGGTTGATCATTTTGTTTTATTTACAAAATTCATTTGATAGGCATAGATTAGATTTATTATCTTGAGCCTAGGTTATGCATAGTGGTCTTGAGACAATGGAGGAGCTTGGCATCCATTGTTGACAAAGACAAGAATACTAGATAAAGGGGAAAAACATGTTTAGAGATAATCTTAGATGGTGGAATCACTTGGGAAGGTAATTTGTATTACTTTATTTTATTTGTCCTTAATTATCATTTTTAAACCCTGTTGGAATAGGTTGGCTTAGTTTGTTAAAAAAAATTATGCATTATTTGTGTTTACATGACTAATGTTTGGCTAATCAACTTTATAATCCAATCCTACATCTATGATATAATGTAAATTCATGGAGAAATAACATTATAAGTTACTTAGTATTATAGGTAGCTAACAATTTTGATGTGACCATACCTAAATGGCATGTTTAAGATTATTTTTGAATTCTATTTATTATATGTAATAAACTAGTTAATGGATTCATTTCACTTCATTTGAAAAACTAAATGAATGTATGCAATATTTTTGTACTTAGCATAATTTTTATTTTCTAAAGGGAAATATTTTTATGAATTTATTGGCTTTAATATTATAATTTATTTCTTACTAAATTTTGCATTCATGACCTTAATTAAGTAGTGGATAGATTTTATTGGCTTATTTAGTGCCATCAATGCAAGATGAGGTGTAATCTGATCAAGTAGTGTGTATGAATTTGATTGATCCTAGAGATCATTTATTATTGAAAATTTTGGCTAAAGTAATGTTTGATAAACATTGTCATTTCATATATTGATATAGTTTTTATATTTGTGTGATATCTTATTAGAATAGATTTTTTTATGGTACACATGATGTATAAGATATCTTCAACACATGTTTATTACTTTGTATTCTCACACTATCATTATCTATCCATCCATAAAGGGAGGGACATCCCCTTATTTAGGAGACAATATAAGGGATATATGGTTTATGGTTGGTGTGAAAAAGCACTTGGATGATGCTCTCCTTCCTAGTTGGAGTATTATATTTGAGACTATACTTGAGATTACATATTGATACTTGAGTCATGGAGACTCTTGAGTCAGGGAGACTTTTCTCAGAGGAGATTTGTATCATATTTTATCATTTGAGATATTATTATGTATTATTGAAAATTGTAACATTTATACATTATACTTCTACATTAGTGGTTATAATGTTGTATCAGTCATGGCTAAATTTATACTATTTCATTTGTGATGTTAAGCAATATTTATTATTGTTTCAGTATTGTTCATGAATTATATATCTATTCATGGTGATCCTTAGCTAAGTCGATTAGATATATCCTTTTTGGTTAACTAAATTCATACAGTTAGTTAAAGATCACTAGTTAAGTTTCTCATGGTGGAATCTATATGTTGAATATGTGTATTTAATTTTTTTTTAAATTATTGCAATATTTTGGTAAAACCCAATGGGGTTATTACATTATGGTATTAAAATTTAGGCTAAAACCCTAGTACTTAATGTGTCTACTAATGCAAACTTATTCTCCTAATAACTAGGAAGAATAATGGTGTGTGATAGACCTAGAGGTGAGGGTAATTAAAATACTAAATACCCTATTGATCCAAATCAGTTTGCCACTAAGAAAGATGCTAAGTTGGACTTAATACTCATAACTATGTAAGAGACTAGGGATCAAATTGCTACCCTAAAATAGGAAGTGCTTGGCCATGAAGAGGAAAATGCTTAGGAAGAACCTAAAGATCATCCTGATGACTAGGAACTTATTCAAGAGTAGAGGCATGAGGAGGTACCACAAGATGCAAGAGCTTGAGTAGCTAATAAATTATAATGTAATATGAAAAAGGTGAATCCACCCTAGTTCAATGGAATTATTTTGGGGGATAGAGCTGAAGCATGGCTGATAGAAATGGATAATTATTTTGAGATTCATAATTATTTTGAAGTCATGAAAGTAGTATGGGGAGCTTATCATCTTGTTGTTGAAGTAGTGACTTAGTGGAAAAAAAAGAAGTTTGAAATGAACCTCAACTTAACCACCACCATTTGAGAATAGTTTGTGACACTGTTTAGGTCATGATGGCTGCCACAACTATACTTTGACCAAAAGTTTACAAATTTTTAGAATCTTAAGCAAGGGTATTTTATGGTGAATTAATAATAGAATAAATTCACCAAAATTCTTAAGTATGTACCTTACTATCAAGTAGATGAGACATTTAGAATCATATAACTCATAATGGGATTGAAACCTAGAACACACTATGAAGTAGATGTGCATGGTCCATCTACCATAGATTAGGTGTTTGAGAAGGTGGTCAAGCAAGAGTAGAAACTAAAATATCTTTCCCAAGTCAAAGATAAGTTCAAAAATAAATTTTTAAGTTCTAAACAAAATTTTAAGAAGAAGAACTAGAAGTAGAGAAGTGGAGATTCCAAGGTTTAGTTCAAGAATCAGAACACCAAGTTCAATAGTGGTTCAAAGAATAAGAAATTTGGTAATAATTTTAAGGGTGGTTTCAAAGGAAACCAATAGATTGAGAGGAAAGGACCAGTTAGAGGTTGCTTCATTTGTAGAGGTGACCATTTTAATTGAGAATGTCCTTAAGATAAATAAAATAATAAGGTTACATCTTCTCATCATGGTACATTTCAACAATGAATTCATGCATTTATTGATAATAGACAAGTTGAATATCAAGCTTTAAATATAGAACTATTATGTATAGTGTTTGATCATTTAGTTTATATTTTGATTAATGTAGGAGCTACATAATGTTTCATTGCTTCTATAATGATTATTAAATTGCCTATAAAGGCTAGATTAATGGAAAATGCATGGTCAGTATAATATGAGAATGAGTCAAAGGTTAAATTTGAGAAGTGTCTATTCAAAGAAGAGATTAGATTGTCTAATTTTACTATAGTAGTAGATATTTATGCATAACCATTGGGATCATATGATGTGATCCTAGGATTCAATTGGCTTGTGAAGCATAAAGCTAAGGTTGGCTATTTTTTGAAGAAGGTCAAATGTCAAGACGATTTTGGAAATTATACGTAACTTCAGGGCAAGAAAAAGGAGTTAAAAATAAGGTAAATATATGTAATTCAACTCAATAAAGTTCAAAGGAAGGGATGTTAGGCATTTATTGTTAAGATAAATGTGATGGAATAATCTTTAGAGTCATCTATTAAAGATTATCCTTTTTATAAGAAACTTGTATGACACATTTCCATAAGAATTACCAAGATTTCCATCTAAATGTGAGTTTTATTTCTTGATTTATATCATACCTAGATTGAAACCATAATCTAAGACACTGTATAGAATGAAAACCACTAAATTGGTTGAGTTAAAGGCATAACTTTAGGAGTTATTGTTGAAAGGGTAGATTCAATTGAGTGTGTCACCATGGGGTGCTCTAGTTATCTTCATTAATAAGAAGGATGACACTCTTCACTTATATATAGACTATAGGATGTTAAATAAATCACTTATAAATAATATATATCCATTAGCATGCATTGATTATCTCTTTAATCAAATGTGAGGGGAAACAATATTTTCTAAGATTGATCTTAAATTAGCGTATCACTAATTGAGAATCTATGAAAAGGATATTCTGAAAACAATGTTTAGGACCCAATATGGGTACTATGAATTCACAGTGTTAGCATTTGGATTGATAAATACTCTAGTAACATATATGAATCTTATGAATAGTGTGTTAAGAGATTACCTATATCATTTTGCTTTGGTCTTTCTTGATGGCATCCTTATTTATTCCAAGGATGAGGAAGAACATTTGTAACATCTGAAATTAGTTTTACAACATTTTTGGAAGCATAGGTTGTATGGAAAGTTTTCTAAGTGTGCATTTTTCTAAAAAAAAAGTGTAGTATTTGCAACATATTATCTCAATGGATGGTATTTTAGTAGATCCATCAAAGATAAGAGCCATAATGGAGTGGTTAGCACCAAAAAATGAGAATGAGGTAAGGATTTTCATGGGATTATTAGGATATTATAGGAAATTCATTATAAATTTGTTTAAGATAGCTAATCCAATTACCTCTCTTCAATGGAAGAATCAGAGTTTCATCTATTCAAATAAGCATGAGGTTGCCTTTTAAGAACTGAAAAGGAGGCTTACTTCAACACTAGTGCTAAGAGTTTTTGATCTTAATTGTTGATTCTCCATAATCACCAATGCATATGGTGATGGACTTGGAGGAGTTTTTATGCAAGATGGTTCATTGGTAGCCTATGAGTCTAGTAAACTGAAGCCATATGAGGTGAATTATGCCACTCATGACCTATAAATTATAGTAATTATTCATGCTTTACAATTTTGGAGGTATTATCTATTGGGAAAACTTTTTGAGCTCAAGACTGATAACTTGGGACTCAAGTACATTTTCACCCAATCGAATTTGAATGCTCATCAAAGATGATGGTTAGAGTTCCTTTCTGATTATGATTTTGATATTAATTATATCAAAGATAAGGATAATAGAGTAGTTGATGCTCTCAGCCATAAAAGGTACATAATAATTATGGCTACTATTAGAATTAATTTTAGAGATTAAGTGATCAATTTGTCACTAGGACATGAATTATATGATCAAGTTAAGAAAACATTATTTGAGAATGCTCAAAATCCTAGGTATAAGGGTTTTAGGATAGAGAATGATGGTATTTTATGATACAATGGTAGGATGTATGTGACTAATAGAGAAAATATAAGGATCATAGTTATAAATAAATTACATAATTCCCCATATTCAGGACATCTAAGAGTGACCAAGCTCATGGATGAGCTTAAACCACTTTATTTTTGGAAAGGAATCAAGAGAGATGTAATAGATTTTATGTCTCACTATCTATAGTGTCAGTGTTTGAAAGATAAACATGTGTATATAGATGGATTTATATATCTACATGACATATCAAATGAAAGTGGCAGGTGATCAGTATGGACTTTGTCCAAGGTTTGTCATTATTATGAAACAAACATGACACAATATTGGTTATATTTAATAAACTAACTAAAGTAGCTCACTTCATACTAGGCAACTTGACAAATGATGCATCTATGATTATGAAGATATTCATGAAGTGTATCGGTTCATGGTTTTCTAGAGAAGATCATTTTGGATTGAGATCTAAGGATGACCTCTAGTATTTGGTTGACTCTGAATTCAAGTCTGGGTACATAGTTGAACTTCATCACTGCTTATCACCCATAAACTAATCGATAGATAGAGTGATTTAACCAAGTATTAGAAGATATCCTTCATATGTATTACATGGTTCAAAAATACAAATGGGATAAATACTTTCCATTGGTTGAGTTTGATTATAATAAATCATACCAATAAACATTAAAGATGGCTCCATTTGAGGCATTATACAGAAGGAGGTGTAGAACACTAATCTGTTGGGAAAGGTTAGAATATAGGGTATTCTTTAGACCAAAGATGATTTCAAAAATGGAAGAGAAAATAAAAATAATAAATTAGAGGTTGGATGAGGCTAATGATAGACAAAAAAGTTATGTTGATATAAAGAGAACAACTAGGAAATTTTCCATTGGTGATAAAGTGTTTTTAAGGGTTAAGCTACATAAAAGCTGAATTAAATTTGAGAAATTAGTGAAATTTTCACTAAGATATGTGGGACCCTTTTATGTTTTAGAAGTGGTCAACCCTATAGCATATAGGCTTGCATTGCCACCAACTCTATTTCTTTTGCATAATGTCTTCTATGTGGCTTATCTTTAAAATTATGTTGATGATCCTTCACATGTGTTGGATTGGAATGATTTGTAGGTTCTAGACCCCAGGGTGGTCATGGTAGAACCTACTAGATTAATTGACATTCACAAACTCCATTTGCATAATATAGAAGTGTCATAGTACAAGGTCTTGTGGGACCACTATTATGAAGATGGTGCCACTTGGGAGGACTATGATTAGTTTTACAAGTTATTTCCACATTTGTTTGCTTGATTTTCTATTGCGTATTATATTATTTTCTGAGGAACAATATGTTTGAATAAAAATGTCATCGAGATGATGACTAGTTTTAAGGGGGAAGGATGTCACATCTTGATTTCTCTTTAAGATGAATACCATGTTTGATCCATGGATTATTATGGTTGATTAGTTGATTAACTAATATTTATTTAATATTAATGATATATGATAATTAGGTACAATTTGTGTTACTTAATTTACATGATTAGTTATTATGATTTAGTAGTACTTTTACATTATGTATATTTTGATCATGTTTGATTATTATATCACATTATTTTATGGATATAATGATGTTTCTAACTAACTACCTTATTTCTTGTGAGGTGGATATAGTATAGATTCTTCCCTCAGAGTGTGATGAAGGGAGAGCATCATTGGAGAGGGTGGTGTAGATTAAGATGTTGGGGGATGACATACAATGAATACAAAAACCCTTGCACACACCACATTTGTATTTTGTGATTATGTTGTTTGATAGGTAGTCATAGTATGATTTTTTTTACATTTAAATGACTATTGTATTCTTTTATGTTTTCATTAATTTTAGTTTCTATTAATGGTCATGTTGATTTGTTTGAGTGTTTTCATTAATTTAGGGATCCTATGTAGTTTATCTTATTTAACATAATTATTTGGTTGACTGAGTGAAAGTATATATGATGTGCTTACCTTACTACTTTTTTGAGTATGTATAGTGTTACAATATGACATATTCCATTTTGTTATTCATCTTTAAGGTTTATATAACAATAACTAAAGATTATTATTATGATATTATATAGGTTTGTTTTAAATGTTAAAAGATAAATGGCATTGTTTTAAAAAGACATTGTATTTGATTAAATATTTGATTAATGGTTTCATATTCAAAGTACATAAGACATTAGTAATTATTATTCAATGATTTGGGAAAATCATTTTGTTACAAAGTGTTTTGTGGTTGACATGATAAGGTAAACTATGGTCCTTGAATACATTACTATACTATGAGATAAACAAATAGTCAACTTTGCATGGAAGGTTAATATCAACTAAGTCAATAGTTTTTGCATGGCATAGTATGAAGTTTGTGACTTATGGTTTATTGGTTGTTTGGTGAGTTTGTGAAGTTGACAGTAATATAGTGATAAAACAATGTCATGTAAATATGTTATTAAGAATATAATATGATTAATTAGGGATTCAATAGAATCCTTTAGATGATTAGGGTTTCTAATCATCTGTTGACTTTAGTTAAGCATCATTATGGAGAAAATTATTGAGGTTACTGTGTTTACATGGTGACAGACTATGGAAGTGGTTGAGTTATCTAGGCATGCATATTTTTGAGTTAGTTAATCTATCATTAATGGTGAATAATTGGAAGGTAAGTGGAAGGAGATGAATAAAAATAAGGAAAATTAGATGTAGGGACAAACATAGAGATGACACACTACTTACAAAGGAGAAAAAGGTGATAGTTTGAAGAAAAGAGGAAGGAATATATATGGATTTTTTGGAATTCACATGTAGGTTTTGTAATTTAATACATGTGTGTGATATTTTTATTGAATAGGTTTCCAAATTGCTTTTGATTTACTAGTTTTTAAATTATTTATAAAATTTGGAAAATTATGAAGGGCTATATGTAGGGCCTTGTGGAGGGCTTAGCCTCAATAGAACCATACATCCAACCGAAGGTAACCTAAGGAGGTTGGGGGTATAGCTATAGGTCCCATCCATGATTGATATAGGCTTCATAAGCTCTGTCCTAACCCACTTTAACAATTTGAATATCACTATTCAAACATAGGAGATTATTATAATGGCTATATATATAATATGGATTGAATAAGTTATTTCAAACCAGTTGATATATATTCATTAAGGTAATAAATATATGGAAAAACTTAGGAATATATGTGAGTCCAAATGTGTAAAACTATTTGGATTTTATTGGGTATAAAATGTGGTTTCATTATTATAAAGGGTCTATGAATACATACATACATATAAGTATATATAAGTATACATTAAGTTTAATCCAATGAAATATATACATATGCTTATATATATTTGTGTGTGTGTGTGTGTTATGGAATGATAGGCTTTCATGGTGAATTGTATGTATTATGAGATGAAAATGCTTGTTTAAATTAATTTAAGATAGCAATTTTTGATTAAAATGATATGGCTTTAGATTCAAATGAATTTATACATGTACAAGGAGGAAGTATAAATTTATACTTTCAGATATATTTTTTTATTGAGGTTAAATGTGGGTATTTTTTTGAGCTAGGGTCCCCAAAGCCTAGAAGTACATCAAAATAGAGAAGAACTAGAATAAGAAAACAACCTTAAAAAAGAGGAACCAAAGGACACAACACAAAGATATCTAAAGAATAGATTAAAAACTACTCCCTCATATCCAGACAACTTAGATTACTCCATAATTCCTAAGATGTCTTCTTAGCATGCCTTCATGTTGTTAAGATTCATGTCAATTTTCTTGATAATGCTTTCATAGTCAGTGATGTGTATTCCTCTACTGCTTTGGCCCTTTGTCTCTTTTCCTTTACCTATATAGCTGGGGTCAAATAGGTATTTGAGATGATCTCAAAGGTTTTCCAAATTTTGTATTCCTTCATTCATTATAGATTTATTGTAGTTTATAATGAAATTAAGTTTGTTCTAAAGATACTCATTAGCATGCACAAGAAATCTACCCTAAAGTTGAGTCTTTGAATATGTAAATCCTCTTCTTTGTCAATCTAGGCTTTGGATAGCTTTTAATTGTCCTATCTCATTATATTCATCCTACTTTTGATACTTGATATTTCCCTCATGAGCCATCTCATGAGAGACTTTTGCATATCCAGTTCTTTAGTCAAAACATCAATATTCTCCCTACTCTTGAGTGAGTTCACAATTTGATTGAATTTTTTATTTTTATCTTGTTGAAATTGTCGATTCTCTTCTTTCTCAATCTTATCTATTTGGATATTTTCCTTCTAATTCTCAATCCTTGTCTCAGTTTTCTTCTATGTATTAGGGGTGTCCTTGATGTTGCATTCTTACTTCTTTTCACTGTCTCTATCTACAATTACAAATTTCTTTGCCCCTTTTTTATAGTGAGGGGTCTACTTTTTTTGAAATCCTTAGATTCAATATTGTTTTTGACTTAATTGGTGCATTTAGAAGATCCTCTTAGATGATTTTTAATACCCTTATGATCTTTATTGTTTTCCTTTCCTATCTTAGTTTTTTCTTTACCAATTTCTTTTCTCTTGCTATCGACACCCCTACTTGGGTTACTCAGATATTTAATCCAAATTTTCTTGATCTTTCTCATATCCACTAGTCCTCTTGTTTTTTTGTTTTTTTTGGAAAGATATGGCATTAACTAATTCATACCCTTAAATTACTTGTAAATGAATAATATAACTCCCTCATGTCTAAGGGTTGTGTAATTACCATTCTTAATTTTTTCGATGGAATTTTCCATAGATTTGAGAATGAAAAAAGGAAGACTAAAACCTATTCCATGTCTAAATTAGTTTAACATCCTAAACATGGACCACTTGATAACATTATATTGACCCTCTAATGTGACATATTAGATAAGTTGAAAAGCTACCTTAGAATATGGTTTGAGTAAGGATTCCCTATCAAATCCATTATGAAGCTAATCTAACTATTCTCCCTCCTCAAAAAATGCCTCTTTATGTGGTTTGTAGTCTCTAAGAGTGTAGTATCTTTTGGTTTCTTCAATTATTAGGCCTATCACATGAGCAATCAGCTCCTCTATGATTTCAAGCATGACCCCATTAACATTGACAACTCTTTCCTCCCAAGATTTGGAAAACTAAATGGATAGGTGTCTGTCAAATCCCTCAATTTTCTCTATGAATATAGTGAGACCCTTCACTTACAGGGCATTCGAAACTTTGCTATTAGATTTGACCTCTGGTTGAAGCTTGGGATCTGTTATATTGGGTAAGCCCATATTGAAAATATTATTTTCACAATGATTTGGGATGCCATTTTCATCACCTTTATAGCTCCATTTTAAAACATCATTAAGTCTACTATGAGATAAATTATGAGTCTCAACACATTCTTTTTCTTTTTCTAGATGCTTCTCCCAAATGGAATTGGGATCAATGGGTCTAAGTTCCCACATACTTGACTAAATAATAATGTTTCCCCTAGTGATGAGGTATAGAACTAGGGAGCTATATAGTAATAGAAGAATTTTTCCCTTCTTTAGAAATTATTATAGATAACTCTCTAGGTAGGTCTTGTGATCTCACCATGTTTTGAGACCCACATTTCTAGTTCCCTCATTGGCAAACTAGTCTATAATTCCATTACCTTGCATGTATATGTGTCGAATGTGCACCTATTGAAAAGAGTTTAGAATTATCTTAGCTTCATTAATTATATTTTTTATAGTCCATCTTAGGGGGTGTTTGTTAATTAAATAATTGACAATGTTCATGGAGCCCCCTTCTACCTCTAGCTTTTAGATATTAAGTTGTTTAGCTAATATGATGCCATAAAAGGTAACTAGAGCCTCCACCCAGTGATTAGTGTTAGTGCCCATAAATCCTACATAGGCCCCAATTATCTTTCATTCAACATCTATGATGATTCCTCCTCCTCTTGTAATTCATAGATTCCCTTTTGATGAATCATTGAAATTGAGTTTCATCCATCCTCTAACTGGGACATTCCATTTAGTTCTATTTCAAATTTCCTCCTTAGGATCTAGTTTTTATATGACTATCAGATAAATCTACTAGTTTTGCGCAGGTTACCATTCAAAAGAGTGGATTTCTTTGCTTTTTTTTGTTTTGATGGAGTTATAATTATCCTTGATTGCTGAGAAAATTATTTTAGAAGTCACTTTACTAGTGCACTTCTCCTTGAAAATGATGTTTCTATCTCCCCATATCCCCTACCAAATATGAAAAAGGGTAAGGTTCCATATCTACTTTAGATGGGGATTTTTAAAGGGAAAAATCTAGGATAGCCAAAATTCAATTAGGGTTCTTGGGTGGGCCCATAATATGTTGAATTTCCTTGAGAAGAAATTCCACACTTTCTGTGTGAAAGTGCAATTAATGAGAAGGTGGGAAATAGTTTCATTCTCTTATTTGCATATGACACATCTATTTTTTATAATGCATCCTTTTTCTCTTAAATTATAAACCTTCAAAATATTCTCTTGTATATCAACCCAGGAAAAAAAATATTTTTGAGGTGATGAATTTGTTCCAAATTCCTTTCCAACTCACCTCAACATCTTGATTTTGGGAGATCCTTTCGGACCTAGATTTGACATTATATTTCCTATCAAATGAATCATTCCACATTAGCTTTTCCTCCCTATTAATTTTAGTGATATGGATGGTTTGAAGTGTCCTCTTAAAATCATCAATTTTGATTTATTCATTGTGATTAACTCTATCCAGGCTGATATCTATCCAATGTTTAAAACCATTTCTTATTTTTCAATAATCCGCTACAAACTATCCATATTTATACATTATATTCACTAGTATGTGTTGTTAAATATTAATTTGAATGTGAAATAAATATGTGCTCCATTTTTCTCCCCAAAATTTTATACTACAACCATTGCCCATGTGCCAAATGGATCCTTCAAGAATGATCTCTTTGTTTTCAATTAGAAAATTCTAGATGTGTGACCCTTTACGAAACTGCTCATCTTTCAAAATGACAAGAGGGTTCCTCCCTTGAAGGTATTTATGAGATAATATATTACCCCAGGTTGAGTTATAATTTATGAATCTCCGCACAAACTTGGAGATCATAGCTTTATTGATTTTTTGAAGATTTATTATGCCTAAACCTCCACATCTTTTGTTACAGATTTTGTTCTAAGTGACCAAGTGGAATATACTCCTACCATCATAATCATTCCATAAGAAGTTTCTTTGAATTTTTTTGAGAATTTATTCCACTTATTTTGGAGTTTGAAAAGATAAAGAGTATATATTAGAAGGCTTTGAAGTATTGATTTGATCAAGACAACTTTCCCTGCTTCAAAAAGTAGTTTCCCATTCCACCCTGCAAGTCTTTTTTGGAATATTTCAATTAATAAGTTACTTGCACTTAATTATAGTTTACTATTGATAGAGGCATGTTGAGGTAGGTGGATGGTAGATACTTCATTTGATAACCCAAGATCCCTGCAATTCTATTTTGTCTTGCTTTTGTAGTGTTAAAAAAAGAAATTGAGCTCTTCTCAAAATTGATTTTATCATTTATTATTTTTTCATACATGACCAAATTTGTCTTTAAGTTCATTACTTCATGAGTTGATGCTTCAACTAGTAAGATAATATCATCCATGAACTATTGATGAGTAATGGACTCTACTCACATGGCTAGCTTGAAGCCTTTAAGTTGTCCATCCACTAAAGCCTTATAAATAAACCTAATTAGTGACTCCACCATGATAATAAACAAAAAAGATGATAGAGGATCCCATTTCCTTACTCTTTTTTCACTTATAAAATATCCATGAGCCACTCCATTAATAATAACTAAGAACATGCAAGTGGATATGTAGGCTCTAATGATTTTCCTAAATTTTTCATTGAAACCAAATTGGTTCATGACCCTATCCAGGAGATTCCAATATAATCTATCATAAGCCTTGGACATATCTAACTTGAGGATCATGGTTGCATTTTTACTAATCTCCATGGAATGAATAAATTCATGGATAATAATTACTTCATCTTATATTTATCTTCTCAGGACAAATCCTCCTTGTTGAACCTATATGATTTTCTCCATGATAGGTTGCATTCTCATGGTGATGAGTTTAGCGATGATTTATAGAAAGAATTGCACAATCTTATAGGTCTGAAGTCTATCAAATTCACTACCCCTTCTTTCTTGGGAATGAATATGAGAAAAGTGTGATTGAATTCCTTAAATAGTTATCCTAACTCTAGGAATTCATTAATAGTAGCAGTGACATTCTCACCTATAATTCCCCAAAAGACCTTGAAGAAACTAATTAGAATCGCATCTAGTCCCAAAGATATGTCCAGATTCATTTTGGAAATGATGAACTCAAGATATTCCTTAGAAGTGGGTTCTAATAACATAGAATTATCCTCTTTATTTATTTGTTCCAGAATAACACTAAAAAATTCTTGCTCAAATTCAATGTTTTTTTAAAGTCATTTTTATACATATTCTTATAGAACTGCACACAAACCTTCTTAATCTCTTTTTGATATTTAATAATTTAACCTTCTCGATTGGTAATATCCCTAATGACATTATGTTTTCTATGCTTTAGAGTTGATAGATAGAATTTTATGTGTTTCTATCTCCTTTAAGGCAGATATATTTATATTTTTGACTCCATAGCGATACTTCTCTAACTGCTATAATATGGTAGCTGCACAGAATTTATTTTTCCCTATTTTGAATTCAAAGATCATACCCCTTATTTTTGATCTCTTCCTCAATTTTGATCAATTCTTCTTTTAATTTTTTTTTTACTCAAGATATTGCCAAACACCTATTTATTACACTATTTGAATTTAAGTTTGATCTTTTTAAAAATTTATACCATGTTAAACATGGTTGTCCCTCTATACTTTCAGCTATATTATGTATCCATGTATTATGTATAATTGTTATATATTTAAATTAGGAACCTTTGGTTTAGTCTTATTATGTATCGGGGATGGGTTCATGACTATAGATGTACACTCAGTCTTATGTAAAGATATATACCCGATTTTGTTAAATTGATATTGATGAACTAAGTTTCAAATTATGTTCATAATATATATGAATTGCTCATAAAATAAGATGTGACTACATATTGTGTCATTTGGATTTGTCTTGAATTTTGAAAAACTTTTGCTCAGTTAATAGAGGGACTGAGTACATGGGTTTTTAATTGTATACTTGCATAATTTATTTGGCAAATATGTATTTTTTTATTGGAAAACTATGTGGGTTATAGTTGACTGTATGTATTTATATGCTTATTGTAATCAATTTAAATGGTAACCTTAAATTGGATGATTTGGTATGTTTGATTTAATAGTTTGAAATATAAATGAATAGATGTGTATGATGACAATATTCTATGTGCTTATTTATTAACGAAAATGGGTAATTCTCAATTTAAATAAAAAGGTTAATGGGGCCTTTTGTTTATAAGTTGATTGTATACTTAGTGTATACAATATACTCTAAGAAGAAAGATAGTGGATGTCATCTTAGTAGTATACTGTATAAAAACAAAGTATTTGTAATGTATTAAATTTTTATGTAAATTATATATATATATATATATATATATATATATATATATATATATATATATAATTTACATACAAATTTAATACATTACAAATACTTTGTTTTTATACAATATACTACTAAGATGACATCCACTATCTTTCTGCTTAGAGTATATTGTATACACTAAGTATACAATCAACTTATAAACAAAAGGCCAAGTGTTATTATCATAAAAGTATGTAATTGATGTTTTTTTGTATTTTAATTTTTAAATATAAAGCATTAAATTAATGTATTTATGAGTTTAAATATAGAACATAATATTATGTTTGAACTGGCTTTTATTATATGTGGAATATGAACAATTTATGAGCCTATGATATGATATTAATTCATGGAGAAATAACATTATAAGTTACTTAGTATTATAGGTAACTGACATTTTTGATGTGATCATACACAGATGGTATGTTTAAGACTATTTTTGAATTCTATTTATTATATGTAATAAACTAGTTAATGGATTCATTTCATTTTGTTTAATAGACTAAATGAATGTATGTGATATTTATGTACTTAATATTATTTTGATTTGCTAAAGGGAAATATTTTTATGAATCTATTGGTTTTAATATTATTATTAATTTTTTACTGAATCTCATATTCATGACCCTGATTAAGAGTGGACCGATTCCACTAGCTTAATTAACATCATCAATGCAAGATGAGTTGTAATCCGATCAAGTGGTATGTATAAAATTTGACTGATTATAGAGATCATTTATTATTGAAAACTATGGAAAAAGTAATATTTGATAAATATTATCATTTCATATGTTGATATAGTTTTCATATTTGTTCAATATCATATTAGAATAGATTTCTTTATGGTACACATTATGTATTAAATATCTTCAACATACGAGCTCTGGTTTGTTACTCTGGATTTCTACACCATCATTATTTACCCATCCATGATGGGAGGGCCATCCCTTTATTTGGAAGATAGTGCCAAGAATCTATGGTCTGTGGTTGGTGTGAAATAACACTTATATGATGATCTCCCTCCCATATAGAGTACTATACTTGAGACTACATTTGAGATTACATATTGATACTTGAGTCATGGATACTTTTCTTAGAGGAGATTTGTATCATGTTTTATCATTTGAGATATTATGATGTATTTCTAAAAACTATAACATTTATGCATTATACTTCTATAACAGTGGTTATAATGTTATATCAATCGTGGTTGAATTTTTACTATTTCATTTATGATGTTAAGTAGTATTTATTGTTGTTTCAATATTTTTCATGAATTCTATATCTATTCATGGTGGTCCCTAGCTAAGTGTATTATTTATAATCTTTTTGGTTAACTAAATTAATACAATTAGTTAAGATCACTAGTTAGGTTTTTCATGGTGGAATCTATATGTTGAATATGTGTATTTTTTTTTAAAATCTTGTAATATTCTGATAGAACCTAGTGGAGTTGTTACATTAACTATACAATATAAATATCTGACTAGATAAGTGACACCACCATTCAACATTATATCTAGCTCCTTGTTAATGGTGTCCTCCAATAAAAGATAACACTGAAGTTTTTATCTATTAAATTTTATACCATGTTTAATTCATATATCATGTTAAATTATGGAAGTATCATAATATTTTATATCTTTATAGGACCAAGTAAATATGTTAAATAATTATGTAAATAACTTGACAATAAATATATTTTCTTTGGTTTTAGATTGGCTTCACAAATAAAAATATTTGGTGTCTTCCTCCATTCCCAAATTAATTGTAATTGTTTTACTTATCATTATTCTTGAAGGTTATTCAATTCTAGAGGTTTTAGGTTGGTCATGTGAAAAAAACATTGATTCTATAACTACCACATTAGGAGGTAATTTGTTATTAATAAATAAAAATTAATCAACATAATTTTAAAAATAACCATTATGATCGAAGTAATTACCTTCTATGAAACTATAAATATGTTCATCACATCTATAAACATGCCAACTATTCTTTAAATTTGGAATCTTATGTCTAATTTTTTAATAATAATAATAATAATAATAATAATAATAATAATAATAATAATAATAATAATAATAATAATAATAATAATAATAATAAGCTCTACATTACTAAAGGTTAGATTGGAAGCATAGCCAAAAAAATTATCAATGTGAATATTAAATTTTCTAAGGATATGTGAAATATTAGAACCTTCAAAATTTTCTATAAGTGACTAGACTTTCTAAGTATATTTATGTAAACATGATTGATTAGTCTAATATTTTTTTATAAATTTTTTTATGACTAATTCAAAATCACTAGAAACTTTTATGTGCCTAATTTTCAATTCAATGGTCTTTTCAAGACCAAGACATAAAACTTGAAATTTAATTGTATTTTTGGTATTTTAAAATAAAATTGATAAACATACCTAAAATTTTCCTATAAGGGAGATAATAACAATATTGGAACCATTTCAATTTTAATAGCATGCATCATTGAAAAATAAAGATCAAATTATTATTTTAAAAACTATTCTTGCATAGTGTTGATCTATTTCATCCAAAGTTAGGATCCCATATTTTCCAATTCTAGTTTAAATGAAGTCAATTTTATTTTAAATGGGTTCAAAGGGAGTACCATTCCAATTCTTACTATATATGAATTTTATTTCATTAGCAACGTGGACCCATGTAGTATATTTTTAAATATAAACACAAATGGCCTTAAAATAGTCCCTTCCTAAAATCATGGTGTAATTATCATGAATATCTAAAACTTGCACATTACTAATGCATTTGATTCTTTCATATTGTACTATTTTAATGACTATGTCACAAAAATTACTACAAATTTTCATTTGATAATAATAAAAAATAGTAAGTGTACAATTTTCTCATTTGTATATAATGTCAAGTTGATCAACAATAAACTTTAGCATAATATTTATATATTCTCTTATGTGAAGAATGTAATTGTGAATAATTCTATCCACAATTTTCACAGACATGTAAAAAATAAGAATATAATCAAATGGTGTATTAATGTATTGATAAAATTCCTATTTATTTTTCTCATCATCAATTTCTTATTGTAAACATAAAATTTTCTTGGGATTCATATTTTTTAATAGATTGGTTTATCTTTTCAAGTTGGCCAAAGAAACTAGCAAGGTGAAATAAATTAAAACCAACTTTAGTGTTAACTAAATAATTAATTATATTATAAGGTCCATCATTAGCATTTTTTAAGGGTTTATTTACATATAGTTTATATGGTATTGTGTATTATTATATCTAATAATCAAACTGTTTCTATCATCTAGGCTACATACAATAATATCAAGTTGCATTGTAACTTTAAATTTATTTTGTGATAATGGTTTTGAAGATGAAGGTTGATATTTATCATTTTTTTGTATATAAATTATCCTTAGGAATAAAATTGTAATATTTTTTCCATGTTTGGATAAATAAGTATGCGATGTCTTGATTTCCCCCAAAAGCTCATCAAAATTGCTCATGTTTATATTATTTTCCAAGTCAATAGAAATATTATATTTTCCTTGGATACTATATTATAAGGAATTAATTTTGAAGGAAAAGATGGCTGAAAATTATGTTTCAAACTTGGAATAAGAACAAATTTTGGGCTCTAAAAAGTGAAAATTGAAAAGGAAAACTTCTAAGAACAATGTAACCCATGAAAAAATTAGTTCTTTGGAAATAAAGGTTAATATCTATTAGGAAGGCCTGAAAGTTGTATTGAAAAAAATGAGGATCTTAAAACAAAAACATATAAATTGATTCTCCAAGTTAATGGAAAATGTTATTATGGTAATTTGAATTTGAACAAATAAATAAGGGGATTTAATATAATCAATTGGGTTTTTGAAATTTAAAGTTTCTCAGAGCCTTTCATTTTCAAGTTTAGTGCATACCTTTCTAGCTCTCAAGAGTTTGTCATTGGAAATGACCACTTGACCGTAATTTTATTTCTTTACCATCATTTTCCTCTTCTCAGTTTTGAATTGATCATTAGAGTTGAATATGTTTTATAGTGTGACCAATCTTTGGGTAAGCTTGTTTCCCTTTAAGTAAATGATCTAATCCTTATAATGTGTTTGTAACCCTAACTAGTTTTTGGTAGAAAACTTTGCTTCCTATTATAGAAAATTGATGATCTTCTCATCATTATCAAACACTTTACAATTACCATCATTATTAGGAATTTTAGGTCTAACTATAAGGTTGATAATCTATATTGAATCTCTCACAACATCAATGAAGATGTTGTACTGAGAGTTTACTATGGCAAGCTTATCTGCATTAGCCTTTTACCTTGTCAACATAGCTTGTATGTTTAAAGCATTGAAGTTCTTAATTAAGTCCCATAATTTGTGTTTATAAGACTTAAAAAAGATATTTTTGGATGCATTTTGGCTTCTCACATGATTTATAACTAGCTCACTATCGTTGAACACTTGCACCATCTTAAATCCTTTATTTTATGCCAATTAGAGGCCTTGGATCAACACCTCATATTTAGCCACATTGTTGGTGAAACTAAATTATAGAATATATCAATGAAATTATTTATCCTTTTGAGGATAGTTCAATGCAATGACTACACATACACCATTTATAATTATGGAGCCATCAAAATATAGATGCCTTGTTCCTTCAAGATCTTCTTGAGTTTTTATGAGGTTTGACACAATAGACATACCCTTAAGGATGCAATAATTACCCATTACTATTTATTATATATAATCATATGTATCAAATTCATAATTCTCATTAGCCTAATCATCTAGTGTTACATCTAGGACTTCCTCTAAAGGCATGGTAGTCTCATGTAGGACTAAACTATTTTCAAAGTCATGCACTATATAGTTCATGCTGATAGTATTTGATGAGTATGGATATATATGATCCCTATAAATGGGCTCAACATTAATAGTCACCTAGGTTCCATATCTAGTCCTTAGTAGCATGTGTGACCAGTTAGAAGATAAGTAATGACCCATTTTTGTAGTGAAGTCTCTTAAAACACAAATGGCAAAAAATGGAGGCAGGTCTATAATAGATATGTCTTAGGTAATGGAGAGGATAACACATGCATGCAAGGTTAAGTTTAAGCCTTTAATAATCCCTATGATTTTGATAGTTATTCCATCTAGGTGAATAACTCTTTCTATAATTGGGGTATACTCTATACCTAGTATATCAATTATCTTCTTAGGTATGACTCAACTACTTACACTTGAATCAATCATAGAGTTATGGATGAGGTACTTACCTATGATCAAGGAGATATAGAATAGTGGTGGATTTTTATTTTTGCTAAGTTCTCCTTCCCTTGGTTGACACAAGCTTGTGGAAATGACTGGAGAGGCATTTATTATTTAATGAGGATGAAAGATTTTTAATGCTTCCTACAAAAAACTCTTTTGATAAGGAATGGATAGGACCTCCCACATAGTCACGTTCAAACTTATTTTCTTCATATGTTTCACTATGTTGAAGGGAATTTGAGTCCATTTCATTTAAAATATTTGGATAGTAAACTCTTCCTTAGTGTGTTTATTGGCTTGAGGTTGATTTTTCTTTTGAATAGGATGATTTGTTTGTGATTGGATGGTCGCATGAGTCACTTTCTCTTTAGAAACTTCACATGGAACTTGTGAAGTAAAAGTTTGGCCTACTGAGGGAGATTTTTCACCCTCCATTACTCTTCCTTTAAACCTTATATTATAGGCCATTGGATTGTTGACTACATATAGTACTTGGTTTTGATTTATGTCAATTAATTCATTCTCCTATGAATTTACCAAAGTGGATTCATCTACCTATGTTTGGACCTCTTCACACACTTTTCCCCTTTTTGAAGCTAATTCTTTTGGCTACTCCTGAGGGTATGATATACTTTGCACCATCAAGTATTAATTTAGCACTCCATTTGTGGAAGAATCTTGATTATGTAGTTCATTGTAAGGAAATCACCACTTATAATCTTGGGCTACATTGATTTGAATAGGAATAAAATCTCTAGAGGTGCTAGCAGTATTAGCATTTTGCATATTAGGTGGTCTAGAGTAAGTGAGTTAGCCTTGGGTTTGTGCATTACTTTGATAAGGTATCCTAAGGTGTTGTTAATATTGGTTAAATGGATATAAGGTCTAGAATTTTTGGGTTGTTACCCCTTTAAGTCTATTAGATCAATTTCAAAAAATTTTAATAATGACTTAACTTCATGTAGTTCACTAGAAGGAGTGGCAAACGTAGTTGGTGGGCTAGCTAAAATAGGTATAGGTTATAATAAGGGTTGAGAAGTAGGTTGAATGGGTGGTGTTTCTAGAAAGAGAGGAATGGGAGGCCTAGAATAAATCTTTCCAACCTAAATTAGATAATTCTCATCCCTAACAATAATGTCATATGCATCAAGAAGTACTACTCCTGCCAAAGATTAGACCATTATAACTATATCACTATTTAAAGTCCTTAGATAATAGAAAACTATAGTAGTTGGAGATGTCTTGTAAAGGGTAGTATTCTATCCCAAACTCTTTGGAATATAAAATTAAAATCAACCATTAGCTTATGTTTGTATTTCTTAGTGGTGGTAAAATACTCCATGAAAGATAATGGTCACTCTTGTCTTCAAATTGCTTTCACAATTTTTATCCTAGCTTGTCATAGTTGTGAATGGAGTTAGGTGTTAGGATCCTATACCATTAGAGGGATTTTCCTTTTAAATAAGAGGTAAGTAACCTAACCACTACATTTTCTTCAATGACATTATGGACTGAGCATATATTGGCAATATTGTATGTGCTCTATAGGGGTGGTTGCATTCTCACTAGTAAAATATGACAAGCTCTTAAACACTAAAATTAGAATAACATAATATTGAGATAGATAAAAAGGACTATGCCATTAAAGGGAATAAATAATTTTTTTATTTGGTAATCCATGAAGGAAATAAGAAATAACCCTCCTGTAGGTAGGGGAAATCTACCAAAAGGAGGGGTAGAGTGAGCTCTTGGGGAAGATCACCTTGAATTTATAACTCTCCTAATAGGAGATGAAGATGCTCTAACTATTCTTCTTATAAAAGGTATACGTAATTCAATATAATAAAAAATAATACCTCTTGAATATGATCTTGTTTGTCTTGGTATATAAATGAATCTATGATATTTACAAACCAAAAATAATTAGAGTCATCAGTTGTTATGTATAGTGTCTTCAACACTATTGACCAATAATAACACTAGATTATTAGTTGAATATTTGATGTGGTCCCACAAGGCATGCCAAAAACTATTATCAATCAAACCATATACCCACTGATTTGGAATAATTGGTTTTTTGAGACAATGGGATCATCCCTTAAGGTGTGGGACTCTTGTGCTCCTTAGGATGAACCTCTAAAAAAGGTTGGCTTCTTTGTCGTCTAAATGCATATAATTTAGGATCAACATGCAGGCCTAATAAGAGAAAGAAATTAAATATACTACTAATTATAAATTTAAAATATGTTGTTGGAAAAGGGAGAAGGGATGCTACAAATAAACTAGTGATGTACCAAAATTAGATAGAGCAACTCTAGAAACTTTAAAGAACACACTATAGATTGCAAAGGACAAGAAAATATCACACAAGATTTGACATGAACACTTTAATTGCATAAGTGATTCACATGTAGGTGAAATAAATAATACCACACTAAGAGAGATGACAAAAAATCCATAAATAGTGTCTATATAGACCTATTATGCACATAGAATATGACCTGTAAGAAAAGAGCCAAGTTATGCATAAGGTGTTGGGATGGACAGCAATGAGAGGGACAAAAATTATCCATTGATAGATAAAAAACCCATATGATGCACACAACATGTATAATAATAGAGAGACTTGAACTCAATTCTCATTAGAATACAAGGTTCATACGATAAAGGGCTCATTAAGGGCAAATTTTTGTAGCATTACTATGCCTAGAAATGTCAACCATTTTATAATGTAATACCTAGGATTTTATAGGTAATGTGAATCCCATGGGTTATTAATTACAATAAAAAATATAACTAAGAGATTTAAATTGAATATCAAAAACTAAGACACATAATCTACAATATAAATCTAATAGGGGTGGCCAAAGGTAACCAGGACTCTGATCACATCCTTGAGGCATGGTGATGTTTGCTTCAGGTTTGAACTTGTCAATTCAACACACTCTCTCATTGGCTACGCTAAAACAAATATTTAATTTATGAATGGCTATATTTTAATTTTAAAGATTTTGTGTGCATCAATGTAGCTATAGGTCCTCTTGAAACTAGTTGCCTTGGTAAATTTTGCTTGATTTTATCATTTTTGCTTTCAATGTTGCTCCCTATGGACTTATATGACATGATTCTCATTAAGACACTCCTTTATTCCCTATACTCTAGTCATGATTTTGTTATGTTGGTCTCTCTCATGCTTTAATGCTATTATCTATATTAAAATTAAATTCTACATACTCAGGCTTAGTTCAATTCACTTTGCCAACTACAACATTATCCTGAGTCATTCATCTTATAATCCTATGATCCTTAAGCCACCATGATTTGATTCTAAAATATTGATTATGACAGTCTTAATGGCCAAATGCACCATTGATTTTAGGATAATATATGGATGGTGTGGTGTTATTACATTCACTACTTCCTTTGTTACTTGATAAAATCACCCATTTAATCTATTGAGTCTCGACCATAGTCTATGGCCTTCATATGTCACCTCCAAAATTACCTTAGGCTCTATACTATATATCTATCAACTAAGCCATGTGGTAGCTTCTTATTTTCCCACCCTTTCCCTAGGATCTATCCAGTGTCATCTGGGTCTCTCTTATTTGTTGGGCACTCCTACCACTATGTACTTAGGGCCTACCACCTCCATATGGTAGGTCATCATTGGCCTTAGGTTCTCAAGGCTCTGAAAACAGGTTAGATCTAATGGAATTTTCATTGGTCGAGTTCCAATGGTGTTAGTCTACACATGTCAGTCTAGGGGGATCTTAGGTTGATGCTTACCACATGGCATTCTTTGGTTAGTTCCCATTCCTAAAAGCTCTAAAATTTTGATGTCCTAGGAGACTAAGTTTGGGGACTGATAGATCCAAATGGCACTTAATGATTGGTTCCCATATTATGATAATTTTGATAGCATCTATTTTAATCTGAGAGATTAAGTCTGAGGACTTTCCAAAAAGCTAAGTATAAACCTTTTTATGTACATTAAGACTCCTTGAGAAGTTATCATGTGTCATTATTTAATTAGATCAGGCATGGGAAATCTCTAAAAACCCTAAGAAAGTTTTATAAAGGATAAAAGGCCAAAAATATTCTAAGTATCGAAATTCCCTTTGGGCCTCCTTCAACACTTAGTTATTCTAAATTTAATTTGCCTTAGCCATGGATCATGAGATTAAAAGATAGGTCCTTGCCACATGGATTTTTCTTACACTTCCACAGATAGATTGAGGCTTCAAGTGGAACACTAACTATTATTTCTTTGGTGAATCAATATTTCACCATGTGGCATCATCCTGTTTACCATTTCTCTAACACATTACTAGGCTTTCATGGACCACACTAGGGCCATAGAGTACCAGGATTATAATACATGGTTTTTTCCCACTCACCCACTCTAACAAACTATTGGGTTATACATAAATATCTAGGAGAACATAGTAGCAATATTATTCCATGTGGCATCATCCTATTGACCCACTAGCCTAGAAGGTTTTGAATTATACAAATGGTTTTGGGTCACCAGGTCACTAGGATTATGATGTAAGAAAGCATCCTACTAAATTTCTACTTTGATAAAAATTATGAAACTTTTGAAAAATATGAATCAGTGTCAAAAATCATTTTTAAAGGGCTTGAGACCACTAAGATATTGACATGTTGCACTGGGCAAGTTTTATAAAATTAGCAAAGTGCTGAAAGTCTTTTAAAAGAGGCACATGCTTCTAGGAGATGCAAATGATTGTCACATGGCACCATTTGATTGGAATAGAGTGATGTTACAAATAAAAAACTAAGAAGTCATCAAGACATTGGTAGGGGCTCATCAAATTAGATCTCATCACCTCCTAAAGAAATCACTAGGAGATTAAAAAAACCCAAAAATGACTAAGTGTTGAAGTGTTTTCTTGAACCACTGGATAACTTTTGAATAAAAATGGATAAGTCTTTATAATTTAAAATGTGACACAAGGATTTAGACAAAGTTCAAAGGATTGACTATGTGTCAAAACATTTATTCTTTGTGTATAAAACATGACATAGCCTGGTGTTCATAACTTTTATTCTGAACAAAAGTTCTAATTAGTCTATTTGCACAAAATCTCTAACTTATAGAAAAAAAATGTGAAGACCATTTCCTTTGTCAAAAATTACAAATACCAATATTCAAAGTATTGATTTCTCCTTCTGAGACTTAGCCATTTTTTTCAAATTCCAACAGAACTTTAAAAACCCTTTTCTACTCAATATGAAGCCTTAAACTAAGTTTTGGATGTTGAACTTCCATGGTGGCCAAAATGGTCACCAATTATATGAGTGGTTAGTGATGCATTTAGTTTGATGAATGCACCAAGAACCTTTGTGAGACTAATGAACAAGGTGTTGAAACCAAATTCTTAGGAATTGTGTCATCTTCTACCTAGATGATATTTTGGTGTTCAATAAGGTAAATGAACAACACCTAGTACATTTGTGGAATGTGTTACAGAGATTGTGTGAAAGGATTCTATTGATAAAATTGAATAAGTGCAACATTTTGAAAGAATAAATCATATATTTGGGTTTCTTAGAGTCATGATGAGTTTTAAAGATATACATAAATAAAATACAAAGAGTGCATTTGAGGCATGAATTTTTCATTGTCTCATAAAATTTTACAGGAATTTCATAATGAATTTCAATGGGATATGCAAAACTATCACAGATCTATTATGGGGTGACCATAAGTATTTTTTCTAGATAACTAAATATTAGCATAGTTTCAATAATTAAAAAATAAGGTGACTAAGTGGCCAGTGTTATCACTACAAAATTTTATAAAAATGTTTCTAGTGGACTGTGATGCAATTGGCATAGTTATTGGGGCAGTATTAAGCCAATAATGCATTCCCATTGCATATTTTAGTGATAAACTAAATGATTCCAAGAAAATATTCTTAATTTATAACTAGGATTTCTACACCATCATACCAGCATTAAAAAAATGGAGGCACTATTTATTTTTGGTGTATGTCATCTTATATATATATATACCATCATGAGCTATAGTTTCTTAAAATACTAAATAAGTTGAATTAGTGACATGTGAAGTGGGCCAAGTGCCTACATAGATATAAATTTGTGTTGAAGCATCAAAGTGGGAAATCAAACAAGGTTATTTACACACTAAGAAAAAGAATGATCTTAATTTATGAGATGTGAATATAATTTCTTACATTTGATTCCATGAAGGAGTTATATGCATAAGATGAATACTTTCATGACACTTAAAGAGCATGTACAGACGCAACAATTATGGACTAGACACCATGGATGGACTATTTTTTGAAAAAAAAATGTTATTCAAGTGATTAAATTTATATAAACCCAAATTTTTTATGCATGAGAACTTCATAATGGATAATTATAGTGGAGAAATTACAAGACACTCTAGTTATGACAAGACATTGGTGCATTTAGAAGAAGGATACTATTGGCCAATGATATGTGTATATGTGCATGAATATGTGTAAATGTGCCAAGTTTTCTATATGGCTAAAGGGATAATTCATAATGGAGTCTTATATATACCATTGCCTATACTAGAGTGATTATGAGATAACATTTGCATGGGTTTTTTAATAGAGTTCATAAAAATGTAAAAAGGAAATGATCCCATATTGTAGATAAATTATTCAAGTTAGCACACTTAATCACATGAAATAATATGAGTGATGAAACTAACATCATCAATTTATAATTTATATATTTGGTAAGGTTTCATGGATTTCTACACAATGTAGTGTCTAACCAAGATAAAAATTTTGTAGGACATTTTTTGTGAACATTTTGGAATAGGTTGGGGATAAGACTAAGTTTAATTTTAGTATATTATTTGTAAGTTGATGTAAAAACTGATGTTATGAGTATAATTAATTTTAATTTATTATGATGACTAATTATATATAATCCCGAGTAGTGGGGCATGGTGTTTACACAAATATAATTTTCATAAAATAATTTGGTGAACCAAATCACAATAAATAAATCTCTCTCGGTTATGTATGGAAATAACCTAAGAGGAGTCAAAGACTTTCACACTGTGATTATGTTTCATGTAATAATTATAGATTCATATGAATTCATATATTATATGTGTAAATCATATCAGGAGGTGAAAAATATACTTAAACAAAACAACTCAAAGTATAATGAGCATGAAAATACAAGGCATAGGAGTAAAGAGTTAGAGGTGGGAAACTTGGTAATGGAATAGTTTCAAAAATAAAGGTTACCATGAAGAACATATAACAATATAAAAATTAATAAGATAGGACCATGTAGAACACTACACAAATTTTCAACCATTGCATATGAGATCAAATCACCTAAGGATCTAGATATATCTCCCATATTCAATGTGGATGATATTTATAATTGTCATGAAGGGAAAGGTGATGATGATGAGGATGAAGCAAAATCACAAGTTCCTAAATATAAGGGGTAGATACCATAGAATGACAAATAGGAAATAGAGGTCATTTCATACTCTAAGGTGGTGTAGAGGATGTGTGGAAAGGAATAAAATAAATATATGGTGAAGTGGAAGAACCTCATATTTGAATATTTGACACGGATATATCTCATGGTCACTAGATTTTATGGTGATACTCTTAAATATTTCAATATGAGAGAAGGGGATCACAATTTTTTTAGTTACTTAGTGTGTATGATGTAGGAGCATCCTAGGTTGAGTAATCCTGCATATATTTTTTATAAGGACTAAGTAGAGTTTTGAAAATAAAAAGCACAAAGGCACAAATAAACTCAAATTAAGAATATAAAACACAAAAAATGAGAGAATAAAAAGTGAAAAAAATGAATAAGAAGCACAAGGTAGGCATGTAGGCTTAATTTTCACACAATTTCACAAGGTTGACTATGCACAGTTTCACAAGGTCACATGACTTGAAAATTTCAAGACCATAATAACCCACCAATTAGAGGTCACAAACCTCATATTTTCAAGTTCCAACACAAAATAATAAATAATGTGAACATTAATTAATTAAAATACTAACTAACATTATAGCAAAGTATATGATTTGATGTTGACACATAGGCTAGTCACATAGGCCTAAGACTAGACAACACAAACTTATGAGGGATACATGGAAGAGTATTAGGTTCCAAGGTGGGATGTATAAATTTTAAATATAAATTCTTGATAGGTATATATATGTCACAAAATACCTACCCACCAAGCCTGTGAGTTTAAATTTGAATGTTATAAAGATAAGGAGTTGACATTTAATGAAGATTGTTGGATGGCGGGGAGCCAAACAAGAAGAATTTATAAGACTAAAAACTATATAAAGATATGAAGGTCAATGTTCAAAAATAAAATATCAATAATATGAGGAATATTTTTTTAACTAACTACAAAATGTGTGAGAATGAGCTAAGAGCTAAGACCCAAAGCATGAGTGTTGTACAAGATTCAAAGTGAGTATCCATTATTATAATAAACCTGCAAAGGTTTTTTATTTTTTTAATCTAAGTTTGCAGCTTAAGTTTTGAATGTGATTAGTTGAATCTCATTTTATTATTAAAATATAAATTCAAAAATTTTCACTAATTTTTCAATGTGTGTGAGCATGTTATGTTATAGTTTTTTATTCCATTTAATGTTTTTTTCTATACATGTGTGCTTTTAGCTTGCTTAGATGTCTTTTTAAGTCAATGTGAAAGATAATCCCACATTTATGAGGAAGTGAGGACATGTTTATATTTTACCTATATAATGTACCTTCCTAAAGCTTCTATGGGTAATGATGTTAATGTTAATATTTCAATCTTTCAATTTTTGAGAAATTGCTTATTCTTATCTCATGTTTGATTTCACTACTAGATACAGTTAAATTCTTCATGTATTCAACTCTATCTAATAGATCCTCAATTATGGCCCATTCTAACATGGTATAAAAGGTTTTATAATAGATGAATGTTATTTTTCCTATTGTAAAATCTTATGTTTTAGCTTACATGTCATAGATCTACCATTCATTGACCTAACACATTATAGATTCACTATCTTTTAGATTTTACTCTTCTTCCAAGCCCTTAGTAAATTCAGATTCAGAAAAAGAATAAGGGACAAGGCATATTTTACTAGTCACATATCATTTATTATTTTTTCATGTGAAACATCTTGTTCCATCAAATTTATAAGGTGTAAAAACCCTAAGATTGGTTGTAAACATGACCTAATTTTATGACAGTTGGTTTTTCCCATTTTAAATGATTTCATGCCTTTTTGGAAATTTCACACAAATCCATACAATCTATAGTATTCAAGGGAAAACTCTTTCTAGGTTTTTTTAAATTTTTGGATATATCTAGTGGGTCTTTGATTAATTTTCAAGAGGCATACCATGTCTAGTGTTTTTGAGAAAAATTAGG
This sequence comes from Torreya grandis, assembly GCA_037957365.1. NCBI lineage: Eukaryota > Viridiplantae > Streptophyta > Pinopsida > Cupressales > Taxaceae > Torreya > Torreya grandis. Next base: position 737,461 of record JARHVA010004217.1, read on the forward strand.
GTTTTCATACCTATGTGCAATATGGGAAACTCTAACATTATTGGAACTATGAAAAATATCAGCATCTTTGGTACTTGTAATGATGCCTCCCATATACACATAATATTTTCACTTGTATCAAATACGAATGCTTTCCATTTTGCAAGAACCAATTGATTCTCAGTCTCTTTGAGTGTATGCCCTAAGGGGTTTACTAGAAAAGGGATGGACAGATCATTGGTGCTTCATAGAATTTTTATCCCTTATTACCACTTATTACTAATCCAACTAGCTCCTAAAAATACTCCCTTAAGTTATTACTCCTCTTTTGCACACTCCTCCAGTCATTTACCACCTTTTGTACCCCTTTTTCTAACCTAAAACCCCTTTCAATAGTTTATAGTACTAGGTTGACTAGGTCGATCTTGTACTCTTATTGGTGAAACTCATTTGGGGTCTACGTCAGCTCTTGGCTAACCTAGTCCATGACCTAGTGAGTTTTTATCAATAATGATACTAGGTTAACTAGGTCGACCCTATCAATTGAAAATTTTAAAAGATCTTAGGGTTAAATCCACCTATATATACAAGATCATTTTTCCATTATTAAAGAGACATCAAGAGTTATTATCATTTGTACTTATTTACAATCTACTCTTCCACCATTCTACTTAAGAAGTCTTAGCTTAGATTTTCTACTTGGATAATCTAGTCTTATGGAGAAGTCTTAGATGCTTTGGCCTTTCTTAGTGATCCTTAAAAACCACAAAAACCTATTTGAAATCCCCTTTGGCCAAGGGAGAGATTGAATCTTGATGGGCTCATCTTTCAGGTAAGTATTCTCTAACTTTGCTCCTCTCTTTAATAGATAGAAGTAGCATAAGTAATGTATTTCGAATAATATTACTCTTCTTATCCATGTATTAGGGTCTTAATCATACATAGCTTAATTGAGGTTCTCTTATGCATGTTTAGGCCCCATATTGTGCCACAAGATTTAGTGAGCACTATATTAGATTTTCTTTACTTTTTATTAGTATAGTGACTATGAAAACATAGAACTTAGTTAGGGTTATTGTGTGATTTTGCTTGAATGAAGGCTTTGGAATCCTCCCTAGTATTATTATTATGATAAAAGATCCCCTAATTGGGTCTAATGGATCCACATATTGGTAATGTTCTTGATTATCTAATGCATCCCCAGTCTAAAGTGTAAGTATTAGCTATCTTCTCTGAGTTAGGATTTATTTATAGATATGATGCATTTTTGATTGCATACATTTTGATGAACCTAATGTGAATCTAACCCTTGCATGTTTTATTTCATATTTTCATTTTTTATCATTTTATTTATTATTTTTCTATATTTTTGATACTAAGTCAATGGGGCTAGTATAGTTTCTAACTTTTGTGTGTAGGTTTAACACATAATCACATCAAAAATGACTATTCTATTTATGCAAGTCTTCATCAAATATCAGTTATTGGGTCAAAAAAGTTGAAATAGTACTCTTATAGGCTTTTATAAAGTATTCTAGGTTGACCAAAATGATATAGTCATCTTATATCTTCCAAAAAGCATACTAGGTCGCCCAAGCTGGTATAGTCTTCTTGACAAGTTTTAGCAAGCAAGGAATTATAGAACTAGGTCAACCCAGTCGACATAGTTGGAAGAATTTGCAAGTAATATTCAAGGAAATTCAAAAAAAATATCACATTCCTTTGCATCTTCCAACCCACCAAAGTTCTTTTTTATCTTTCTTTTCATTTCAATTATTCTGTTAGTGTAGTGCTTTTTTCCACTAGGTTTTGCCTACACAGCCATATGGCCTTTCTATGTATTTAAGCTTCCTTAAGTTAGTTATAAAGGGTCCATAGGATAATTTTATTTAATTTTAATTAGTTAATTAATAAAATTAGAATCTTCCTCATGTTTTCCTAATTTTATCTATATGTACCCAACTTTTCCTTTTTAGAAGGTTAATCGACTCATGCACATTTTGCAATAGATAGGTTAATGCATATTTTTCCTCTCTTGGAATTTTGGATCTCTCTTTACAAGAATCAATATTGATTTCTTGAATTTTATTAAGAGATATTGGCATATTCTTTCATGGTATCAGAGTTATCCTGATACTCTCATGCATCATACTCTCTGGTAAGATCCTCCATGCATTCACCTTGCTAGTTTTTCTTTTATCTTGGCTACCATTTTTGACTTTGGAGGCATTTTATAAATCTACCTCAAAACTTGTGTCAAAAGGCCTTTGATGAAAAATCTATTCACATATATTTTTTGGGTTTTTTGAGATCTAAAATGGGTTTTTCTTAGTTTTTTGAGAAATTTTACAGATTTATCAAAAAATCCATTTCTTCTATCTGGTCAGACATCCATCTGGATGAAGTAATATACCCTGCAAACCCTGATTTACACTTTATAGACCAAATTGGGTTCTTGAACTCCTTTTACTTCTCAAAACACAATTACTTGGAAGTAATCAGGTTCTCAGAGGGTAATTACTTGATTCTAGACTAAATTGGGCTTTCAGAGTGTTTCAACTTCTCCAATGCAATTACTTATAACTAATCAAGTTTCTCAAGGGCAACTAATTGAAGTAATCAGGTTTCTTTAGTGTGATAACTTGCTAGTAGACTAATTCAATCTTTCATGGTAGTCTTACTTCTCCAAGAACCTGATCAACATTGGTTAGACCTATTTAGGTTTGTGGAGGTTGACTACTTATTACTCATTATTTTCTTTATAAGTAATAAGTCATGATGTCTAAAGAATTAAATTTATACTAAGCAAGACCTATTTGGGTTTTAGAGGTCAACTACTTATTACTCATTACTTGCTTTATAAGTAATAAGTTGTGTAGGGTGAAGAACCCAAAATGTACTAAGGAAGACTAATCTAGGTTTTTCAAAGGTGATTACTTGTTACTCATTTAATTTATAAGTAGTTTGAAGAACCCAAAATGCACTGAGGAGAAGTAATCGGGTTTCTCAAGGTCAACTGATTATAAATTTTTATAAGTAAAGTAGTTGTAAGAACCCAAAGTAAGAAATTGTACAAACTTACATGGCATTCAGGAGGGTGTCAAATTTGAGGTGAAAGGTAATGAAGAAATAGAGTTAAGTTATTTCCTTTTTTGGATTTTTGGAAGTTATTTTCTTTTTTGGATTTTTGGATGAAAAAACACAAGTGTGGAAAAAAGGTTTCTAGTTTTGGAAAGGGTTAATGAATATGTGGGAGTAAGAACTAGTAAGTGCTATAACTTTCAATTTTTAGCTCTTTTTTGGGTGCCATTTTTTTTTAAAGTGCATATTTTTTTGAGTTCTAGACATTAGTGACATTGTTTTAGGACTTTTTTAACATCCATTTTTTACATGGTGTAATAGCTTAAAACTCTTTTTAAATCTTTGTACCTTTCCTCTTGGATGCATTATTGGTAGTGTCCAACATCTCTCTCATACTTTCTCACACTAATTGCTCATAGATAAATTCTCGATTGTGCCTGATGTCTAAGACTAAGTGTGCATGCATTGTAACTTTAGGGGGTAATATTGATAGTTTAGGGGGTACTTGTACTATGTGCTTTCTATTTTTTGATTTCATTTCAATTTTGCAATTTGTCTCATTATAATATTCATTAATGGATATAAACATCAAACCACTCACACCATTTAACTATCTAAAATGGAAGTCTAAAATACAACTCACTTTGAGAGGTAAAGGACTCTATCAAATTACTATAGATGAGGAAATTGAGCCATCTACAGATGTAGAAAAGGTTAAGTGGTACAGTAGATGTGATGAGGCCTTTGGGTTTATATGCCTCTCAATGTCTCCTAACCTCCTATTTCATGTTGAATCTATAAAAACTCTGAATGAAGTCTGGACAATCCTAGACAAGATCTTTGGAGTACAAGACATCATGAGGGGTCATGAGCTAGAGAATGAGCTCATCCCATTGAGCCCAGGTTATTATGACAACATACAAGACTTATTTACAAAGTTTAAATCATTTATATTTTTTTTGAAATAATGTGGCATTGAGAAAATAGATGACCAGTTGACTCTATCCATGCTTGCAAAACTAGGTCATGACTATTCAGTTTTTATCTCTACATTTCATGATACCAAACATGCACTTGGATCTACTTAGAAAATGCCATCATTTGATGAGTTTATTTTCAATCTAAATTGAGAGTAAGATAATTTGGTTCAAATGGGTGTATTGAAGTCTTTAAAATCACATGCTTTAATTGTCAATTAGGACAAGAAGAAGCCTTCTGGTAGTGGCAAACAGGAGAAGAAATAGTCTAAACCTGATCATGAGCACAAGAAGAATAAAAAATTAGATGCCAAGTCTAAGCCATCATTAAATGAGTCCTCCTTAAATGGGAAGCCTAATAAGGAGAAACTCAAATCCAAATTTTGTAAGAAATTTGAGCATCATGAATCTTAGTGCATGAAAAAAAATATTGACACCTTCACTAAGATGATTGAGAAGAGTAACATCAATGTTCCTAAATCCTCATCTCATAACATATTAACACAAGATTCCACAAAAGGTAAAAACAAGGGCAAGGCACTTGTAGTAGCTTCTCAGCCTTTGACTTGGGTTATTGACTCAGGTGCTTCCTATCACATGGCTTCTTCAGAGGATCTATTTTCAAAAATAGAGCCATGTTCTATGCCTTTAATTTTCATGGGTGATGACACTTCAATAGAAGTAAATGGTAAAGGATTAGTAGAAGTAAGTGATGGGACCTTCAATGATGTTTTGTGCATTCCTTCACTATCCAACAATCTTTTGTCAGTATATCAAATCACTCACATAGGTGTACGGAAGCGAGTTGAATTCACACCTGATTCAGTGGTCATCAAGGAGTTGCATAGTGACACCATAGTGGCTTATGGGAAGGCCAATCATTAGTCTAGGTTGTATACCTTCTCACAATTTGCCCTAGATCAGCGCTTAGCTACACTATTTACTGATGTAGATGGAGTGAGCAAACTATGGCATGAAAGGTTTGACTATTTAAACTACTATTACCTGAAGCAACTTAATCATTAGGAAATAGTTTCAGGGTTGCCTAAAGTCAAATTATTAGATGGCCTATGCAGTGGCTACATTCTTGGTAAGCATCCAAAATAGAAATATGACAAGGGTAAAGCAAGGAGAGATGAACAAAAGCTAGAGATAGTCTACAGTGACTTAATAGGACCATTTCCAAAACCTTCATTCAATAAGACAAGATATATTCTCACATTCATCAATGAATTTTCAAGGTACACCTAGGTTTTTTCTTAAAAATAAGTATGAGGTCTTTGATCACTTTAAGGACTTCAAGGCACTTGTGGAGAAGTAGTTAGAATGTTCCATCAAAATATTAAGGATTGATAATGGAAAAGAGTATGTAAACAATAGGTTTGAGTAGTCTTACACATCAGAGGGGATTAAAATGCCACAAATAGTTCCATACAGTCCTCAACAAATGGTGTGGCTGAATATAAGAATCATACCTTGAAGGAAATGGCAAACTGCATGCTTCAATCAAAGTCTCTTGTACCTCAGTATTGGGCTGAAGCAATCAACTATGCATGCTACATTCATATTTGAGTTCCACATAAAGTCTTAAAGAGAATCACTCCTTTTGAAGCTTGGGATGGTCACAAGCCCGTAGTATATCACTTTTGAGTGTTTGGATCATTAACAATGGCCCATGTTCCCAAGAAGAAACATAAGGCAATGGACCCTCAGAGTTCGTATTACATCTTTGTAGGGTATGTAGAGGGTGTTAAGGGATATAGGATTCTCCATCCTAAAACTCATGATTTTTTCATTGAAAGAAATGTCAAATTTCATGAGGGCCCACTTGAACAATATCTTGACACTCCAAACTCTTCAAAAGTCTCACTGGACATTGATTCCACTTCAGACAGTGGCATAGATCCACCTCAAGATCATCCTGATGATGAGGATGCATCTTCTTCTTCTTCAAGTTCAAGTGATGAGATTAGTGATGAGGATTCTCCTCCTCCATATCACACACACTATAGATGATGAGGAATCACCTCCTAATTATCTAATCTCATACAATTTTGGTTTGATTTGGGCTAGATAGACACTTCAAAGTGCTAGGAAATGGGTTGGAAATCCATCAGATACAAGGTAGACATGATCATAGTTTTAGGGGACATCACATGCCTACTTGGCCATTGTCTTAGATTTGCAAACCTTTCATGAGGCATCTGGCATTCTAGAATGCGATTCTTCAATGTAGGAAGAGTAAAGTTCCCTAATTAAAAACAAAGCATGGGACTTGGTCCCTCTTCCTAAAAGAATAAAATTAGTTTGGTGCAAATGGGTTTATCAGACCAAGTATGGTGTAGATGGGTCAATAAATAAGTACAAAGCTCATCTGGTTGCAAATGGGTTTTCTCAGGTGCTCTTATAGCCAAGATGATGTCTATAAGACTCACTCTATCCATTACAACCACACATTAGTGGGATGTTAACCAAATGGACGTAAAGAGTGATTTTCTACATGGTGACCTTAAGGAAGAGATATATATGGAGCAACCACAAGGCTTTATGGAAGATACCTCCTTGGTTTATAGACTAAGGAAATCTATCTATAAAATCAAACAGGCCCCTCAGTCATGGTATGCTAAGATGGACTCCTTTCTCATAGTCGGGTTTAGTAGATGCCACTCAGATCCAAATGCCTACATCTTATGGTAGGATGATTCTCTATTGATCATATTTCTCTATGTGGATGACTTACAGATTACAGGTAGCTCATAATCATCCATCTCAGTAGTGAAAACTACACTTTTAAACATATTTTCAATGATGTACATGGGATTATTGCACTATTTTCTTGGGATTGAAATCATTTAGTCAGATTTTGGGATAACTTTATCACAATCCAAGTATTCTCTTGATTTACTTACAAGGTTTAACATGGTTGATTGTAAGCTAAATCTTATTCCCTTCTTGTCTGATGTGAAGCTTGAGGCTGATTTTCATACACCACTTGTTGATGCAACTCCATATCAACAACTCATGGGCAGTCTTATCTATCTCACACACACTAGGCCTGACATATCCTATGCAGTTGGATTGGTATCCTAGTTTATGCAGGAGCCACATGAGTTATATTGAAAAGTAGTAAAGTAGATTCTTCACTACATTAAAGGTTCACACAACTATGGGATACACTACATAGTAGGAATAGAGGTTAATTTGATCAAATACATAGATTCAGATTGGGCTAGAGATATTTAGAGTCAAAAGTCCACTTTAGGCTATAGTTTCTCACTTAGTTTGAGTCCAATAAGTTGGTTAAGAAAGAAGAAACATACAATTACTTTATCATTTGTAGAGGTAGAATATAGAGGGGCTATCAATCCCACCACTAAAGCAGTCTAGCTTCAAGGGATTCTCACTGAGTTTGGTGTATAATTTTATAAGCCAACAATCATCTACTATGACAACCAAAGCACTATCCAGATTTGTAGGAATTTGGTTCTCCATCAAAGGACCAAGCACATAGAGATTCACATGCATTTCATTAGGGACCTTATCAATGAGTAAATCATTGATCTTCAATAGTGTCTAACATCATAGCCAATTTTAGATATTCTAACCAAGCCTTTCATAGAGAGTAAATTTGTTCATTTGTAGGCTCTCGTTGGGGTTAGGGTTGTTCCATCTTCTTGTTCCTCCTATGGAGGTTCATCACTATGTACTTGGGTACCTCATCAGGCTTTCAATGTTGGGACCCAATTCTCATCTCACCTAAGCTAAACTTAAGGGGGGGTGTTAGTGTAGTGATTTTTTCCATTGGGTTTTACCTACATGGATGTATGGCCTTTCTATGTATTTAAGCTTCCTTAGATTAGTTATAAAGGGTCCATAGGCTTATTTTATTTAATTTTAATTAGTTATTTAAAAAAATTAGAGGCTTCCTCTTGTTTCCCTAATTTTCTCTATATGTACCCCACTTTTCCTTTTTGGAAGGTTAATCAACTCATTCACATTTTGTAATAGACAGGTTAATGCATATCTTTCCTCTCTTGAAATTTTGGAGCTCTCTCTATAGAAATTGACATTGATTACTTGAATGCTATTCATAGATCTTGTCACACTCTTTCATATTACTTACAATTTTATTTTTCATAGTTTTTTATATTTAAAACTACCCTCATACAATAAACTAGGTTGACATGGTCAACCTAGTTTTGTATTATGTCTTCTATTCGAAAAACTAGGTTGATCATGTTAACACAATTTTTAAAGACCCTTGCTTCAATTATATAGTAGTGACACTATTGACTCTATACTATAATGTTTGCATACACTATCATCTAAACTAACACTATATTATGTTTCAAATTAGAATTAACAATTATATTCTAGTAATTACTTCACACTTTCACTTTCAATTGTTTGCATGCTTAGATTAGATCACATAATTTAATTAGGTGTTTTTTCAATATACCATTTACTTTTACTATTTTTATCTTTATTTCACACACTACCAAATCACATAATTTCAAAACACATTTAAATAATTATCTACCCAAGGCCTACCTACTTGGATTTCATCACCAAGGGGGAAATAGACTTGGTTTTCTAGCCAAGTATAAACACATGGTTAATGGTACATATTGGCAAATCACCCAATACCCTTATCATTTAAATATTGTAAGTGAGGGGGTAGGCCCCAATACCAAGCTAGTATCATTACTAACAAAATCCTTTTTAGCCTAAATGTCTTGAAACCATCCATATATTACTTTCTAATTCCTTACTTTCAGCTAACTTTGCTATCACACTAAAAATAACACTTTATAATAATATAACAACATTCAAGATGACCACTTAGTTAGCATTTAATTTTTAGTTGATTGTTTGTTCTTTTCTCATTGTATGTTGTATTGCAAAAACTTACATTTTCCAATGTTGGTACAAGGTTTTATGTTGTGTGCCTCAATTGGATCATTCTCATTAACCCAAATGATTATGTGTTTGCTTTCATTTATTTCTTTCAAGTACATTGTAATATTTTTCCTTATTTTTAGCACACTATTGACCTATTCAACATAGTCTCTTACAAACTATTTTTCTCCCTACCTACAATAGTAGGTTGACCCAATCAACCCTATATCTCTTCTACCAGTCACATAATAATGCTAGGTTGATCTAGTTGACTTTGTACTCTTATCAGGCTATGTTTTCCCTAGTTTTCAATACTAGGTCAATCCAATTAACTCTGTACTCTTATTGCCTATCCTATCTATCCAACTCAGTTCTTTATTTTTCTTCCTTAGAATTTTGTTTATTTATCTCAAGTCATCATGAAGTCCCCTATCAAAAACATCCTAGATAACTTAAATCCATTTAGATACTATATGGGATATTCATTTCTCCATCTATTTTCCTCCCAAAATAACCCTCACTCTTGGAGTACCTCTTCCCTTCCTTCATATGTGGCTTATAACATGGTGCAAATCACACCTCAATAAGAAGTAGGTGGATCTAATCCCTTTCATAACTATCAAGACAATTCTCATCTTCAAACTCTTCAACATAATGTGGGATGAATTGACACAAGTCTATCTAATAATCCCACTAATAATCCATATTCTAATAACCCTCCTCTAATAACAATTTAGGGAGTTATCCCACAAACACCAACCCACCAATTGATATGACTCAACTTATTTCATAAGTCATACAACAAATAAATATAATGCAAACTTATAACACCTCTCAAATGATGCAATTACAATGTAATTTGATCAATGTGGTTAATCAACCTCTAACTATCCATCCTCAAGCAAATCCAAATTTCATTACTTTACCTCTTAGAGATGCCTTAGGAATTGTTATTCCTCAACCTATAATGAATAACAAAATGATTCAAAATATACAAAATGAGCCTTTATCTCCTTTCATCATGTCCATTGATATCGGTAAAATGTCTACAAATATCAAGTATGATGGGACTAAAGACCCTGTATCCTTTCTCAAAGACTTTATCAAACTTTGCAAAGAGTGGATCCAAACTAATACTTTCACCACAATTAAACTCTTAGTTAAAACTTTCACTAGCAATGTATTGGAATGGTACAACCAACTTCCCCAACATTTCATTTTTCAACTTGAGGATTTAGTAAATTCTTTAGTTAAAGAGTTTCAATATAATGATCTTCCCAAAAATTATCTTAGCCATTTCATCAATGCTCAATAATCTCCCACCAAATTAGCTCAAGATTTTATCAAATGATAGAAATCTTTGGCCCATAAATTTGATCATATCATGACTGATGATAACTTTTTAAAACTCTTTATCATTGTCTTAACTCCTTATCTTTAATATAAGGTTAAAAATTTTGCTCCCCAAACACTTAACAAAGCTCTTGACAAGCTAAATGTTAGGACTTCCTCATGAAGCAATTCAAACCTAATCCTAAGTTCCTTAAATGATATTTTCAAAATCATACTAATGTTATCACTGGTAATACTCCTTAAACCAAACCAGGAGTTTCCAAAGCCAACATTCCTTCATATTCTCATACACCACTAACTATGCAACAAATGAAACAATTTTTACCACCCTCTAAACCCTTTACTTGTCCTAGTAATCCTCCTAATTGGTATGATCCTAAAAAATTATATTGGTTTCATGTTGATATTAGTCATTCCCATGAATCTTGTAGAGGGAGTACTAAATTTTCTATCTCTTACATGCTTGGTGATTCCTTTAATCATGAATCCATGATAAACCTTTATCATTAAAAATACAATACTACTTCTCAAAAATTATAGGTTTCTAAAGCTTTTTCTTCCAATAACCAAAAATATTTTTCCATAGATAATAATAAAAAAATACCAAGGATTTTTATGCTATTGATGTTGAATATGACCAATATTAAAACATTTTTCAATATGTTAACACCACTAAGGTCAACTATCATCACAATCTGGCTCACAAAGATCTATCACAAAACCTAAGAAACCATCTTTATAAGAACAAATTCTTAAATATACTAAAATCACAAATCTATATTTGAAATCCCATGAGGAACCACCTCCTCCTTCTAAACCTCTAATAAATTTCATTCCTTCAAAATCTACCTTACCTTCCAAAACTTGCACTGGTTCTTCTAAATCTCATTAGAACTTTATCGAAGAACTTAACTCTATGCCTTGAAAGATTCCACTTATGGAGTCAGTTAGTACTTCCCTTTATCATCACAAGTTATTTATTCAACAATTAAAAGAAATTTAATATCCATCTCCTTAATAGATGAAGAACCACCTTCTATTGCACCTCAACCTACCAACTTACATACCATTGAAACTATGTGTCCTTCCAAACTGTCTATTGAATTTATTTAAGAAGACATGATTAATGATAAAATCCTTTTTCATGCTAATTATCCATAACTATACATTAAAATATCCATTAATACTACCCTTATTCATAGAAATTTAGTTGAATAAGGCTCTAGTATTAATGTGACATCTTTGTGGCTCATCTAACAACTTGGTTATAACAAGGATCATCTCAAGAAAACATACCTTACCTATCATGGATTTGATAAAACTAATCAAAAACCATTTGGTTGTACATAACAAAAAATGGTATAAGCATGAGGTTAATCCTAACCCTTGAACTATTCAACTTCCTAATCCAGAATCTCAATATTGCATCCCAACCATTCCTAAGATCAATAGTGATCCTTTACCTAAGTTCATCAACATCAATCTTTATTTACAAGTCACTCTTTCTGATTCAAATGATGATGAACCTAATGATTTAAAACATACATGCAATATTACCAAGCTACCTCCTTCTATTTTAGAATGGTTTCCTCCTTTTTTATTACCTCATGATTGTACTATTCCTATCATTAATGGGATCACTAATTTTCCCCCTCCATGCAATGCTCAAGAGCCTTCTTTACCAAAAGAGGCCTTTGCATGTAATGATTATGAAGTGGCAAAATTATTTAAATATCCCCTCATCATGTCTCCCCATAAATTTAGTAACATTAGGATTTCACCTTCTAAAACTCCCCTTGAATCTCAAGCATGTAAAATTTCTCCAACCTATGATGATAACTACATAATGGCCCAAACTCAATCTCAAGACTTGGATGTTCAACATTATTATAAAACCTTAGCTTGTATGCATGCCTTTAATCAAGATTTTCATACCATTTTCATGGATCATGAATTATATCTCAAAGGTCATGTACCTCCTACCAATTCTTCACTTCTTGATACTCCTTAGGTAGTAAAACAAATCATACCTTTTGAAGCTCCAAAAACTCTTACATTTTCTCTACCACCTATATATCCCATCGATATATTTGATTCTTCTAAACTAACAATACACCAATCCCATTTGATCCATCTATTTCTCCTACACCCAAGATGACACTAAATGCCAAGGCCACATATGTCTGTTAGATACATTCTGAATATGACTACCATGGTAATCCAATTATTTATATTGAATTAGATGTTGATTATTATGGTCCTCTTCTCATGCTTACTAACAATGAATCTATTATTAAATCACTTCATGCTCGAGAACCTCAACTTCCTCGTCAACATCACAAACTTAGAAATTTCAAAAACAAGTCCCCTTATTACAACAACTTCATTTATAGCATTGATCTTAAAGCTAATCCAATTTAATCTTTACCTAATGTACCATACCATTTACAAGATGGTAATGTTATGCTTATTGAAGAAACTACTTGCATTGAATATGGTACTCCATCATGCCCTTGACCAATTACAGTTTCTCACAAACTCTCACTACTGAACATGATAACTTTAGTTTTTTTAATAAATATCATAAGATATTTACCTATTCCTATGAGGACATGTTTGGTATTGACCCTATAATTATGGTACACAACATCATCACTTATCCTGATGTCAAACCTATATGTCAAAAGAAATGGAAATTTCCACTCAAGGTTTCCACTTTATGTCACAAAATTTTATCAAGCTTCTCAATGCTAAGTTTATCAAACCATTGGAATACTCTAAATGGGTTTCTAACATAGTCCCTATTCAAAAAAAGGTCACCATGGTCATTTTCATCTATATTGATTTCCATAATCTTAATCTCACTTGTCCCAAAAACAATTTCCCTTTACCCTCAATAGATGCCATTGTCGATTCCACCACTAGTTATGAAATGTTATCTCTTATGGATGGATTCTTAGGTTAAAATAAAATTCACATTGCCCTCAAGTACCAACATAAGACCACTTTCACCATGGAATGGGTCACCTATTTTTATTTTAAAAATCCTTTTGGCCTCAAAAATACTAGAGATACTTATCAATGAGTAATGACTCATATTTTTCATGATCTTATCACTAAAATTATAGAAACCTATGTGGATGACCTCATTGATAAATATTAAAGTCATAAGACTCATCTTTTTGATCTTGCCATCATCATTGACTATTTTCTGAAACACAGAGTTAGACTAAATCCTTACAAATGTGTCTTTGGTGTCACATTTAGAAAACTATTAGGATTATTAGTCTCTCTCTACATCATTGATGTTAACCCTGCTAAAATTAGGGCTATCATCAACATGCCCATTCCTCATTCCATTTAAAACATTCTCACTTATCTTGGTAAACTTGGGGTAATTAGATGATTTATCCCCAAAATGTCCTACTGTATTCACTCTATCAATTCTCTTTTTAAGAAAGGTAATGCTTTATAATGGATAGATCCTTGTCAAAAAGTGTTTGATAACATGAAATAATCATTGCTTCACCCACCTATGCTTCATCCCCCTTCACATGATTGACCCTTTATCCTATATACTTCTTCCACACCCATATCAATTGGGGAAATGATTACCCAACAAGATGATACCAAAAGAGAGTATGCCATCTACTATATCAATTGAGACCTCATTGATTATGAGAAACATTACATAAAATTTAAACATGACTACCTCACCATATATTTTATAGCTAAAAAGATTCAACATTACATGTTTTATCAAACCACTTATGTCATCATTCATTTTGATCCTATTCACCACTTCTTATCCAAATCTTTTCTTCCTAGAGATAGAATTGACACATGGATGGTTTTTCTCATGGAATTCAATCTCTAAATTGTTACTTAAAAATCTATCAAAGGACAAATCATAGCCAATTAACTTGATGTAGCTCCTATGCTAGCTGTCGATCACCTTAAAGATAGTCTTCTTGATGATAATATTATCTATATTAAAGGTTTCAATCAATCCATCTCTCTTAAATATTACTTCCATAACTTCACTATTGATCTTGAATCAAGTAATTTTGATGAATCAACAATCCTCCCTAATACTACTAAACTAAAATTATTTATCAAAGAACTTCCTAAAATTAATATCAAATTACATGAGAATACTTGCACCTTTCAATTTGATGGTGGTAAATGAGTTAAAAGCGTTGAGGTAGGTTGTATTCTTTCAATTCCTATTGATAAAATCATCCCTTTATCTTTTTACTTAATATTTAATGTCACTAATGATATGGTAGAGTATAAATATCTAATCTTAGGCATAAGAGTTGATTTTGATTTAGACATCCAATACATGCATGCTTTAGGTGATTCACAACTCATTTTCCACCAAGTCAATGGTGATTACCAATGAAAAAGTGAAAATATCCTTACTTATTATCAAATTGTAACTACTCTCACCAAATATTTCATTTCTTTCACTATTGAGCCCATCCATCGAGATAATTTTTTTATTATTGATTCCCTTGCTTCTTCAACATCTCTTTTTCATTTGTACCAAGTTATTTTCAATCCTGCTTTTATTATCCAAATTAGAAAATCTCCATCCTCTATTCAACTAAAATATTCACTTATTTTCCACATTGAGGCTGTCACCATTTGAAAAATCTCATGGTATAAATACATCATTCAATTTTTAAAAGACCAATCCTATCCTCCCAACTTAGATTCCCATAAAAAGACTTGTATTTGTAAACAAGATTTTAAGTATGTATTTTGATATAACATCCTTTATTATCAAAATGTTGAAGGTACTTTGCTTTGTTGTGTTATGCAAGATGAGTTTCTTCCTCTTCTTAAATAATCACATGGGGGCATTTGTAGTTACCACTATAACAAACATGTTACATCCCATAAATTCCTAAGTATGGGATACTTTTGGTCCACTCTTAAAAAATATGCTGTTAAATTTGATAAAAAGTGTACTTATTTCCAACTTGATGATTATTTAATTCATTCACCTCTAATTAAGCTTCAAACTATCAAATCTCCCTGGCCATTCTCTATATGGGGATTAGATCTCATAGGCAAATCACCTCACTCTTAATATGGGCATGTATTTATAATCACAACTACTGAATATTTCACCAAGTGGATTGAAGCTATGCCCCTTGTTAATGTCATCGGTACCACCATCATCAAATTTATCCTTAATAAAATCATTTATTTCTTTGGTGTTCCTCATACTATCATTTTAGATAATGATGGTAATTTTAAAAACAAAGATGTCAAAAAACTTTGTGCTAAATTTAAAATAAATCTTAAATTTTCCACACCTTATCATCCACAATGTAATGGTTAAGTTAATGCCAATAATTAAATTATTAATAAAATTATTAATAAAATTTTCCAAAATATAATACATGAAACTTGAATAGATTTGTACCTTCATTTCTATCCTGCTCTTTAGGCCTATTGCACTAGCATATGTACTACCACTAGGGCAATGCCATTCTCTCTATTCTATGGTTCTGAGTTAGTCCTTCCATTAGAATTTGAGCTTCCTTCTCTCTGTATATCTCTTCATGGTATCATACCCAATTAATAATTACATAAAGCTCACCTTCATGCCCTTGATTTCCTTGATGAACACCATCTTTCTACCTTGCATCATAGTTGCCAATACAAGGCTTGTATTGACAAACAACATAACAAACATGTTAAAGTTTTCACATTTAATGTTGGTGATCTTATCCTTAATTAGACTATACTCATGATAAAGAAGGTAAATATGCCTAAAAATAGTGGGGCCCCTATTTAGTCAAAGATATTCTTGGTCCAAGTACCTATCTCCTTAAAACTAATAAAGGCCATGTTTTCAAAGATCCCACCAATGCATAATTCCTCAAGAAGTATTTTGCCTAAGTCCCTCCTTTATTTTCATCCTTTCTATATTCTATCTATCTAACACTTTTTTAAGGTTACTTACACGAGTCTCACCCTTTGTAGAAGTTTTCTCTTTTCACAAACCTTAGTCCTTCCATTTGGTCTTTTGGTTTCCCTTTTTCTCATGAGTTGCATTTTAAAATCATCGATAAGACCCTATATTCCTCATGATGTACTTTTATCATCTTTATTTTCATACTTTTTACACACTTTTTGGTACCCCTTGGGTTTCTCTTTGTGAGTTGTAGTGTAAGACCATGGATAGGACTTGGTCTTCCTCAAAAATACCACCTTTTCTTATCTCATGTATTTTTCCAATGATTTTTGGCACCCTCTTAGGTTTCACTTTTATGAGTTACAACGTAAGACATGGATAAGACCTAGCCTTCCTCATAAAATCACCATCTTGTCATTCATTTCCTAGAATGTGGTTATGAGTTTTTGTTCTTTTGTTCTCAACATTAGATTTTATTTATTTTGATAGTTGAAATTTGTATATAAATCTATATTAGCAAGTTTTCCTACATTTTCCTCATTCTTATGATAAGGCATCACACTTTACTATCATTGAATCCCTTTTTGAACTTTTGTCACTTTTTTGTGATTTGAAGTAATTCAAATTGTTTCATGTTTCATTCTTCTTGATTTTCTTTCCTTTCATTCCACATTGGATAAATCAACATCAAAGTCAATATAGAACTTTTATGTCACCTCACTTTATGAGACTCTTAGACACCATGCTCTCAATAGTTCTCTATCTTAACAACTAATTCCCAAGTATTCAAATGAAAGTCATATATAGCACTCATGTTTGGTTTTTCAAATTTGTATGGAAGAGGAATAGAAAAAACCATCAAGAAAATTAAAATCTAAATCATTTAAAACAAAAGGTAATGATATAAAAAAGGAAACATACAAATATCAAAATTCAAAATCACACTAAAAGATGTGATTAGAAGCACATATCTTATCTCCAATCAAATCTTAAAATCTATAGTTGGCCTCACAATAAAACCAAAGTCCATTAGGGTGTCATAGGCTAGTAGATTAGGATAGGAGAATTTAACAAAATTTATGGTGATACCTACTTTATCATGCAAGTACCTAATATTTGAAGTAGACTAATGTCTTTGTAAGGGGTCCTAAGGAATGGGGAACATGTTCTGGGAAGGTAGGTCCATCTTATTTTTTATGCATATAACCTTCATGGGATGATCTACATAATTCATTTGTTGACCAAAGACTTTTATGGCTAAGAGAAGTTCTTCAAAGTCCTTAAAGTTGAAAGTCCTCTTTTTCTGACAAACCTAATTTGAGTGTCTTGACTTTGATAAAGAGTTATTCTACCTCAGTTTTTCCTTCATTCTCCCCTCAACCCATTTCATTTCCCTCCTTAATAGACATATGTGATTCTAAATCTATTTTCCCTCTTCTATACTTCCTTCTTCTTCACATCTTAAAAACATATTAGCACTACCTTATTTCAATTTTATCTATCTTTAGAGCAAAACAACATGTTTGAACAATTATGGATTGCTTTCTTTACACCATGGCTTTACATTTCTAGACTTGATTTATTTTTTTTACAATTTATCATTAATGTACCACCCTTTTTGTAGACACCTAAGTCCATTTCTACTTTCATGTACTTTTTCCATTGTTGAGTGAGAGGTTGTATTGTTACTTCTCACTCACCAATGTTGTTTTCCCTATTATGCACCTTTTTCCATTGATAATTAAGTAAGGTTTATTATTTCTCACTCATCAATGTTGTTTTACCATTTTTTCTTTCCCATATTTATTTAACTAAGATTGTTATTGATTTTATATTGATGTTTGATTACCATCCTTTTTTGACATATATCCCTAGTTTGACTTGGTGAGTTTGCTTTTCTTACTTAAGGTTTACTTGTATGATTTTTTTGGTCTTTAGTAGCCTTAGATTTTTGGTTACCCATTTTACTCTAAATTTTAACTTGGGAATTTGGTCTAACATAGCAATTATCACCCCAACATACCAAACTTCCAGGTACATGTTGTCAATTAGACTCACACCTTTGTGAATGTAGTTTTAGGCCTTCATAGTCTATTAAAACATGGAAACAATCCTAGGTTGTGGGTGGTTTAATCAGTGGATTGAGTCTATAGATTCTAAGGGCTAGCTCCCTTTGATGTATCAATTAGAATCTCTACTCTATCCTACAAACTGTCAAGAAAATGGAAGAGAGAAAATTGAAAGGAAATCATATCTAGTGATGGTGATACACCTAAATTTTGGTTGATTCACTCAATTTGAGCTTCTAAAAACACTGATCAGATAATTAAAAAACACTAAATTTTTAACTCCAAATGACCCCTATGCATTATTATTTCATGAAAAGGTTCTATCTTGTGATCAAAGCTTGAGGGAAATGATGGAATAGGCTTGATTCAAGGCACTAATTAGCCACTTATATTCATTATAACTTCAACCAAAAGATATTAAACATAGAACATGACTTGCATAATCTGATCAACTAGTACTAGATAAGAATCATGACTTGACAAGGAAGAAAATTATATCACATATAAAAATCACTGACATAAATACACTATACTAGCACCTTGGAGTCTAAAAACTATCCTTCTATTAACATGAAAAGGTTACACAACACAAATTTTAGTAGAGTATGGTCTTACCAAAAAGAGGATATATTTCAAGGTTAAAAAGCCAACTTATATAGAAAAAGTATATAATAGCCAAGAGATTGGCACTAAAAATAGAAGAGGAGATCACCAAGTCCAACTTGTGCTATCCAAAGATAACACAACCTTCTAATAAATAAATTTTTGTCTTTTGTCTTGCATGAAAAGATCTTTGGTGTTTGAAAATAATGGTAAGCTCAAGTTTGAGTCAAAACCTTCATCATGCATGATGTTATGCCAATCTCTAAATATAAACTCCACTTGAACTACCTGAAACAAGAGAACAATTTTATTTGCATGAAATCAATGCCAAAACTAAATTTAGAACTCCAATTGAACTGTTGTAAATGTTAAAAGCCTTCAACAAGTTAAACAAGAGTAAATGCATGACTTGTCAACTAAACAAAGTATAAGACTAGTCAACTTTAGAACAGAGGTATGCATGAAATTCCATGTTGGTGTAAAACGGATGAGGTGGACCCAAGTTTGACAAGTCAAACTATTGTATGGAAAGCCATGCCAAAATCTTCAAATAAATATGCCTCTTGATTGAACTTGAAGTTGAGTTGGACCTTTGAATGTATGAGATGAATAGGAGTTAAACATGACTTAAACAAACAATCAATTAAAGCTTTGACCAATCAAATATAGATATTATACTTTTGGGCTTTTCACTTTTATGTATATATTCTTTTTGTTTATCTACAGATATTTCCTTCAACCTCTAGATTTATTTTTGCATGTATTCCTTAGGACTTTCTTCAATGCTCTTCTTTTATTTCCTTCAGACAAATTGTTTGAAGGAATTATTTTAGGATTTTTGACATTAGCACTTTTATTTCAAATTTTTTTCAAGGGACTATTCCTTCAAACAAATTATTTTAAGGAATTCATGTCCTCAAATTTCTTGATATGGTCCTTGGCATTTTGAAATACCCCTTCAGGTTTTCAAAAATGTCCCTTCAGACTTTCTATGCACCCCTTTGGACTTTGACAATGGACTTTCCTGAAGGGAAAGTACCCTTTAGGTTTTCTTAAAATTAACCTCTCGACATTTTTACAAGTGTCCTCTCAAAAAAATTAGAAGTGTCCCTATTTTCTCAAAACAACTCTTTGGCAATCTTGAAATGAACTTTTCTAGAAAAGATGAACCCTTAAAATAAAAGTAAATGTCCCTTCAAAAGAATTGGAATGGTCCACTTGCCCTTTAGAAAATTTGAAATAACCCTAGATCTTTTGAAAATCACCTTTTTTGAACAGATTCTACCCTTGGGAAAAACTAAAAAATAACCCTTCGAAAAAGTGAAATGGACCTTCGAAACAATGAAATGGTCTAATTACCATTTGGAATTATTGGAAAATTCCTTTGAACTTTTGGAAAAGTCCACTTGGAATATTTTCTCGAAGGAATATTCCTTTGATTTTTTCTAAAATGTCCCTTTGGACTTTTCAAGTGTCCCTCGGACTTCTTAGAAATGACTTTCCCAAAGAGAAAGTGTCTTTCAAAAAAATTGTTAGAGCCTTTTTGAAATTGTCCCTTCAGGAAAATGAAATGGACCTTTACTAAAAAGTTACCCTTCAAACAATTTTTGTAGAAACTTTGAAATGGACCCTCATAACCTTTCCTTCAGAAAAAATGTCTGAATCAATCCCTTTGGAAAAGATGTCAAGTTCATTGGCTACTTGAAAAGAATCCTTCAACAATTTTGAAAAAGCCCAATTCCTTCGATCAATTGAAAAGCCCATTTTTCTAATACATGCCCTTCATAAAAATTGTTGAAATGGACCCTTTTTTGAAAGGAAGGATCCCTTCAGAAAAACTACAAAGACTAATTTTTGCCACTGCTTCAAAAAGGCACGTTTATGTAAAGTATCAAATGATAGAGGTGACAATTTGACCTATAGGGTCAAAATTATCAACATTTTAGTGACTCAACTGGGAAGCATGCCTTCTATGCTTGAGAACTAGAATATATACATGACATTTGAAATCATAAAATAATGGAAAATCTAGTTTATGACTATAAGTACAACCTTTGATTTAAAATAAAATAACTTTCATCCTCCAAAATAAGAAGGAAAACACACAAAATAGGAAAACCTAACTAAGCAAAGCAAATGTGCAAACAAACACTAATTTAGGATAAAATAGAACTAAACTAATGTGCTTGAATAACACTTGGAGGAAAACAAACTAACTATGTACAAGGAGCCAAGATCTTCAGTAGTAATGTTTCAGATGTATCCCATTGATAGGGATTGGAAGATCCTTGCCATCCATCTTTGCAAGTTAAAAGGAATTGTGGGATTTACAACTGGAGATTGTGTATGGGCCACTCTAAAGGGAATCAAAATTTGTGTGCCTTCCTGATTTAGCTCTATCCTCATTCTAATTAAGGACCAAATCTCCTTCTTTGAAACTTTGTGAATAAGCTCCTTTGTCAAAATCTCTCTTCACTTATGCTTGATGAATTTACACCACTAGCATGGATTTATTTCTTGTTTCTTCCAACTCCATAAGCTAAGCATACCTGATCTCCATAGGCTCATTCTCTAACAACTCAAGTTGATGCATTAGTTCTAAAGTAGGAAACTTAAGAGAAATGGGTAACCCTGCTTCCTTACCATATACCAACTTGTATGGAGAGTTGACTATTGATATTTTATAGGTGATCCTATCAACCCATAGAGCTAAATTCAACCTCAAATGTCATGACCTTTGATTGTATTTAATAATCCTTATGATCTTCAATAGGTTCTTATTTTTAGATTTAGCAAGGCCATTGTCTTGTGGATAATAGTTTGATGAAGTGTTAAGATAAATTTCATGTTGGACAGCCTATTGGTTGATCCTAGATCCCATAAAATCCATTGCATTATCAGAAATAATAGTTAAAGTAACTCCAAATCTAGTAAGCAAACCTTCATAGAAATCTAGAACATTGGTTTCATTTGCTTCTTTTAATGCCACTACTTTTATCCAATGTGTGAAGTAATCTATAGAAATTGAAATTCATTTATGTCCTAAACTTGAAGGAGGATTTATGAGACCAATAAAGTCCAATCCCCATTAGACAAAGGGTTGATCCACTACAATCAGTTGAATAAGTAATGTTATAAGTTTCACTTTTCCTACAAACATAGCACATTATTTGCACTTTCTAACCCATGCATAGCAATCACCAAATATAATAGGCCAATATTACCCACCTCTCATGATCTTAAGGGTTGTATTTTTTGTGGAAAAATGTCCTCTATCATGTCCATCAAGTAATTATTCAAGCAATCTCTGAGTTTGGCTTGGTTGTACACATCTTAGCAACATGCCATTGATATCTTTCTTGAATAAAACACCATCAACAAGCAAAAATGGAATTGACTACAACCTAAAATATCTTATTTATGAAGCATTTAGATGAGAGGGATAAATACCATCTTGGAGATATCTTACCAAGTCATGAAACCAGTTAGAAGGTGAGGTATGACCAGCTGTAACCTCTTCATCATTTGACACCATTATAACCTCATTAGTCTCTTTCAAGTCTTGAGCTAGATGCTCACAAAGTACTTTGCCTCTAATCAACTTTGTGACCTTAATTTACACATCATACTCCATTACCTTGGTTATCCAACCAGCTCTCTTTTCATTTATATCTTTGTTAAAAAGGAACTCTTTGATGCTTGGATGAGAAACCATTAGGTGTATCTTATTGTTAAACAACAACTATCTAAACTTTTTAAGAGACCTTATAACTAAAAGTACATGTTTCTCAATAAAAGAGTACCTTGTTTCATACTCTTTCAATCCTTTAAATAAATCTATTGGCTGCTCCAAAGCCTTATGATTTTGTTACATAAGAATGCCTGAAATGGTGTCCTCATTAGCATATGTATACAAAATGAAATCTTTTGTGAAATCTAGATTTATAAGTGTAGGAGCACTAGTTATGGCCTTCTTAGGACTAGCTAAAGCTCTGATTCTTCTTTAACATGGCTATAAGTGGCTTATCTAAAATGGAAAAATCTGAAATATATCTCCTTATGAAGTTGATTTTCCCAAAGAAGCTTTGCATAGCCTTTTTGTGCTTAGGCAAGGAAAGTGCAAGAATGGAGTCTACCCTTTTAGAATCTATGCTTAAACCATGCTTTGAAACAACATGTCCAATAAGCTTACCTTAATAAACTAAGAAGACATACTTTTTAGGATTTAGAGATACCCTAAATTGCCTACACCTTCAAACACTTGCTTGAGATGAACCATGTGATCCTTTACAATCTTTGAAAATACTATTATATCATCCAAATAAACAATTACAAACTTGTTTTAGATTATGGTAAAATCAGGTTTTGAAGGGACCCCAAAACCCTGTACAATAAAGAAAGATAATCCTTAAAGCCCAACGAAGTTTCAAAAAAAAAACCCCAAAATAGGTACGAACCAAACCAAGTCAAACAGGGACCTGTAAACAGTAGAACAAACCATATGTAACCGCCGACACTACACAGAACGAACCGTCACCAGACTGGATCAGCATCCTACAACCTCCAAACAAAGAGGTTAATTCAAATTAAATTTTTATTTTTATTTAACCTTTTACATGAATGAAGATTCATATCTAGAGGGGGGACCACAGGCTTAGATTTCTTCCTCTTAACAGCAGTCCATCCATCCTCTACCTTTGTTGCCTCAGTCATCCATTCCTCAGAATACGATGGTTCGTTAAGCCCAAGGGATACAGATGACTCATCAAAATCCTTATGAATACCAGCCACTTTCTAGCTCCTAGGTAGTTCTTCCAAAATAGGGGGAGAAACCAAAGCCTCCACAACAACTGGCTTTGAAAGATCATTATTCCCATTCACCACAGGACCAACTAAGGAATCTTTCATCGGCGACTCCTCCTCAATCATTAGCTCGAAATGGATGCTATCTTCATTCTCAGAATCTGCCAAATCTTCCATAGGTTGTTTAGCTATGTAATGTTCCAAGGAAGCCTTAGACCACCAAGAAGGTGGTCGTCTAGACTTTGAATTCCCAGCCAAACAATGAGCAGCCATATGACCCGTCAGGTGACATTTTCTACACCGAAAAGGTATGCCCTCAAAATCTAGCATTTGTGTCCAAGTTCCCCTTGGGGAGTCCAGACAAATCACCTCTGGTAGGCCCTTTGAAACATCCACTTCAACCATAAAATGTGCACAGGTCGAATGGTGAGCAACCGAAGTATTTTTATCCACAGATAAAAAATCTCCTATAGCATTCCCGATGGTTTCAAAAACTGATTCATGCCATAGATGTATTGGAAGATTTGGGAGCCGAACCCAGATTGGAAACTTGTTAAAGGTTTCCGTAAGCAGATTAAAATCCTTATGCCACCGTTTGGCCATGAGAGGAAATTTACCCTACCATAAGAAATCACTGTTGCTCAAGATTATCCTTCTGTCCTCAGGGCATTGGAAGACAGCAATAAAGAAACCTTTTACACTCGGAAAGATTTCAACATGGTCTTCAATAAGTGGCAGCCAATTCCTGGATATCCAGTCGTGTAGATCAGCTAGAGAGGGCTAAAATCCTCGAAAATGAAAAATAGCAGCTTGGGAGGAAAAAATTTCTACCTTTCAAAGATTCTGTCTACTATTTCAGGATCTAAATTAACCCTTGTGGGTTTTAGAGCACTTACAGGTGGTGCATAGGATGGCCCAGATGATGCACAAGGCACAACTTTATGTAGATTCGCTTCAAATGCCGCCACATCTGCATATGATCTTCCCCCTGCATCTAACCCTGATCCAGGAGCGTGGGCAAAATGCCCGGCCACAATCTTTCCTCCACCCACCAGAGAAGTCTCTTTAGGGGCATTCATCTCCCTCCCCTTGCAAGCTGACAACACCCCGTCTGATTTAGCAGTCGTAGCCGCTTCAACCACCTGTATGTCATTACCCATTTTCAAATTTTCTGAGCACGCACGCATGGGAGACAACATTGGCTCTAATTACAAACTTGTTAAGAAGGCCTTGGAATGACATATATATGGCTCTCTAAAAGGTTACTCTAGCATTAGATAAACTGAATGGCATATTTCTGTATGCAAATGTCTCCCACTTGGTTGTGAAGGCTATCTTAAATTGGTCCTCTTCTCTGACCCAAATCTGATTGTAGACACTATATCCATCAAACAAAAAATACCTTTATGAATGTGCAACATGATATAAAATTTGTTTCATCGATGGCAATGGATAGTGATCTTTAAGTGAAGACCTATTCAAATCATGGAGGTCAACAGATAATCTAATCTCATCATTCTTATTCCGTACTAGAACAAGATTTGCCACCCAAGTTGAGCACTTGATTGGAAATATAATAGTAGACCCTATGAGCTTTTAAAGCTCAACTCTCATCAAAGGCTCAAGTTTAGGATTAATGGGCCTTTATTTTTATCTCATTAGTTTGGTTTCATCCTCTAGCTCAATGGTGTGTTCAGATAAACTTGGGTCAAATCCCTTGAGATCACTATATTACCATGAAAATACATCAACAAAACTTGTGCATAACTCAATGAAAGCTTATTTTTGTTAAGGAGTGGATACCTTACCTAACTTCAAAATCTTACCAGCTACAACATCTTCCTTGGCATAGTGCTCTTATTTTATTGACAAGGATGACTTCTCCTTCCTTAACTCGTCATCACCACTAAAAATGTTCTCAAGTGTGACCAATCCCTTGGGAAACTTATTTGTTTCTAGTTGCATAACTTGATCACCATACTGCTACAAATACTTTGATTGGTTTCTTGAAGAAAACTCAGCCTTCTCTTACAAAAATCTCACAATTTGATTATTATCTTTGAACACCTACCAATTCTCATGATTATCTAGAATAGAAGGCTTTACAACCACCTTTATATGTGACTAAATTTTATCACTCTTTGGATCAACTAGGATACTAAATTGTGACCCAATGGAAGCTAATCTATTTGCATGTTTATTCTCACCTCTTGGTATTACCTAAATGTTAAAATCTTGAAAATCTTCAAGTAAATCCCATATTTTATGCTTGTAAGATTGAAGCAACAATTTTTTACATACATTTAAACCTCTTACTTGTTAAACTATAAGTTCACTATCACCAAAAACTTGCAAGGAATTGACT
The DNA here is from genome assembly GCA_037957365.1 of Torreya grandis. Lineage (NCBI taxonomy): Eukaryota > Viridiplantae > Streptophyta > Pinopsida > Cupressales > Taxaceae > Torreya > Torreya grandis. Next base: position 763,522 of record JARHVA010004217.1, read on the forward strand.
TTCATCTTCCTAGCCCACTACCATGAAACAGTGCTTCAGACTTAGCAATATTATTTGAACAACCAAATCGAAACTTAATAGAAGATAAATTCCTTTGTTTTATTGGAAAAATCAACATCATTATAGCTCTGGTACCATGTTTATTCCTTGATCCATCAAATAACAATTACCACAAACATTCACTAGATTCATCATAATTAACCATGGCTAGAATTGGTGCATCATTCTCATGAAGGAAATACACACCAAGTCATTTTTTTTTAAGGACAAAGGGGACCATTACAACTTTTTTTAAGGGTTGATTCCAAAAAAGTCGAAGGGCACTTTCCCTTCAAGAAAGTCATTGCCAAAATTCCTAAAAGGCTCTTCAAAGTTCTTGAAGGGTCATTCACAAAAGTTTTAAAGGGTCACTTTTCGACAAAGGTCCATTTCATTTTCTCGAAGAGATCATTACAACATTCCCAAAGGGACAATTTTGAAAAGGCTCTAAATTTTTTTTGAAAGACACTTTATCTTTGAGAGTCAATTCTATGAAGTCCAAGGGACACTTTGAAAAGTTTGAAGGGACATTTTAGAAACATCTGAAGGGATTTTCCTTCAAGAAAACATTCTGAGTGGATTTTTCCAAAAGTCTGAAGGGATTTTCCAATAATTCTGAAAGGTAATTGGACCATTTCATTATTCCAAAAGTCATTTCACTTTTTTGAAGGGTTCTTTTTCAGTTTTGCCAAAGGGTAGAATCCCTTCAGAAAAGGTGCTTTTCAAAAGATCTAGGGTTCTTTCAAATTTTATGAAGGGCAAGTGGACCATTCCAATTTTTCTAAAGGGACATTTACTTTTTTTCTGAAGGGTTCATCTTTTTAGAACAGTTCATTTCAAGATTGCCAAAGGGTTGTTTTTGGCAAATATGGACACTTTCAATTTTCTTGAGAGGACACTTGAAAAAAGGCTGAGAGGTTCATTTTGAGAAAACCTGAAGGGTACTTTACCTTCAAGAAAGTCCATTTTAAAAGTCTAAAGGGATGCACAGAAAGTCTGAAGGGGCATCTTCGAAAACCCAAGGGGGTATTTCAAAATTCCAAGGACCATATTAAGAAATCTAAGGACATGAATTCTTTTAGAAAATTTATCTGAAGGAATAGTCCATTGCATAAACCTTGAAAGAAAAGTCCTAAGGTCAAAAATCCAGAAACAATTCCTTTAGACAATTTGTTTGAAGGAAATGAATAAGAGGAAAGGTTTCAAAATAAATAAATAAAAATAATTCCTTCAAATAATTTGTCTAAAGGGAATGAAAGAAGAAGAACATTAAAGAAAAGTTCAAATGAATATATACAAAAACAAAGCCAGAGGCTGAAGGAATAGCCATAGAAAAATAGAAGGAATATATGTATAGAAACAAAGAGCCTAAAAGTGGAATACCTATAGTTGATTGGTCAAAGCTTCAATTGACTATTTGTTGAAGTCATGCTTATCTCTTAGTCATCTCATGCATTCAAAGGTCCAACTCAGATTCAAGTTCAATCAAGAGGCATATTTATTTGAGGATTATGGTGTGGCTTTCCATGAAAGAGTTTGAATTTTCAAACTTGGGTCCACCTCATCCCTTCTATGGACTTTCATGTATGCTTCAGTTCTAGAGTTGACTAGTCTTGCACTTTGGTTAGTTGACAAGTCATGCATGTGCTCTTGTTTATCTTGTTGAAGGATTTCAATGTCTCTATCAGTTCAAGTGGAGTTATAAATTTAGTTTTGGCATTGATTTCTTAAAAATTAAATTGTTCTCTTTTTTTAGGTAGTTCAAGAGGAGTTTATATTTGGAGATTGGCATAACATCATGCATGATGAAGGTTTTGACTTGAACTTGAGCTCACCATTCTTTTCAAACACCATAGAGATTTTCATGCAAGATAGAAGATATAAAGTTATTCATTAGAAGGTTGTGTTATCTTTGGATAGCACAAGTTAGACTTGGTTGATCTCATCTTTTATTTTTAATGCCAATCTCTTGGCTGTTATATACTTTTTCTATATAAGTTGGTTTTTCAACTTTGAAATGTATCCTCTTTTTGGCAAGACCATACTCTACCAAAATTTGTGTTGTGTAACCTTTTTAGATTAATAAAAGAATAGTTTTTAGACTCCAAGGTGTTGTTATAGTATATTTATTTTAGTGATTTGCATATGTGATAGAATTTTCTTCCTTATCAAGTCCTGATTCTTACCTAGTTACTAGTTGATCAAATTATGCATGTCATGTTCTATGTTTAATATCTTTTAGCTGAAGTTATAGTGGATATAAGTGGCTAGTTAGTGCCTTGAATTAGGCCTATTCCACCATTTCCCTCAAGATTTGATCATAAGATATAAAATTTTCATGAAATAGTGATGCATAGGAGTCATTTGGAGTTAAAAATTTAGTGTTTTTTAATTATCTAATCAATATTTTTAGAAGCTCAAATTGAGTGGATCAACCAAAATTTAGGTGTATCACCATCATTAGATATTATTTCCTTTCAATTTTCTCTCTTCTCTTTTCCTGACAATTTTTAGCATGGATTAGAGATCCTAATTGATACACCAAAGGGAGCTAGCCCTTAGAATCTAGAGACTCAATCCGCTGATTAGGCCACCCATAGCCTAGGATTGTTTCCATGTTTTAGCAGACTGTGAAAGCCTAAAACTACCTTCACAAGGGTGTGAGTCTAATTGAAAATAGTACATCCTATCCACATAGAATTAGTTATCTTGGTTTTCTTATGTTTTTTTGGTTTTTGTCTTTAGTTTTATATTCTTTAGTTTATTGAAAGCAGTCTCTATGCCCTCCATAATAAAAAATGCAAACACAACAAAAAACCATCTAGTGATAAAGGTAAGTCAAGGTACACATCACATTTATTTTTTAGTTATTTCCCTTTTCTATCATTTAATTTTAGTTATTTTTTCTTTAAAATATTACAACATTTTTTTAGCCTCAACATTGTGTGTTACTATGTTCTTTGTCTAAGCACCATTCGCATTGCACCTGAGTGACACATGATGAGATTTGAATGGGGCATATGTATACACATAATATTTTCAAATTTTATCAAATATTGATGATTTTTATCTTGAAGGAACCAGTTGAGTCTCAATCTCTCTAAGTGTACACCCTAAGGGGTGCATCGAGAAAGGGGTGGGTAGACCATTGGTGCTTTGTAGGATTGTTGTGCCTTATTACCACTTATTACCAATCCAACTAACTCCTAAAAACATTATCATAAGATATTAATCCTATTTTGAACACTCCTCTAGTCATTTACCACCTTATGTACCCCTTTTCCTAACCTAAAACCTCTTTTAATAGTTTACAGTACTAGGTCAACTTGGTCAACCTTTTACTCTAATTGGTGAAACTCATTTGGGGTCTAGGTCAGCTCTTGACTAACCTAGCCTATGACCTAGTGATTTTTTTTCAATAATGATACTAGGTCAACTAGGCCAAACCTATCGTGCAATTTTTTTGAAAGGGATTAGGGTTAAATCTTCCTATAACTACAAGATAATTTTTCCATTATTAAAGAGACATCAAGAGTTATTCTTTACTTGTGCTTCTTTACAATCTACTCTTCCACCATTCTACTTGAGCATTCTTAGCTTAGGTTTTCTACTTGGAGAATCTAGTCTTATCAATAATTATTGGATGCTTTGGCTTTTCTTGGTGATCCTCACAAACCACAACAACTATTTTCATATCCCCTTTGGCCAAGGGAGAGATAGAGTCTTAGTAGGTTCATCTTTTAGGTAAGTATTCTCTAACTTTGATCCTCTCTTTAGTAGATAAAAGTAGCATAAGTAATAGATTTTGAATAATATTACTCTTCTTCTCCATGTATTAGGGTCTTACTCATACATAGCTTAATTGAGATTCTCTTTTGTATGTTTACCTTCTTTTGTTTACTAACCCTCATAATGTACCATAAGCTTTGGTGAACATTAGATTAGACTTTGCTTTACTTGTTATTAGTATAGTGAATATGAAAACATAGGACTTAGGGTTATTGCATGATTTTTTTTGACTGAAGGCTTTGTAACACTCCTAGTATTATTGTTATGATAAGATATCCCCTAATTAGGTCTAACAGATCTACATATTGGTCATGTTATAGATTATCTAATGTATCCCCAATCAAAAGTGTAAGTATGATCTATCTCTTTCAAGTTAGGACTGATTTATAGATATGATGCATTTATGATAGCATACACCTCCTAAATCCAATGCCTAAAACCTTGATAGTTGTATATGTGAGCTACATTCCTAATAAAAAATCCTTGATATTAAGACTTTTGACTATGGGCATAGTCAACTTACCCAACATCAAGTGTTTAAACTATGAGAGTAGTCCACATCCCCCACATCAGAGTTCCATACTATGGGAGTAATTAGAAACCCTAATGATTTAAGGAAGGGGTTATAACCCTAACACATTTCCCCTATGTGAAGTATCAATAATCCTAGCATCATGACTTTGAGGTACTCATGTAGTAATCAACCCTGATGTAATAGGGTCATGTAACCCTGATACCAAACTTAGATGTCAAATTTTTTTACTATGGTAATAATTTATTACCTCGATAAGTATGTAATGTCCTCTAAACTCTGATGATAGCCATGGTAACGTAAAATTTAATCTTTTAAGTTGTGACAATATTAATTTTTAAAAAGGGGTCATTTTTTGATGATGTCACTCCCTATCAATCACATCAATCAAATTGAGGGGGGAAAGCACCTAAATTTAGTCTTATCCCCTAGTCATATAATATTTAATCCCTTGGTTGAATCTAACTCAAAAATATTTAACTTTTTCTCCAAGGGTGCATAAGTTTTTTTGTGGTGAAGTTTCCACCAATTTTTTTCAAACTATTTGGACACCCAATTTTTAAACAAAGTGGAGAACATTATTTTTTTAGCAATAAACATTCAAACACACATAATTTTTAGCCTATTTCTCCTTTTTAAGTGCTATATTTTTTTAAGTGTGATTTTATTTTAGTTCTACATATTGGTGATATTCTTGTGCCTTATAAATTTGAATCTATTTAAAGTTAGGGGGTGTCATATTCTTACTCTAAATCACATGAAGTTTAGCACATACTTCCTTTTTATACCATATATCTTAGTTTTGTTTCTATTATTACACCATTCAACTATCACGAGTGGAAATTCAAAGTGAAAATCCTCTAAAGGAATAAAGGCTTGCACTGAATCATGATGGGTACAAAAATAGAATTGACATCTTAATCAAACAAGGTGAAGTGGTATAATAGAAGTGATGAAGCCTATAGTCTTATATGCTCGTCCATGTCTCCTAATGTGCTCTTTCATATCGAATATATAGCAACTCTAAATCAAGTGTAGACCTTATTGGAAAAACTATTTGGAAAGAAAGACATCATGAGGGGTCATGATCTATAGAATGAACTCATCAGTTTAATCAAAGGTGACTTTGATATAATTCAAGACTTCTTCACCAAGTTCAAATCACTCAATTTATAGTTAAAATTATATGGCAATGATAAAAAGGATGATCAATTGATTCTTTCCATCCTTGCCAAATGGGGTTTTGTCTATTCTATCTTTGTTTTTACCTTTCATGTAACCAAGCATGCCATTAGAACTACATGGACCATGCCATCATTGGATGATTTTGTTATTGACTTGACTTAAGAGCAAGATAAGCATATTCAAATAGGTATGTTAAATTCATCTAAATCTCATTCCTTAATTATGAATCATGACAAATAGAATGTTTTTAGTAGTAAGGAGAAGAAATATAACAAGGACTCAGATCAAAGAAAGGGTTAGAAATCTAATTTTAATCCAAAATAATCAAAAAGGTCCTCTTCAAATGAAAAATATAAGAAAGAGTGACTCATATGTGACTATTGAAATATCTATGGACATGATGAATCCAAATGCATGAAGAATTATATTAACCAACATATAAAGATGGTTGAAAAGCACAATATCAATGTCCTTGATTCTTCCAATCAAATTTCATGAGCATAGGAGTCTTATAAGGCCAAAAATAGTAATATGGGTAAAGATAAGGGGGAAGCACTTGTTTTAGTTACATCCTAACCTTCCACATGGGTTATTTATTTTATTTCATTGCACTACATGGATTCATCATAGGACATGTTCTCATCCTTTAAGCCTTGTTCTATGCCTTCTATTTTATTGGGTAATGATACTTCTAAAGAATTTAGTGGGAGTGGATTATTTAAAGTGAATGATGGGATATTTCATGATGTTCTATGTGTTCCCTAGTTATCTACCAATCACATATATTTTTATCAAATCACTTACATCAATTAAAGAAAGAGAGTTGAGTTCACACCAAATTTTATGGTTATTAGGTAAGCAAACAATGACTCCATTATTTCACTTGGGAAAGTAGATCCCCAATCATGATTTTACACTTTCTTACATTTTAAACCTGATTGGCCCTCTATGACATTATTAACTCATTTATATGGGGTGAAAAAAGTATGGCATGAGTGATTCAACCATCTCAACTATCATTACCTAGAGTAACTCAATCGTCATGACATGGTTTTAGGGTTGACATGATTCAAGTTTTTTGATGGTGTTTACTAGGGTTGTATATTTGGTAAGAATATTAAGGAGAATTATGAAAAGGGAAAATTACAAAGAGCTGAATAGATATTAGATATTGTTCACAGTGACATTATTGGCTTGTTTTTAAAACTTTCATTCAATAAGACAAAATACATGCTTACTTTCATCGATGACTATTTGAGGTCTACTTTGTTAAGCAAAATTCTAAGGTCTTTGATCATTTTAGGATTTCAAGGTGCTTATGGATAAATATTCAAGTAAAGCCATCAATATTTTGCACATTGATAATGGTGGTGAGTATGTTAGTAACCATTTTTGAGTAATTTCATACATCATATGGGATTAAAATACAATGTATAGTTCCATATAGTCCTTATCAAAATGGTGGTATAGAGCACAATAACATGTATTTGAAGGAAATTTCCAATTATATGATACACTCCAAGTCTCTTTCACTTCATTATAGGGCTGAGGCCATCAATTATGCTTGTTATATCTAAAACTAAGTTACTCATAAAGCATTGAATGGGGTCACTCTTTTTTAAGATTAGAGCAGTAAAAAACACATAGTGAATCACTTATAACTATTTGGATCTCATACTATGGTCCATATTTTGAGAATAAACATAAGGCTATAGAACTTTATAATTAAACCTTACATATTCATTTTATACCTTGAGGGTGTTATGGGATACATGATTCTCTATACAACCACTCATGAGTTGTTCATTGAGATTATTTTTCATTTTTTAGAGGGTCATTTGGATTCCATACTCAACACCTCTCCCCTTCCTTAGATGTACTGGGATTTGATGATAGTTCTAACAATTTAGACTTGCTTGATCAACTTCTTGATGATCCTAATTATTCTTCTAGTTTTGATGATGAGAGTAGTTATGAGGAATCCCCTCCTCATTCTCCTAGAATATCTTTAGAGGATGAGGGATTTCCTCATAACTCTCCAAGAACTAGTCCTCTTTGAGCTAGATATACATTATGAAGTTTTGGAGAATGGGTTGGATATCCTTTAGATAATAGGCAAACTCATTCACAATTTTAGGATGCCCTACATGATTTCATTACATCTAATTCCAATACATAATCATTTTTTGAGGTATAAAGCACTCCTAATTGGGATATTTATATGGAAGAGGACTATGGTTCTTTGTAGAGGAATAACACTTGAGATTATTCCCTCTTCTTAAGGGAAGAAAACTTGTTCGATGTAGTTGGATCTATCGAATAAAATTTTAAGCAAATGGGTCTATAGATAAGTTCAAAGCATATTTGGTAGCAAAGGGTTTTTCTTAGGTACCTAACATTGCCTATACCAAGATGTTCACCCCAATTGCCAAAATTTAATCAATCTAACTAACTCTCATTATTGCCATAACACATCACTGGGATGTTCATTAAATGGATGTGATGAGTGTCTTTATTCACAGTGACCTCAAAGAGGAAACATACATGGAGTAACTATAAGAGTTTGTGGAAGATTTGTCCTTACTTTTTAAACTTCAAAAATCTATCTATGTCCTCAAACAAGTTCCTCAATGTTTATGCCAAGATGGATTCCTTTCATCTTTTAGTTGGGCTCACCAGATGCCATTCAGATCTGAATGTCTACATCTTATGGTAAGATGATTCATTTTTTATTTTGGTTCTCTACATGGATGACCTATTGATCACATGGAGTTATCCATCCACCATCATAGTAGCGAAAACTGTGTTGTTTAAAAAGTTCCCAATGACTGACTTAGTCTTATTGCATTAATTCCTCAAGATTGAAATTTATCAGTCTGACTCCAAGATCACTATTACATAATCCAAGTATGCTCTTGATTTATTTACATAGTTTAACATGGGTGACTTTAAACCATCTATGAATCTTTTTCTATTTTGTGTGAATCTTAAGGCTAATGGTTTGTCTCCTTTGGTTGATGCAATCTCATATCAATAACTCACTGTAAATATAATATACCTGATGCACACTAGACCTGATATTTCATATGTAGTGGACATAGTGTCCAAATTCATGTAGGAACCACATGAGCTACACTATAAAATAGCTAATCAAATTCTCCACAAAATTCATGGTACTCATAGTTTTGGGTTTCATTATGGAACATGCATTAACATCTACTTAATTGGTTATATAAATTCAAATTGGGTTGGATATATTTAGAATCATAAGTATAATTCAAGATAAAATTTCTCCCTCATTTGGGTCTGATTAGTTGGTCAAATAAGAATTAAAATGATATTTATTTATATTCTATGGAGGTATAATACAAATGAATTGTCAATGCTACCACTAAATCTATTTGGCTTCTAAAAATTCTCACTGAGTTTGGCAT